>JAODUD010000039.1:13407124-13419454 GCA_026784285.1 Stomatorhinus walkeri | reverse complement strand
CCCCCCCCCCCCCCCCCCCCCCCCCCCCACAGACAATTAATGTAGAAAAATCAAAATCACTCGAGTTGCTTTAACTGCACCTTTTATTTTAATTGACATTTTTCACTGTCTTGTTACTTCAATTACAATTATTTTCTTGAAAATAAAGACCTGATTTGAACTGAGACGGCTCGCAAATCGTTTTATTTAAATATAGCTTATCCATGAGTTGTGTTATGGTTTGGATCTGATCGTTGTTCTTTCGATTATTGCGTTGCTGACGAACTCATGTCATCAATCATCTGAGTGAGGCGTTTTAATTTTTTTTTTTTATCATCTTTTTATTACTTGTGGTCGGCAGAGTTAATATATTTATTACTTTATGTGAAGTTTAAGTAGGAAACATTATTTATGATTATTATATTAGGCTGGAAATGTCAAGTTCACCGTGACGCTGCTTTGGATAAGGGTCTGGAAAAAGCAGATGGAAGGATGTCAAGGCTGTGCTGGGGTAGCTAGTCTCCCACACCCCACCCCACCCCACCCCACACTCTAAAATCTAACCAGTTCCCCAGGGGGCGTTTACCATGTCATCCCGTGCCCCTTCCCTATACGTTTCTGGATCAGGATTTGAACACCACTCCCTCTCTCTGTCTACCAAGCCCGGATATTGAACATTGAATGTTATTGAAGCATGTAATTTGAATCTGTCTCTTTCCCCTGCTCTCACTCTCCCTCACAGCAGAGGCTCCAATCAAAGGCGCCCATGTGGATCCAGCCTGTATCTCTTACGTCGGCCGCTCCTATGACGCCTCACCCCAAGAAACGAGGCCTTCAACCCAGCTCCGATTACCTTTGTTACACGGATGCATCACGGCGATGGGAACAGGGCATCGGAGACAACAAACCATGCTGCTTGTTTCTCTAACATAAGACTCAGTCTTACAACAATAATTGCAAGGCTTCACATCATAAGAAAGAGGGTCTTTTTCATGGGAACACTGCTGACTGCAAGATCCTGCAATGTCTGACACTGAACCACCTTTGTACAAAAGTGGACACCTTATCCCCGATGCTATATTTACAAATGGAAAACAAGGGACAACAGCAAACAGTAATGCTTCAGACACCACCACAACCCTGACAGGATAAACAGTTGGAAGATAGATGGATGGATGGATGGATGGACACTAGCAAATACAGGGCTATAGCACGAGGCCAGACTTGCATAGCACATATTCAGCCCTGATAAACATAATACAATGGAAACACCCTACCCATAATCCCCTGAAAATGATTCCAAGCTATTTAACTGGCTACAGTATTGCATACAGTAAATGTTTTATTGGCAGTGTTTAGGCTCGCACAACAGTGGAGCCTAGATCTTCCAGTCAGAGCGACGCATTTCCTTTTCCATCATCTAAGCTCTTGTTAGTGAACTATGCTGCCACCAGCTCAAACAAAATGAATCTGGCCATACGGATTCCTGCTCCCTTTCATTATGAAGAGCAAATTCTATACGTGGTCATCACTAGTGAAGGAGTGCGGAGAGTCACCGATGAAGGTGGCACAGGAGGCCAATGCCCACAGACTGCTGCAGATCATGGGTCCTGTGCATATTTTCGAACTAAATGATTAATTGCAACATTTCTTAGCACATATTTAATCTGAAAATCGATACTGCTCCACAGTGTAAACTCTGAATAACAACTTTGATGTCTTGGGACTAAAATATTTTAGTTAAGCATCTGCGGCCCACATTGCAGAATCATATTTACACTTTTAAACTAGATGTGAATGTCAGGTGAATATGCTTTTCTCAAATCGCAGGCAGCGTCCCTCTGCTTAAACTGAGTACAGGATCAGAGGATTGAACTGAGCTGCCTAACACATCAAGACATCAGGCTACTATGCCTGCACGATATCTCAAACCGTATGTGAAGCTTGCGTCGCGAAGCATTACATTACAGAGGCGAAATATCCACACGGGCAGCAGCACACTGAATACTCATTCATATGTAACACGCACTGGTCAACATTTTTTAGCGTGAAAAGAAACATACGTCTTCCCGTCTGGCAGAATATTCATTAGGATTTCTCAGAGGCAGGAAAGGCTGGGTGCGCAGCATGTGAGACCTTAGATTCCATCATTTATATCGTCCTTCAACATGCATATGCATCCTCTTGCTTGCAGGGTGCATTTTATTTACTTGTTTATCTATCAGAGTACTTTCTGCTGCGTTTGGTAATTTAATTTTACCGGATTCGGGATGAATTGCGACAGCCTGCGGTCAGCTTGTGGCTCTGGGCGGATGCAGATTAAAACTATCATATTGCAAGCAGTTTAGGAGAGATAAAATCTAGAATAAAAACCATAACCACTAATAACACCCCCCTTCTGCATTTGGGGGAAAAAGAAAAAACTTTAAGGCAAAGGTTTTTGGATGCAAGGTCAGGCTGACCCTCGGGGTGTTACAGACTAGTAATAAAAAACAGACAACAGAACATGATGAAGGGAAATTAACACCTTCATACTTCTACAGACCTCTAGAAAGACCCTAACCATGGTGGGAAGGGGGGATTTAGAACAGTTCAGGCTATACATGTGTTTGTCTGCCCCAGCAGTGCCCCCTACAGACCAGCAGGTGATACATTCAGCTGCTTACTCAGCGGGTTGCTTGTGCAGTGCACTATGAATGCAGCACGTGAAGAAAGAGGCAAGTCTACAGCTTTTGAGTCTAAAGAGATAGAACATTGACTCCCATTAATGCATCTATCAAGAATTGCCATATAGGCATCTATCACCAACGTACCTGTAGGGGGCGCTCATACAGCATGCCGTCCAGGTAAATAATGTACCGTTAGAAATGAGATATAATGAGCACTGCCAGGTAAAATTTATTATTGAAGGATATAAGGTAGCATCCTGCTTTAACAATGTTAGCAAGACACATGAATAGATCATTAAAAATGTTATCAGCAAAAACTTAGAGTATACCCAACCTATATGAGGAAACTTGTGACAATTTAATGCACTGTTGCTGTTTTCCATTTAAGGTCACCCAGAGAAATATAAATGCAAACGAATTCTTTTGATCACACTGATTGTAACTGGCTAGTTTTTATACGCATCATTGCAAGCCTTCCTTGACAAAGCATTTGACATACCTTACAGACCACAGACACACACATATTTCTTTACATTGATGGGGCCTGTGAAAGAATATCTAGTACACTCGGCCCAAATCCCTTCCCTGTCCTTAATTTACTGATGGATGGTACCCCGGCTACTTCAAACAGGTCTGGGTCCTGTCTGCTTCTCCGGCTCTGCACGCTGCCGCGCAGTTTAAATTTATTGCAAGATCAAAGCCGTTCGGCCTTGATACAAAAATGTAGGGCATTAAAATGAGCTCTTTAGCAGAGCAAAGAGACATCAACAAGCTAGTGGTGGGAGAGCCTTCTCCGTCGCATTCCATCTTGTAATCCTCATCTCGCAGCAGCTTATGGAACAGAGAAAGTCCTGCCACAGCTTCGTCCATGCAGAGATCGATCATTGTCAAGATACTCTTGCAAAGAATAAAAGATCAAATAAGCCTGTTGGAAGATGTGTAAGACCCTTCCATGTTCTAGACAGGTCCTCTTCTGAGAAGACAAGCCAGTCTGGTTCCACCATGAAGAACAAGGATGTGATGACACTGACCAAAAGGTGCTCAGACTGGTCTGGGGGGTTTCCATCTGGGAAACTGAATCATTTTATTGGATTTAGTCCCTGTTATATCAGATGATTGTAACGATTAATTTTAAATCAAAATATTATTCATAATTGGATTTATGATGAAGAAATTGAGGTTCAATAACTTCTGCAACATTTACATTGATAGACAGACATGCAGACTGACAGCAGACAAGCAGAAGACAGTATTCTTTCTTGAAATTATATCTTTCATTCCTTGTTTTCATTCTCCTTCAGGTTATACCTATAACCTCTGGCTACACAATCAGCTCCACTGCTCAACCGAATAGACGCTATTCAGTAATTTCGTAATTTACACACTTTCACAGCAGGCACTATGACTAATTTTCCTGGAAAACTTCTGCTTTAAACTATCATGAGCAGTTTCTAAACCTTGAGCGGTATCCCAGCTTCTACAAAGCTACAAAACCAGATTAATATGAGCAAAATGTGAAAGTTTACTCCTACATTGCAATACCTTTATTCGGTATGAAAAATTACTGCTAGTTTGGGCTGTACGTCCCCACTGCTGGGCGGATCGTGAGCTCCCATGTTTAACCATGAATCTCCAGACACACACAGAAAAGGCAGCGTTAATCCTGTCACAGTATCTCAGATTCCGGGGAAAAGCTGTTTTGTGTTCAGGAGTTTGGAGGAATGCTACACGGCAAATGAATAGTTTCTATTCATTTAAGCACGGAGCATTTCAGTGACTAATCATCACTGTGTCATTAGTGACTGTCCCAGTCCGCTTAATGAATGGTGAATCCAGCCCTTGGCCATGACATTACACACACTTGGCTGAACAGCCGGAATGGCACAGCATGGACAGGGTACAGCACAGACATAAGTCAGAAAGAAAGCCGTAAAATCACGTTCTGGGACACCTCTGGGAAGGGGGTAACCAAGCAAAGCATTACAGCTACAAAAACATATCCCCTTCTTTATCAAAAATGCAAAAAAAGAGAGAGGGAAAAGAAAAACTAATGCAACCTTATGCTTTAACCGCAAAGGCAGCGTGAGTTGATCCGTTACTTTGATTCCATTCCATTTAACTTGTATCCTGCTACAAAATCCACGATCAGATCTACATACAAAGTAGGTCCAGGTGTCACAGGCATCAAAAAGCTCCGCGCACTTCAACAAAAGTAAGACTTACCTCCACGATGGCAGCGGCTCTGAGCACCGGGCTCTTCTGCGCTTTCTTGGTGGGAAAGCCTTCGACTAAGCCGAGGAAAATTGCCACTGACACCGCCAATCGGACCAACATTTTCCCTCTCACTTAGCGTATTTCTCTTGGGGGGAAAAAGGGTAAATGACCAGAGATTTGAATTGTGTTTTAAAGCGGTTTGGTATTTAAGTCCACAGCCAGCGACTTTGGCCCCGGAAATCTTTACTTTATTGATGCGAATTTTCTGAGCACGTTTGCAGAATCTCTCCGTGTTTCGTGATGCGTCAAAAGGGGATGTTTAGTTTCTTGTTCTTAGAGGAGATCATGAAACACTAAAACGCCACAGGTCCTTCAGTGAGTGTTTTAAAAGTCGTACAAACTTGTTTTGTTAGGTGTTAGCGATCAAAGGGAGCGTCTTAACTCTCGCATCATGTCCCTTTACTTCTGCACGCCCGGAGTATGCTTCTCTCCCATCACTCCCCCATGAGCCCGACACTGAAGCCCCAGAAAAGTTTGCCCCCACAGGCAACGTGCTTCCTTTCAAACTAGCTCCTCTCTGTGGCACTGGTGCAGCAGGGAGGTACGCGCGTGTCCACCGGAGATGCAGTGGCTCCTCGCGGATCTGCCTCTAAGCGCGTTGCAGACGCAGACTTCAATGTCCGCGCCACTGCAAGTTCACTGCAAGTACCTCGCGGACTGGCTCCAGCTCCGCGTGAGACATGTTAAGTCCGCATGCTCCAGATCTCGTATTTCATTACGTGTTGCTGTATACAACTTGAATCCAGTTCTCCAAGCTGGTTCCAAATAGCTTCCTGCTACAGTACGAGCTGTCCGTCCCGCACCGGGGTCCCCGCCACTGTTTGCAGTTTGATCCGGCAGCGCAGAACCTCATCGGCCCCTATGCCAGTGACGTTAGGAAGGAGGGGACCCGGAGATCGTGTTGCGGCTCAATTTAGGATGAATGAAATGCCCATGCTGATCAAGGGCTGTGGAGGGAAGAGTGGAAATGATGACAATTAAAGTGCAATAAACATAAGAGCGATAGAGGGGCAGTGAGATGAGTGCGAGGTGAAGGTTTGCTGACAATCCTTGCAAAGAATAAAGGCTCTCGAAAGTACCCGGTGAATGAATCTCTGCTGATGTACGTTTGGCCTTAACACGGAAAATTCGCGTCAAGGAATTTCGCTTAACTTACGCTTTAAAAACAACATTTTACTTTTTATGTCGTTAAAATGACCTCCCGTTAATACTTAATGACGAATGATTGCAAAGGCCTGCAGCGAAATAGGTAAACGCGTTTTAGTGGTTCTGCTTAATTGTAACCACAACATGCTACACATTTGTACTGACGTGTAAATAAAACTCGAGAAGAAAAACACATAAGTTTATGGTAAGCAAAAAAGTTTTTCGACAAATAGCCTCCCATAAAATTGTGAATGTACTTACATCTAATCTTGCTGGTGAACAACTAGAATACATCCGTTTGAGGAAGAGATAAAAACTAAGTATGTTAAAGTAATACATAAAGAAATAACCTAAACTCGCTAAAAACTTATTTCGTGACCCCTTTCTTAAACACAAGGCCCCTGACTGCTACTCAGACCTTGACAAGTGAAGTTGCAGATAACCTAACCATTCGTTATCTTTGTGTGAGTTATTTACCTAATCATTCAGTATAAAATAAACAAATAATCTATACATGTATGCAATGCTGCCCCCCAACTTGCTTCTAAGTCAATACACAGGTTCAGAGTTGATATGGCTGCAAATTTTTAAATGAAAGACGTACTCGCCCGTAGTTTGGTCATTATTGTTTATTTTCTTGGAATTGAAACATTACAAACAGTGTATTAACCAGTGCATACTTCTCCCCCACAAAAGTACGCCCTTCCTTTGCATTACTGGTAGCAATTCCAATGTAATATTAGAAGAAATACAGGTATATTTCAGTCCAATAACCACACCTCGAGTCAAACTGCAGGGCTTCGCCTGTATTCACTGTTTGAACATGGTAGTGTTGAATGTGTCATCAGCGTGGTATTTGTCTGAGCGTAAATATATGTAAAAACGAAATAATAAAAATCATTTACACAAAACTCAGAACAGCCATTTGATAAAAAAAAAACAGTACGTGAAAAGGGGAGAATGGAATGACTAGTATCATTCATACGTGATATATCTTAATGTTCAGATATAACCTTTTTCAGTTTATTTTAGATTCTCTGCGAGGTCTGAATTTTAAACTGCAGCATATTATATACGTATATATCCCATATATTATATGATATACAGATTTATAATTTTTTTCATGGCTTCTGGTGTAACTACCGAGACACAATTTACAATAAGATGCGATGGACGCTTCGATAGGTCCGCTTTACAAAACCAGAAAATCAGACACCTGTATTTCGAAAGTGGCGATTAAGAAGCTAATCACAGAATGCATTCAGGTGTCAGCCATTAAGACGGATTGCGGAAACGGCGATGTGCGGGACTCGGTTTTTCGGCACCGCGTTACCGTGACCCAGCGGCGTCAGTAACTACATCATACATGCATTTTATTCTTAAGCGCCAACGCCGAAATGACACTTGTCAGTAGTACTTGCACTGTCCACTGAGGTCATGCACTGCCTGGACATGCAGCCGGTTTAAAAAAGGAATCAGGAGCTGCCTCTTTGAGACGTTTCTCATCCGAAGGATAAAAAAAGAAAACAGAAGAACGAATAAAAGAATAATAAATAATTATGTACACAAGTATTATCTGTGGGTAAAATACAATCACAAAAAGGCAGATGGAATATCAATGCTAATTGATATACATTCCTTCAGTTATTGAGGCAGACAGTACTACTACTACAACTACTAATAAAAGATGTACGGCCTTTTGGTAAGGGCAATGGTCCAGATATGCATCTGACGTTTTTAGTGCAAGTGAAAAGGGAAACAAGCAAAAAAAAAAAAAAAGAGAGAGAAAAAAAAACAATCTTGAACATTAAGACAAAGAAAGCACTGTGTGACCAAAGAGAAAACTCTTGTGTTGATCGTAGAGATTGCACTTAGCCCTTATTAGGACCAGAAGTCATCTAATTACACTGACCATAGTTTTAGAACATACTGAAGGCCTCTCTGATAGTCATGCATGGTTATGCACAAATCTCGTTCAGGAACGGCCCTTGTAAGCCCATCTTGAAGTCACGCTCTGTTTGATATCCCCCAACATCAGAAAATACTTTGACTAGACCAACATTTTGACTGGGAAGTTAAGATGCAGATCATGACTAAAGCAAAGATTTTAAAAGTTTGAATGGAAAAACCCAAAATAAAACATGGAAAAAGGGTTTTCCGGGAAACATTCCTTCAAATATTATAACAGGTTATTTTGTCTGTGTACTGATGCTGTGTATTTGCAAAAATGGTTATATTCAACTGGATGTCATTATTTTAGTTTTCGTATATTTAAGCCAAAGAGGTTTCAAGATATTACATTTGCACAAAATACAGCGAAAGTGATAAACAGGTGAATTTTAACCTCTAGTCATTAACAGGGTCCTTCAAGTGCTTTCCAAAGGACACAATAAGTTAAGGAAATGGATCCCCGTGATTATAAAATGAGAAGGATAAAACAGCCTCGCTTTTACAAGACGTGTGTGTGTGTGTGTGTGTGCGTGTTAGGGGCGGGTATAAAACAGTGAGTGGTTCTACGTCATTCCCATTCCTCCAGGGCACTGCAGGAAAATGCCCCGTGCCCACTTTGAAAGTGGGAGGAGTTCAGTTTTCAATCCCATCATATGAGGTGTCGTCTGAGGACCAGTCTGCCGTCAGCAAGGCCCTGTGTCTGGAGTACTTCAGCTGCAGAAGGTCCCCGACTTCGCTGATTGCGCTCAGTGCCTGCGAGGGCAGAATCCCAGGGTTAAGCACAGATCAAACAAGCATGGAAAAAAAAATATATATATAAATGCACGGTGTACGTGGAGCTCACCGACATCCTCAAAATATCTTAAAGGGGCTACAGTTGGTGCCCTGACTTTGGGAGATAATACAGATAACTGCTAAATGTGCGGCTAAAGTGCAGGTCTAAGGACGAATCATTGATGTACAACAAGCATCAATTACGGTCTATGGTTTGATGACATCAAAAGAGGCCGGACCCATTTGGCCCCAGGCATACAGAGAGGGGGATGAGGCGAAGGTCCTCATGCAGCAGCAGGGAGGCAGACCATGCGGGACGGCAGCAGGGGACACCTACGTGCTCAGCGAGGCCGCAAGCCATGTGCGAGCAATTGGCCTTGTGTTCTGATCCGGTTCCTCGAAGCATAAACCGTTTCATGAAATGATGTGTGGAAGAGAGGTCATGGAGGGAACCATATGTATGGGACCTCCCAGGTACAACAAAGACAACCACGTTCCAACGGTGACCCTCTGAAGGAACGGAGCGCGGCTGGAGGGCAATGTGGCACCATAGGAATGAACATCCTTGGAGGAGCCTGATTAGAGCCCCTTTGATCTCCTGCCAAAATGGCAGAAGCCTGAAGCCTTCGCTACGTAAACTCGGGTGGAACACTATAAATATATTACGGCCGTACACGGCCCGCCCGGTCTCCATGTCACATGACCTTCTCAGAAATAGAGCTCTTTCGGAACAGACCCTATGGTTATAAACACACATGGCTCGTGCAGTCACCGTGAAAGACCTTATACAACTTCAACATAAAGCACTTGTTTATCAAATAATGGAAAAAAGCCACATTTGCCTTAAGTTCACTTTATCAATGGAAAATACGTTTCCATGATTTGTACAATTAAAAGGTCAAAACTAACTGGGTGGACAGGATCTACCTAGACAAGCAATGATGTTGAAGTGAAACACTGTGCTTTAAGTAAAAATGTCGTGAAGGAAGTTCTTCAGAAATGGCAGTAAACCACAGAGAAAGCAGCTGCCATAGTTTGACCTGATAAGGTCCTAAATTAAGTAACAGCATCTGATCAAAGCTCAGAGCCTGGGCTTCATCGACACCAAGGAGGGAACGCTGTGCCGGGATAAGCAAGCCCAAAGCAGCCGACTCACCACGTCCAGCATGTCGCGCGTGTGAGCGGCGGACACGCAGAAGCGAGCCCGCGATTCGATTATGGGCGTGGCCGGGAAGCCCACCACGACCACACCGATGTTCCTCTTCAGCATCTCGCGGCTGAAGGCCCTGCAGGGAGAGACAGAGTGATCAGCGAGGGAGAGGGCTGTGGGGATTGCAAATAAGCATCCTATTACTGGATTTGGCTTAGGGGACATCAGTTGGTTGGGGGGGGGGGGGCGGGGGGTAGTCAGAGCTTTGCCTTTGTACAGTCTGACACCGTTACATCCACCATTCATATTTTACTCCCACTGCTCTCTTGTGTCTGTCTCTACTTCATTTTCCCTCCAATAACCATCAAAAATCAATCCATCCATCCCTCCATCCATTCCAGTCCATACCAGATCAGTACTCTTCCAATAGGGTGTCCACAGGAACCTGTCTGGGGGTTGCGGATTAAAGGCAGCATAAGCCCCGAGTGAGGGAGCACCCCAGGTCTACACCTACCCGATCTTGGCTGGCATGTAGAGCATAACGGGGACGACGGGCGAGTCGTTATTCCCGTAGATGATGAAACCCATTTCCCGGAGCTTCCTACGGAAGTATGTTGTGTTGTCGGCAAGCCGCTGGATGCGCTCCTGGCCTGCAGGAAGAAGCCGGGAATGTCAGCATCCACAAGGCTGCTGGCTGCAGGGATGGGCTTCACTTACACTACCCGGGGTACAGCGGAAAGAGGCATGGGAGTGGGGGCACAGATCATGGCTGCTGGCACTCAGTCATACATATTTCGGTTTGGCGCGAGTAGGTTCAAAATTTTAGCCATCCACAGGTAACATTAGCATGAACAAATAAAAAGGAAACGGCTCAACTTCAGCACGGGAAACGTCACCAAAACCAACCATAAACATTTGTGCACCTATTTTCAACGGGAAGTTTAAACATTTGGAATTCATTCCTAGGCCGCCTTTTCTCCCGATTCCCCTCTGTTTTTCATTATAACATCCCAATAGGCTGTGCCAGGCTCCACAGCTTTCCCACAATGCCCCTCTTCACACATTCAAGAAAAAGGTTAAATATTATTAGCTGCTATATGTAAGCCGTCCTTTTACATTCCACACAAGACGGAGCTGGATGCCAAATAAACAAATAAATAAATAAATAAATAAATAAGCAGGCAAGCAAGCAAATAGAAATATTACTAAGACAACCCAAAGCCAAGTAACACAAAACAGTAACGACATGTGCTGTCAAAGCGGTGTACGACAACACGTCTGGAATAATATTCACGTAGCCTTCGTGTGGATGAAGGAATTCAGCCGGCTGCAGAGTGATCCGCTCACGGAGCTTTTCCAAGGGCCCGTTTTCACTTGTTTAACATTCCATGCGCTCCGGAGTGTCGGATCAAAAGGGGCCTCCTGTCCTTTGCTGCCCGAACGCTTCCACGTCGGCCTGGTTACCGGGCATCGACATCCGGATGACAGGGCACAGCGAGGTCACGGAGGCACGGGCCTCGAGTGAGAGGGCGCGAATACCTCGCCATCGCGTGCATGTACGCATGCGTCCTGCTCTGGCATGTTCCAGCGAGGACACCTCGCAGGTCAGAATGGAAGCGAAAACAAAATGGTCTGAGATATAAAATGACCTCAGAATGAGGTCTATTGAGGCTCAGGGCCTCATTTTATAACCAAGTGAATACATCAGTCAGTAAGAACCTCAACTTTAATCGCTCACAGTATAACTGTGCATTAACCACACTGTGGGAAAATAATCTACTCTTAAAGAATTTCAAAAATAGCACTTTTAGAACATCTGCAACTGTAAAAAAAATACATTTTATATAAATTATATCTTGTAAAATTGTATAATAATATTTTAACTCATGTAAATTGTTCTGGGCACTGAAACCTGGCCGTGTAACAAATAGCCCTACCCACGTGCACCATCAGGTCACAATCAGGGACGACGGCCTTGTCAGGCGGCATTCAGCACATGAAATAACAGGTAGATGATCATGCCAGAATGGCCACGGTGGGAAAACGGCTACCGGTGAAAACAGGCTCCAAGACATATTTGACAGGACAGTCACCGGAAGATGACTCCAGATGTGAGCCAGGCCCGGCAACGCCACTTCCTGTCTGGTTCTCCAGTGGGCTAGACCCCGCAACATCACTTCCTGTCCGGTTCTGCAGCAGGCTAGGCCCGCGACGTCACTTCCGGTCTGGTTAGGCAGCAGGCTAGGCCCGGCGACGTCACTTCCTGTCTGGTTCTCCAGTGGGCTAGATCCCGCAACATCACTTCCTGTCCGGTTCTGCAGCAGGCTAGGCCCGGCGACGTCACTTCCTGTCTGGTTCTGCAGCAGGCTAGGCCCCACGACGTCACTT
>JAODUD010000039.1:13383021-13393760 GCA_026784285.1 Stomatorhinus walkeri | reverse complement strand
AAGTAAAAAAAAACCTATAGGGAATAAATGTAAAATACAAAAATTTTGACCTACCCCCCCCCCCCCCCCAAAAAAAAGGAAGTGGTACGCAAGTACTAAATGTCATCCCGCCCACCCACCCTCAAAAATTAATTATTTAAATTCTGTAAAATTCAGATGATCAGATGTCGAGCATTTAGCAGGAAAGCTCTCATAAATATTCAAGCCATGGCCATGTATTTAAAGTATGGTGAGAGTAGGATTTGCATAAGTATTTTTAGATGGACCAGGAACATTCAATATTTGTTTCCAGGATCTGATGACAATTTTGTGCATTTAACATGCAGAAAGGGATTGCAAAATATACACAGATAATATAGGATAGATTCTTAACTTCATCATTAACCAACTGATTAGAGAACCGATTAGAGTAGTTATCTATTGCAAGCAAGAGGAGGGACAGACCCAGACATCACCGGTGGCTTTTGTGGGGAAAAGCAGCTCTTTTTATTTTAGCCCTGAAACGGACTGTTTTCAACCCACAGTTAGGCTAGAGCAAATCTCACAATGCAGGAACAAGTGTTTCTACTCGACGAACATGAGGTGGCATACAGGCTAAGTATTTACAAAACCCACAGAGATACATGCAAGGAACAGACAGGAATCAAGCATAACACAGATAAGTACACTGTGACAATCAGGAACACACCACAAGTATTTACAACACATGACCAGATGGTGGATGAGTGCTGGGCTGAAAGCAGGCACTGGAGATGCTCTGCTGCGAGGGGGCGCTGGGGTAGCCAGGGTATTAGCAGAAGCTGGGGACTGGGTGTCCTTTGGGGCGATACAATGTCAATGCACAATGTCTCAATGCACAATGACAAACTGGGCCCCGCACCCCAGGGGTCTCAGCTCCAACTACTCCAGCTTTGTGACCCTGTGGAACCAGCCTAGCTGATGAGCCAGAAATGGGGTCCACACCCTGTGCTTTCTCGAGCTCCTCCATGCTGAAGGCTGGAAAGCCTTTGGGCTGCTGGGGTGTGGAGGTCCGGTCTGGTATTGTGCTCCTTACCTCTACCAGCGCTGCTCCTCGGTCCGCTTTGTTGGTACCCTCATCGGTGTCATTGGACTGATCCAGCATCGGGACCCTCACCCCCTCCGGCTCCAGACTTATTGTCGCTCCGGAAACCTCCTTTAGCTTGGACCGTCAGCCACCTGCCGTGTCTGCAGCCAACCCCGCATGGTACTCTGAGTCACTCCACTCAGCTGCTTCCGAACCGCTGCTTCAGCACCGCTTTCAGCTCTGCTAAAGAGAAACAAGCCTCCGGTGTGAAGTCTAGGAGGGCTGGAAGGCTCCGCCTTCAATCGCCAAGCCTAGGTGGACGACTGACGTCTGGTCGTCCCATGTGCTGCTCTTGATAGTGAGCTTGAGTTGGACCTAGAAATTCTTCCACAGCTGGTCTCTGCTATGTTCGAGGGACCAGATGGCCGCTGCTGGGGGATAGTCTGCGGCTTTTTGGTCTGCTGTCATGCACTAGGCCCGCTCACGCCTTCGGAAATCTTCAGTCGGCGCTCCTGCCATGTTCCCCCAGGAAGCTCAAGCTTGAATCTCACGATTTCTTCCTCCAGTGGCCTGTACTGCGAAGAGGGGTTACTGGCTTATCGGGGTAACTTGCCGGATTTAAGGTACCACAGTTTAAATGGATTTCATATTCGTTCACTTACATTTTGCCCAGACTACCTTAAATCCGACAAGTTACCCCAATAAGCCAGTAACCCCGCTTCATACTACAGCCCCTGGTCTCTCCGTGTCTGCTCCAGCAGCGCCAGTGGGGCTGCTTCTGGCATCCCACTTCTGACACCAGTCTGGCTGCAGGGAAAGCCCAGCATCGAGGTAACAGAGCAGGCAATGAAGCTCTTTTTGTTTTAGCTCCTAAGATAGGAGCTCTGCTTGTTTGCTGCTTGTTAACGTCAATTCCTGCACCAAAATTTTTTTACTTGTATTAGAGAAACTGTAAAATTAAAAAAGTAAAATCTAAAATTTTAGAAAGCTAAGCAGTCAAACTAACAATTATTCACATTCATTAAATGTAATTACACCATATTATGGTGAAATTGCGATGTATAATTTCTTTTGAACACGACTTGTACTGTTAACAACCAGGAAGGAATTACTAAAGTACTAATTTTTATGCACAATAAAAGTACATCTGTCAGAAAAGACACTGTGCTTAGCAGGGGTTTATTGAATGGAACCAGCAATCAGAGTGTGAAACGGCACACAGTGCTCTTAGTCAGGGTCACAGAAGTGGAGCGTAACCCTTAGCAATACCTTGCAATGGACTGCGGTCCCCGGGTCGCCATTGGCATACTACAACAATTTGGTTTTCCTTCAGTCATGTATCTTAGCCGCTCTGATGCATAGTCACACAGTAACTGAACTGTAGTGTTGTCACCTGACAGGGTCATGTGACAAGTTTGACGTCATCCCTTAGCTGGGGACTTGAATCATTAATCTAACAGACTGATCATCTTGCCTGGAAAGTTGTGTTGACTATGCGAGCTCCTGTCCCCCTCTGTGCCACACCTGTTACGGTTTGCTGTAATCTCTGTTCTGCACGACAGTAATGGGGTTGGTCACTGTCAATGAGAGTAAATGGATTTTATTGAATCTGGATCATACTTTGTGAGCCTGCATGTCTTTAATTGTGGGAGGGGGCAGTAGGGTAAATCAGGTTTTGAAAGACCTTGTTGATTTTTTTCTTTTCCTCCTCTGTCCCCCGAGGCGGTTTCTTGTACATCTTGTTTTGTTAATCCTCTTCCTCTCCAACGTTCATGCCAGAGTGGTAACGCAGCTCCTCTTACATAATCCGTATGCACTCGCACGCAGAGCCGTTTGCTGTCCTTTTGTGGTAAGGTGTCTCCATGGAAAATGGCTTGATGGCTTCTTCATCTGCGACAAGAGCTGCAAACCGGAAGGTTCCGTCGACTCAGGTCCCAGGAGGAGCCTTGCGGTTTATATCCTGGAGCGAAGCTCTTAACCCGAACGGCCTCTGGATAAAATCCAGCTGAATAAACTAGGAAAAGTGTATGATATAAGCTACGCAAGCCACCTCAAATAAAAAGCACCTACGAAGTTGTTTGCTGGGTTATGAAGTCCCCCTGGCCGAGGGGGGGGGGGGAGGGGGTCAGCCAGAAGCCATACTCTTAGAAGCAGCCAAATGGAAAAATGTGGGGACAGTCTGGCTCTGCTAGAGAAGTGGATGCCTTTTGGATATCGCTTTCCAAAACCAGGAATCTTGGCACAGAAACTCATTGATAATTTATTTTGAAGGGAGGGAAGAGGGTAGGGGTTTGGATTAGAAAAGAATGGAAGGGCAACCTTTGTGGTGTTAATAATCTGATCAGCACATGCACTCACAAAGTACATCTACATAAGACACAGACCCTTGGTAATTTCATCTGTGTGGTTCTGACGAGATTGATTTCACCATATAATAGTCATGGTCAATCAAATATGGTGGAAGAACAGCTTTAAGGCGATTTGTCTTTCCTGGCAAATGAGCGCCAGATCATGCTGCCCTCATACTGTCCTGTATTAGTAATCTTTGATCTGAAATAGCCTCGGATGATCAGATCTTAAATTAATTACGATAAGCCTACAGCCGCTTTTGCTGTGAAGAAAAATGAGGCTATATCCTATCGAACGCTGAGGACAATCCGTGATCACCATATATTGTGTGTGTGTGTGTGTGTGTGTATATATAAATATATATATATATATATATGGGCACAGCATGTACTGTATGGTGTTGATAGGAATGACTGATTCACTGATCAGTGCATTTTGCCATTTGCCATTTGCTACCGTTCCAAACCGCACATGTTGCACTATTTAAGTACGCATCTGCATCTGATTGAACAAGTCGAGACTGATTAAGCAACTATAATGAATTTCAAGCCATTAATCCCGGCCAAGAATTCACCGTACAGCTGAGGCCAAACAGACAATAAATAATTTGATCGGATCAGAGTGTTTTGCCACAGCGGGCCAGTCTAGTCAAAGCTCTTCCTTCTTACACCATTAGAAATTTTCTCCACATAATTTACGCCACTGTACAAGAAAGTGTTCCAATAGCTATCACACTTATCTTATCCTTAGACAAAGAAAAATCCTATTATGGCCTCAAGGGGAATTATGTTGCTAGATATTAAAAAAGTTTTGGTTTTGTTTGTGGATTTGTTGAACTATTCCAAACACTTTATCATCCACACCCTGAGAGTGGTCACACTACTACCCCTGTGGCTTCTCACACTGGGCAAATAATCTCTGCTCAGGGACGGTGTCTGTCATGCAGCATCGCCCAGAGAGCTGAGCGCACACCCAGTAGTCCTAAGGATAACCTGTATTTATGGTGCTCAGATGGCCCGGCGTTGATTTACTTGAGTCCGCTCTTTGGTCACTATATATCTGGCGGGACTGTTAGAGATTTTATAGGGGTGAAGTAGACAGAGATGCTGGGTTGAGTGGCGTATGGTGGCACTAGGCACGCTGTGTAACTGCGTAATCCCACAGACGTTTATTTCCTAACGGAATGAGCTACATAACATTCCAGCAGAAAGCTTTCTGAACCAAATCTGCATTTGGACCGCTGTGTAGCACATCTTGTTTTTAAATTTTTACATTATCGCAATCATTTTCTGTAATTATATAGTCACTCGGATGTGCGCGAAAATAAATTCCTGAAAGATTGTGGTGCTCTGCTCTGCATTCAGGTCACACGCATCCTGCATCCAAAGGGTCCCATGGCATATTTTCTCATGAAGAACATCCTGAGTAATAAGCATCTCCTTCATCTGACAAACAAGGTTGTCTCCTCACTGTCGATAAGCATCACAAAAACAAGCTTCTACTCAGTGATTTAGGCGACTTTTTTTTAATTCTATAAACAAAGCAAAAAAAAAAAGAATCATTCTTGCCATGAAGTGACTCTTAAATCTTCCTCTCATCTGCCGCACCGTGGTTTAAATAATCATTTGGGGTGAGTGTCACTACGCGCAATCGGTGCTGGAGCTGATAAGACAACAAAGGGAATCGAGTCCGATGCAGACACCTAATTACTGCAGCCCCCTCTCGGTATGCCTGCTGCTGAAAGATAAGAGGCAGGGGACCCTGTGTTGTATATTTAGCAGACGAACCAAGAGGGAGAATAGGTGCTTTGTCTTCCCATAGCCGAACCTGGTTTTCAAGTGCCGCTGGGTGTGGGGACCGACTTCAGGGAGTGCCGTGGTGGCTGAGGAGGAGACAGAGCAGGGGGACTGCCATCAAATTATTGAGGCAACTGGGTTCCAGACTACTAAGCCGTTTGACCTCTCTTTCCCTTTACTCATAGTATTTTTGCTATCAGCTATTATACTGATAACATGTTATTAGAAAACATTTTCAGTTCATCAATACATCACCAGAGTGACAGCAATAATAGTCATCGTGATTGTTTGTAGTTCTTACGACGCACCTGTGGCGATCTAAAAATCTATGGTACGATATCATAATGATGGCACCAAGGTAACCTAGTGTGAGACTCCCACCAGAGGCATATACATCAAAGGCATTAATTCTACCTGCATCAAGAATAAAACAAAGTCATAAGAATCACAATCCAATCATACCCTCCCCCCCCCAATCACACACACCTGAAGCCTCCATTGTAAATGACATCGGTAATTGGATCATTCCAATGAATGCTGTGATGGTTCTTACAGGGAACTTACACTGGACCCAATTCCCACCTGTAGGAATGCTGTATGAAGGTACTCATCCTGTTCCTTGCAGTGATTTCACCAGGTCTGGCCTGTGATGAGTCTCAGATGTCAGTGTCTCTCGCCAAAAGCAGTGACCTCAACTGCATTACCAGGAAGCCAAGAACTTCTGGGGAGGCTCCTTGGTCAGCTACCGCATAAGCGTCTGTCACACCTCAAGAATCGTAACTTAATTATGCTCTTCTGCCTTCTGTTGCTCAGGGAAGCAGATTCTGCCTTGCTAAAAAAAAAAACACACACAACTTCCTCACATTTGTCCCAGCAGTATTCTGTTTGGAACTAACTTGCGAGATAATAAAACTGCTGGACTGGACCCGAAATCAATACCTGTGGAGTCTATAGGCATCAGAGTATCGGAGAGCATTGTCTTATATTCATGAGACACAATCTCACACTTCAAATGAAAAGAGAACTGAGCTTATGCCCTTTGAAAACATTGTCCCAGGCAGGACTAGGCAATATGTAAAAGATAAATGAATAGAACAGATATTTATAGTAGAGTGTGAAACAATGACAAAAAAACTACAACTGTGTCATTTAAAAGTGATGCGTGTTCATCGCTTTTGCAAGACAATGAACAGTTATTTGAAATATCAACCTCTGTCTTTTCAACTTTGATGGCACTTTTTAAAAGTCTGGTTTCAAAAAATTGAATCTGAATCTTGAATAGCTAACCTGAACATTACCACGGTGTTTCAGAACGTACCATTGCACACTGACACAATATTACCATCAAGCCTGGCACTTTTCACAGTGAAAACACAGCCTTTACATAACAGGAGAGGAACTTACCAGCAAAGCAAACAATGGCCTTTCCTGGCATTCCCACAAGAGGCTGCAGCATCTTCCATTCAGGTTGGAATTCCTCTCCACTTCCTGTTTGTCTGCCATGCATTGGAATGGAGTGACCTGTATGTGACATCAAAGATAAAAAGAAAATGGTGAGGCATCAATGTTATTCAGCTGATTCAAGTGTTTTGACTGGTAGGTCTGCATATTTTCTTTTTATTGTCATAATTTTTTGACTGACTCATTCAGTTCTGTTCTTCTCATTTTGCTATTGATTGCAGTTGTAGTCCCAAAGGATTCCCAAAGGGAAGCTAGGCATAAATGTTTCCAGTTTTATGTTATTGCAAAGGTGTTACTAATTAAAAAGCACCAAAAAGACACACACAGAGTAAGCAAATGAAGAAATGGGTTTGTTTTAGACCAATAAATTAGCAGTATTTTCCCCAAGACTTTCTGGCACTCCTCCATAAGTCTCCGGTTCTGGTGATTTCACCGAGGGGCCTTGAGTTTTTGCTCCAAGCACAGACATAAGTCTGACGGCACTGGCTGTAAATGAGGGACCACGCAGTGGCAGCTGAGCCACTGGAAACCCCAGGAAAGGCGGTCCCATGTGGAAGAGAAGAGGGATTGCTTTGGCTGTTAGGACGCATTCCCATCGGGTCCTGTCCAGCACTTTCAGCGGCTCGCAAATAAGTTCATAACAAAATACGGTTTTGCTAGGACATTAATAAAGGACACAGACCTGGCAGTTCAATGGCAAAGAAACAAAAACAAATTTAAAAATACTTAAGGATGACAGGAAATGTCCATCTTAACCTAGCTAAATAATAATTGGGAAAGTTTTAAAATCAGGATCCTTCATAGGTTGTGATATTCAATACAAATTCACATCTACTGTATCAGAAAATATATTTAAACGTTTATATTAATTTCATACACGGAGAACAAATACGACTCTAGTTACTTATTCGCACTCTGAATGATACTCTACGGAGTGTGAGCTGCACTTGAAAAGGAAAATATTGCACTCAGATATTTGTTTGAAGATCGTCCATCTGGAAGCTAAGCAAATATCAAGCAAATGTCAAGGTCGTATCAGCTCATATACATACCGCGCAAAAACGAGTTGCGAGATATCTTTACTACCTGAAGAATGTTGGAGAACCGATACTTAGACAGTTTATATGCACTACTGACAGATAAAGGCAAGGGGTCAGAAGTGAGTATTCATAATGAAAATGTTTTACCCAATGGAAACAAAGTAAGCATAAAGTTAAGGGCGCTACAGTGAATTTCCTGTTCATTCAGTATCCGCCTAAAGATGTATACGTCTGTAACTACATTGATTGCAGTTCCAAAAGATTATGATGCCAAGGTTCATTTTACGAGAAACGTTCCCAACGTGCGGATGATCTGTCAAATACAAGACTCATAAACATAAAAATCTAACCGCTTAACCAGAAGATACGTGAACCACATCACGAAGGACGGTTCTCATAACTGTTTTTTTTCACCCTGGCCACCAGATGGCGGTAATAGACTAATTGCAAAAAACAACCAAACACTGGAAAAAGACGGTTAATACCAGCTTTTGAAGGATAGATAGAGAATTAACGTGCAATAGGCTGCCTGAGGCTTTATAAAAAGATAAGGGATGCTTCATGTTTTACTCCAAAATAAAATGCATAAGAATTACTTAAGAAGATACAAACAATGTTTAAGGTGTATACTTTTTGCTAATTTTCAGCCCTGATTCTGGCTCCTTAATAGATGCACCACCTGCTGGTGGTTCTGAGACGTAATCTTCAGTTTTCAATTTTTGTATTAAAAAGGAACAAAAAGCAGCACCATTTGGATGCCTTCTGTCTACCCAGCCACCTTATGCAGTTGACTGAACAGATGATGAAGCTTACTGACCTAATTCATTCACCACACTCAGTGGTGAGGTGGGTCCTGGTATGAGGTGGCCTGAGAAATGGCCCACAGCTCAGTTCCAAAGGCCACGCCATTTCATTTCTTCCAATTAAACCAGAAGCCAAAGAATATCAAACATGTTCTCCCTTCAACATCTCTCCAAGTTTAAAAGGAATTTATAGGCACATTCATTCTCATGACTTGTACTCCAGAGTAGAAAAAAACTCATTAAAGGAAGTGCTATGCATAGATGTGGCCATACAATTTCCATATTTTGTAATCTAGGTCACATCTTTTTTAAGGTCTAGAAATCAGGAAGAACGTGGCCTTGCTGAAACTGCAAACAGGCTATGGAAGTGGCATGGAAATCATGGCTTCTGCTGTGAGCAATTTTAACAACAAGGCTGACCTTTTGATCGGATCTGGCCAGGACAGAGCTACCATTTCGCCACTCGCAGTGGGAACACGGGTGAGTGTTCATGTTCTCCTCATGTTCACAGGTTTCTTTCAGGCACAGCGGTTTCATCCCACAGCTCAAAGATTAGCATTTAGGTCAACCGGTATCTCGAAATTCTCCACACTGTGTGTGCACTGCGATGGACTGACATCCTATCCAATATTTCTGCACGTCCAGTGTTTGCTGGAGTAGCCTCCCAGCTCATAGTGATTCTGTACTAACTAGACAATTATGGGAGGTGGACGGATGGATTCATATTAAAAGCATCACAATAACAACAACCTAATGAGGATTTCTCAAAAACTCAAATGGGGCATTGTTCTATGATTAAAAACTGATTGCATTGCCCCCCCCCCCCCATCCCCATCAACCAGTGTTCAGCCCACAGTCCAAAGACACATGGCGTGTGTGAATTGAGGTGTGTTAATTGTCCATTGTATGCGATTGTGTGCATGTGCCTGTCCTTTGATAGACAGGCATCCCAACAGTGCATCCCCCTGCTTTTCTAGGATGGGCTCCAGACTCATGTGGATAAGCAATTATGGGAAACCAGATGGATGATTTAAATGTTAAGCATGCTGGAATTCGCCACATATTATCGCATAATGGAGAAGAAAGGAAGCCGCAAGCAAGATATGTTCAATACTGCTCTGAGGTCAATGCTGAACAGGCTAATTGCCTGAATTGTCAACTGACTTGGACCTAGATTTAGGGTTATCTTGACTGCTGCTATGGCTGCACAATAAGACAGTAGTTAACACTAGTGATGACCAAAGCTTCATGAACAACTTGCTGTATTTTCTGACCCCACTAGCACCATGTCACCATAGTGGGGTAAAAAATACATCAAATGGTCCATGAAGCTCCATTTGACCATCACTATCTAACACTGTTGCCTCACACCTCCAGCATTGGATTGTCACAATAAAGTCAATAAATAAGAAAGTCAAAACTGTAACTGATAGAACACTGATAAGAAATAAAAGCTGTTATTACCTGATCATGTCTAGAAATATTGTTTTCCTGAGAAAATGCCCCAGATGTTCTTCCCACAAAGTTTAGTTGTATATCTTTCTGGGTTTTAAACATGTTAAATGATTGTTAATAGCATGGGTGGTGTTTCGGGGGGGGGGCGGGATGGGGGGAGCAGTGCCCTCAGTTGCATGAAATGAAATTGCAATTTTAATTGGCAAGACGCATTTCAGGCTATGTTCTATGCTGGCACTTTGCATCTTAACAAAAGCGGTTTGTTGGCTCCCTATAAGAAGACAATACGTTTTGTGTGCATCGGATACATGTGTTAACGCATAAGGTAAACAGGATATAGGTGTGCAAACATCAAGCTCCGCCTATGCTTAATAATTAAGAGTGGCTCAACAATACGATGGTGAATAGGAATAAATTCAACAGCTATATGAAAGATTTCTGACACACCAAAAGGATGGAAGAGGCAGTGAGGAACATCCTGGGAGGCTGGTGATCTGGTGATCTGTTTGCAAAGTGTCAGCAGGTTCTTGAGGCAAGCAATGTATGTTGTTTGCTCAAAGGCAGTGAAAGGAAACCACTTCTTATCACCTCACGTTTGCTGTAATGTGAGATATTGATTTTTAAAAAATTGTGAAGGTACTACTTCCTGTACGTCTTTGGACCATCTGATGTGTGATGAGACATTCATATTGCTGCTGCATGTGACTTCTTCCTGAGTGCAGATGCACCCCTAACAGCACTCAAGCTCTCCTGTTTGTTGCTGTTTCAGGTCAGCCTTAATTCTAAATGG
>JAODUD010000039.1:13356254-13380439 GCA_026784285.1 Stomatorhinus walkeri | reverse complement strand
GTGGAGGGCACCCCCATCCTGAGAAGGGTGTTCGACGGAACACGGCAAGCCCTCCATGCAAATATGTTTATTGTGGCCAATCAGACGGCGACGTGGGACTGGGTTGAGGCCAGCCTGGACTGGGAAATGAAAAAGCGATGGGAGAAGGTTGCGGCGCGCCTTGGCTGCTCCAAAAAATGGAGGGGCGAAGTGGCACATTATGTGGTCACTGTAATGGAGGTACAGATAGAGCATCATGGGACAGCAAGGGCGCGCCTGTCAAGGCATAAAGGGACGAGTACTGAGTGACTCGATGTACGACGGAGTCTGGCCATCGGATGAACGATCTGCATCCAGATAAGTGAAAATGACAGCAAGGATGCTGGCGAGAAGGAAGACCTAAAAAGCAGAAAAGCAGGGATGGGCCAACATCCAACAAATAAAAGTGACTATTTTCACTATTTTATTACTCATATGTCTCCCGTAACAACAGTCTGAATGGCTCCTTTATTTTCTGCACTTAGAGTCAAGTGCAAAATTTGGCCCAGTGTAGCTAACCAGCATCTACAGCGACTTCTGTATCATTCAATAGCTCGAAATTTCACATTTATATTACACCTTTCATCAGAACAGCATCACAGGGATGCTTATAATGACGTATATATTATAATGTTCAATACAACCACATCCACACAGCTTCAGAAATCAGCAGAATTTTTCCACAGTGAGATAAAACAGTAGGCATCAGGATTTGCGTTTCATGTATTCGCAGTGGGTCATAATAGGCGGATCAGGGCGTGTCAAACTATCATCGATTTCCCACCCTCACCTCTGATACCGCGGCTCAGTGCTGGAGGGAAGCAACCGCTTTTAGTGTTTAATACCTGGTAGCCAGACAAGCGAAGCCATTACCATTATCGATTGCGTGATGGCAACAGACTCACGTGGCAGCTTCCGATTTTCCCCGAAATCGTTGCGCGCACAGACATGCACAAGCACACACAAACAGTCCCATGTAGGCCAGCGCAACATTATCCACTTCTAAAATGGAAGACCTGCTTCTATGCGGCACAGTGAACAGAAGGAGCGTCAACAGCCCTGAGGTCCTCATGTGGAAATCTAGTATTGTCCCAAATGCAATTATGGCAGCACATTTCTCAGAGCCGCCTCAGCCGTCTGCAAGAGGAGTCGCTGGCAGTGGCACCACCCGGCAATTTAGCAAATTAAAAGCGGAGCCTCGGTGAGAACGACAGCCGCATGCAGACTAATGAAGAGATCTGCAGGGATACCAGCAGGCGGAGGGGGGGGGGATGACAGCAGCCCTGCCTGGACCCCAATCAATCTGACTTCTTTTATAAGGGGACTTGAGCACCTGTCTACATTTCAGTGTTTAGCTCTGGAGTCTGGGAATGATGCATGTTTGAGGCCCAAAATTTGGGGGGGGGGGGAATAAGATAGAAGTTTTACGAACCAGTGTGGACTCTCTCCAAGACACAGCCCTCAAGCGACAGTGCAGAATAATCTCTTCTGTGTGAGAGAGAAGCAGGGTAGAAGCAGGAGACATCAGGATTTAAAACTTTGAGGTGACACCGGGGGGGGGGGGCACAGCAGCTCGCGAAGCTGCCTCACACCTCAGGGTCCAGGGTTCGAGTCTCTGCCCACAGATGCAGCTGGATACAGTTTGCATGTCCTCTCACAGCCCAAAAACACGCCAAGCTGATTTTGAGTTGTGAAATTGTCACAGGTGTGTGCGTGTGCTCTGTGATGGGTTGACGCCCCATCCTGGGTTAATCCTTGTCTTGTGCACATAACCTCTGGGATTGGATCTGGACCACTTCGACCCAGCACAAGACAAGCGAGTGTCGAAAACGGGGGAAGATCGCTGCCGCTGTCACAGAGGCTTCCAGAAGGATCCTGCTCTTAAGCCAAACATATCATTTGAATTGTCATAAAAACAATGTAAAAATCAATGAAAACCAGAAAGGATTTGGGGAAACGTCTGGGAGGAAACAACCAATGGCAGAGGAGGACAGAGAAACAGCGATCATAACAATGATAGGCATTCATCACCGTGGAGGAAAAAAGAAAAGAAAAAAAGGTAAATGGAAATAAGAGTAATAATAAAGGTGGGATGGAGAAAAAGTGTAGGGGAATGTAGACTGTAAACAACCATAACACACATAACACTCCTTAAAAGGACATCGAACTACAGAACAGTAATAGCAGGCTAATGATGACGATAAAAAATATAACAATAATATCTACAACAACAACAATAATAATAATAATGTTACAAATAGGTATTATTACACACGCCGGCAGGGCCCCAGCCCCCCAGCAGGATGTATCGCCCCCCCGACACTGCAGGACGACCGAGGGAAGGCCCATACGAAGTGCCCCCCCCATTCACCCAGGAGCAGACCCCCGGTGACCGGAGAGCAGCAAACCCCTGCACGGCCCAAACGCAACCCCCAATTTGCCTAGAAGGGGCCAGAGCTAATCAATCAAGCAACTTAACCTGGAGGTTGCTGGTTCCAGTCCCATAGTGCCATCAGTTGCATTTGTAAAGCAAAAACTCAAAGATTACATTCCTTCTCACTGCACTCGTGGCTGCAAACATATTTTTTTGAGAGTTGATGCTCTATGTATTTGTATAATGTAAGCTTCTATATCCTCCAAACTGATTTCCAAGTGACCCGAGGAAAGTGTTCCAATCAGGAAAGGTGCAAACCCCCCCAAAAAGGACCATTTAGTACTGCCCGCTTTAGAGGAGAGCTTGTGACAGCAGAAAACCCCAGTAAAGCGAGAAGGAAAGATGCTTTTTCAGCTCCTCCGCCCTCCTGGCTGTGCCACCTCCACTCACCTGGGCTGATTATTTCAAAGGGGTACAATCTGTGAATTAAATGGTCTTGTCTTGGGTGTTTGCCAACCTCTGGAGCAGTTTAATACAGGCAGCAGGAAAAGACCTCTTCAATTTTAAGTGGCACCCAACTGTCTGATATTTGATTACCAATAACCAGAGGCGAAGACCTCATACCTTCAACGATCACTTAGAAATTCTGCTGTTAGCAGACACTTTACAAACTGCTTGCCTTCCGGATCCATGAAGACAGACTATTTTTGGAGCAAAGGCGTTAGTAAGGCTGTAATACAAAACGTCCATATTAATATTATATATTGGATATGTTTCTGCAATTCTATTGTTCGTAATCCCCAGGGGTAAAAGCAAACAGCTCAGCGTGTCTATTTATGACGCACCTTGTGGCAGCAGATTTCTCCCCAAAGACATGTTGCATCCACTCTACCGAGCTCTGCTGTTCCATCGCCACGGTAACGAAACCCGGCACGTGCTCCGTCCTGACGACTCTGTCAACCTTGTGTCTCCTGCCTCCCCCCAGGGGCCCATCGGAGGTGATATCGCCTTGGCTTTGACAGCTCTGACACAGACTTTGCAGATTAAACAGCTTATAAACAGTCTGCTCGGGTCACTGGTGCAGGGGTGGGACCGGATGACCCCAATTGGCATGGCTGTTAGATTTTTCACTATGCATCCAAAAAGCTGCTTCCAAAACTCTGCCTTTTGCCTCTGTTTAGCTATGAAAACAGTTTAGGTTAAGATTAAATTAAACACGCTGCCAGTCAGTTGAATGTTGGTGAGTTTAAGAACGTATTTAAATCCATCCATCCATCAATCCATGCATCCGATTATCTAGTACAAGGTCTCCCTGGCAACCTGGAGCCTATAGCAGGAGTATAAGGCAAAAGGCAGCAGGTACAGTCGGGACCAGATTACAGTCCATCATGGGCCCTACCCACACCCACAGAAATAACACACAATAGACATTTCATACTAACGCTTCTTCCCAACCAGCCCAAACTCATTACGCTTAACAATAATTAAACACTGTCCCTAGAGTTGGTACTTAACCAATAAATGGACAAGCTTGGTTTAAAAATGTCCTTCCAGTAAATATATAAACGCACACAACACCACATAGAGTTACAGATTAGCGCTGACGAGCAGCTTCAGAGGAGCAGGCAATTTCCAGCGTCATTCAGGAGATGAGAGCAAGGGCCGCTTACCCAGAACTCAACACATGTACGGTAAAAGCTCTATAAGCTGCCACTTCACCAGCTAGCAAATAATTCTGAGAAACGCAGCATTCTTGTGTGTAATTTGCCACATAAGTAACCAGAGCCCTTCAAATAACCACTGGGTGGTCATGTTAATAAGCATACCAGAGAGGAACGCTCTGCCTCCGCTCTCTTTTAAGTCGTATGTTACATTGTCATGTTACCACACACGTCCCGTAATATCAGGAAACAGTGCAGTCCCATCTCCGGGGAGTATGTGTGCCTCAGGTGGAGGGACAGACGCTAAGAACTCACAGATGTGACCCACAGAACGACCAAGACAATTTGCTGGAAACTACAGGCAGATATTATACGACCCAAGTCACTGTGTATAACATGAAACAACAACCCACTGCTCATATTAAAGAGATTATGCTATACGCCAGAAATAGTTTATAGCTTAATAAAGTGGAATATGAAGTTTTCCAGGTCTTGTTAAACCTCAAAGAAACCTTTATTGTGGGGGGGGGGGGGATTTTGATTAACATTATATTAACATAATGAAATCTTTGCCGGTAAAATGGACTGAACCAATGAGTCACATTTGTTAAAAACAGAACCACAATAGAGCAAAACAGTTTTTTTTTTTTAAATATTGTTTCTGGAAATAAATTACGTCAATGGTCAGCCATGCTGACTGGCTGTGACTCCTGTCATTATGAGGTTCTGGGTAAAAAGGTCCAAACCATCACCTTCCGTCACGAGTCGGCCGAGCTGCTCCGCCTCCTTTTGGGCTTTGGGTTCTCATCCCTGCTCGTCTCCTCTTGGTGGTACGATTCGCCAGACATGGTCACCGCAGGCCGTGTATTGGCTGTGGCCGACAACAGCCGGCCCGGAGCCAGGACCTGCCTGACAGTCACGTTGACGCGAGAGGCCTCTACGTAGCGCGCGCACACCTCCCAGTCCTCCTGCCGCACCTTGGTAGCCAGTGAGTCTTCCGGGGCGTCCTCCTCAGGCGGGCCGAGGGGAGCGGGGAATCCAGCAGGCGGAGAAACGATACGGGGCACGGCGTGGTAAAGCAGCCGGCTCGCGCCGGACATCACCATGACGTCGCCGCTGTGCATGAACATGGCCGTGGCGGCGTCCTCCCTCTGAGCTCCGCCCAGCAGGAACACGGCGGACTGTCCAAAGCTGCCAATGTAAGCAAACAAAAGGTCGCACCAGGATCGCACGTTAGCGAAGGCGGCCACCTGAAGACTGCGTGGCAGTAAAGGCAATCACCTGAGGCCCATACGCGAGTGGGAAGGAGGCATGCTTGCATGGTGGTTTGACATTCAATCACAAGCTGAAATTCTCGGACATAGCATTGTCATTGCAGGAAGATTTCATTATTTGCATACGTCGAGAAAAATAAACTATATACTTTATCAGGAAAAGGTAGCTCTGCCAATATTGGGGGGCGGGGGGACGCATTCCCTGTAATTCCGATGCCCCTGCCAATGAGTTAACAAAGGCATTCAAATCATTAAACAAGCAGCCATATTATCATGAAAACATGCCTGCCTAAATCACTTTGTGTCCCCTAAATGGCTTTATCACAAGGTCAAAGGTCAAAGTACACCCGTATTGGTCTTATACCACCTTGCATGTACCCCGGAGCGGCCCGGCCCCCCTCACCTGAACGACAGCAGGGGCCAGCTGTGGTCCAGCTCTGACTCGTCCACGTGGATGCCAAGCGATGAGTCGGTGTGGTAGTAGTTCAGAATCCCCGCCTCGGCCTGGAAGCCTGGAAAGCCGCAGGCCGCGGCTACGTTCCCAGACAGCCGAGCGAGGTCTGCCGGGAAGGCGGTGTGGCGATCGGCGGAGTAGGTCTGAAGGACAGGGAGAGGAGGTTAAGAACCATCACGCTGACAGCCCTAGGTACTGTGGCACCTTGTGTATCCAGAACGGTGTAAGGAAACAGATGGGCAAGGTTTAGAAAAACACAAGTAATATATACAAAAAGTGTTCATTTAAATGGATACATTACTGGGAGTTACAGGGACACTGGCCCCAGCAGAAAGCTTATTGGTCCCTGGAGCGCTCCCTCCCCTGTCACTCACAAATTCCAAATAAATCATTGGCTAAAGGTTGGTCAATGAGCTTGAATTATGGCCGCCCACCTCAAGTTCATTTACCCTTATTTTAATACTGGCAAAATTATTCATCATGTGATAAGGTCTGTATTGGCTGCAGACGACACCTGCCAGACCTGAAAGGGAATACAATGAGGCTCGTATACCAGCAATTTGGCCTGGTAACGTTAGATCAACATTTAGAGAACATTATGCATGCTGCCAGATGAGTGCAGCATTGGGCCCAGGAAGTGGAGAGCTTAGCAGGTATGGATCCAGCTGGGGACCTGAGATGAAGCCTCATAAAGAGCCATCAGAGGTGCGAGGATTCACAGTGAAGTGCTTTTACCGTAAACACCCGTAAGCTGCGCTAAAAGCACCTGCTGGCGTGATGGAGCCGTGCATAAGAGAGCCGTACACACCATCTGCTTAGCAGATAATTACGTAATAGCAGGCTGGGGGCTGCTTGGGGAATAAATGATCTGACCGGCAACGTCACCAGGACTTCAGGGCTGCAAATTAACACAGTGGACCCCCCTCCATCCCCTCTCCGTCACCCCCCTGGCAAATGGGGCCCCGACATCCGCCATGCGCCCTCTGCCAAGCGCCCGCCTCTCCGGCCGCTGTCAGCCGCCAGGAAATGTCAGCCGGGAACCAGATCCTAATGAATCCGGCGTGGAGCTCCGGGCCGATTTAATGCGGCAGGAGACTAAACACTTTGATGCAATTAGCATATGAAAGAGACAGGTGTCATGCCTGAGCAATTAAAGAGGAGCTGCCCGGAGAGAGGCTGGCGCCGGTAATCAGGCAAGCTCAAAGCGCCTGAACACACAGAGCTGCTCACACGCTCTGCATGTCACGTATAAAACATACCGACATGAATCTGGATGACATGTGATGATCCTAATGTTCCTACAAATATGTTCTGACACCTCAGAACTAGGGATTTTTACTTTAAGTTTAATATTATTAACAAGTTTCTTATGACCGATTAGAAGCCCAATAGAGATGAAACGGTAGGAAAATTTTATCATGAGTGACCGTGAAATTATCACGTTATCAGTATTATCATTGTGTTGTTAAAATGTATGAAGATATTTCATCAAGTTTTATATTGAAAAAACAAATATAATATTAGTAGCACTATGTACTTTGTTTGCATGAACATTAAACTAATAACACAGCCGGAACGTTATGTAAATATATGAAAACCGTATGAAATGCACATTAATGCTGTCACTGCCTTCCCGCCGTGACACGAAACAAACCCAAGTTCCGTGCTGTCCTAGCACCTAGGAGATTGTTGCTAACTTTGGTCGATGCTGGACAGTATTTAACGCCAGTGTGGTAATCCACCACAATTTTAGTGAAAAATAAAACATGAAACAACAATAACCGTCCATAATTTTTCTGTGGTTTACTGTGAAACCGGCAACCATTTTATCCCTAATGTCTATAGAACCTAGCAGAGTGACTCACTGTAAGTGGTCTAAACTATGAAAGAAATGTGCGAGTGTGATAATTATCATAAATGACCCCCCCCCCCCCAGCTCACACCGATTTCCTGATAGATACTACATGTGTGGACAAGTCTAGTGAGACAGGTGAACGCAACCACCCCCCCCCACCCAAAGCCCCTTATACATTCTACGACCTGCTGAAATGATCGGAGCAGGACAGTCTACCTTCGTGTCCCAGTTGTAGTGGTATCCCAGAGTCACCCATCTCAGCTTCTCCAGTAGCGTCTTGGCCTCCGATTTGCTGCCACTATTATTCCTGAGGGTGGGGCGTTAAAAGGAAAAGTTGAGGACAAGAGAAACCGTGACCGCCTAAGCGCTTGGTATAAGACAGGGCAGTGAGGGAACCTTACGCATGTGGTCACATAGCCCATAGGTGCGGCACACTGGGGTCCCAGGCTGTTAGCCTAATAAGCTTGCTAATCTCGGCACTCAACAGGTAACGTAGTAAACGCAGACCGATTCCTTTCAGGATGCAGGAGTTACCCGCTCGCCGGCTGAAATGTGTATGTTTCTTGATATCGTCTGCTGCCTTCTGACCTCCTTGCGTCAGCTCATTATGTCTCTGCAGATGGAAGCCAATCCACAGCTTAACTTCTCTAGCACCGCCGGTTTAAAGTGTCAGCACTGATCCAGGATAGTTCTGCATCACCCTGAAATCCACAACCAATCATCTCAGGTACCACTCCGGCACCCATGCATTCCAGACAAGCGGCGGACTGATACGTATATCCGCGGTACCGAGGTGCCAAACTGGGGTGGGCCTTTGGGGAACGTGGCCACACCCCTGCCTACAGATAGCCACACCCATACTCATGTTTACCCATAGCCACACCCCTGTCAAACCATGGCCACACCCCTGCCTACAGACAGCCACACCCCATTCACCAATAGTCACACCCATACTCATGTTTACCCATAGCCACACCCCTGTCAAACCATGGCCACAGCCGTGCCTACAGATAGCCACACCCCATTCACCAATAATCACACCCATACTCATGTTTACCCATAGCCACACCCCTGTCAAACCATGGCCACACCCCTGCCTACAGATAGCCACACCCAATTCACCAACAGTCACACGCATGCCCATGTCTACCCATAGCCACACCCCTGTCAAACCATGGCCACACCCCTGCCTACAGATAGCCACACCCAATTCACCAACAGTCACACGCATGCCCATGTCTACCCATAGCCACACCCCTGTCAAACCATGGCCACACCCCTGGATACCCAATTGCGAGGTGTGTGGGGCAGGAAGGAGGCGGCCAACCGGATGCACTCAGCACTCCTCTCCCAGATGTTCTCGGTCTCCGCCGCGGCCATGTGTATATCCAGATTGCAGACGTTGGGCTTCTGCGGGTACACCTTGAGACTCTGTGTCACCCAGTACTGCTGCGAGCCAGGAAGGAACGGGTTTGAGATGAAGATGAAACCTGTACGAGGAAGGACAGTGTCAGGGAGGCTGTGGGTGTGCAGCATGTCGGCAGGGCAAGACAGTCATCTAAAACATTTATGCACAACCCAGAGCACAACACCCTGGCCACATGGTTATTCTCACTGTCCCACCCTGAGTAAGTCTTACAGATCAGAAATGATTTGTTTAACCAACCCTTTATGCAAAGTATTTGAGAAAAAAGGCCGGGTCAGAGACTCTCAATCGGTGATGGAATCACTCTACCCAGCCTGGGATTTGAAAACGGTGAACTTTCAATCACCGACACGCCAATCTAATCTGATAAGCTGCACACTATTCACCCCTTGACCACCTCTTGTACTACCCGTTGCGCTCTTTGGTCCTCGGGGACCCACAGTCGGTCCACATTTTTGCTCCCTCCGAGCTCCCTGCCAGACGGTGCACATTTAAAAACGTGGACTGTCTGTGGCCCCCTGAGGACTGGATTGGGAAACCCTGCTGTAGATCGTTCCTTTTGGGTGGGGACGTAAAGAAAAAAAACAAGGCAGCTCCATTTCATTACATGACCTACCTGGATATCCCTCAAGCCCATAGGCTTTCCAGTCTTTGATGGGGTGAAGTCCCACCCCCCGAGCATCCCTCTCACTGATGGCTGCCAAGTTCAGTTTAGCAGCAAATACCTGAAGTACGCAAACAGGCTGTCAATCATCCCTGAGTGAACCAATCACAGCAGCCTTGGTCCAGTTCCTGCTCTTCTTCACACATTACGAAACATATGACAGTGTGAAACACAGCAATGATCTGATTGCTATCCATGCATGTGGCCTCTGATAAAACTGTCAGCTTACCTAATAAATCACTGATAACAATGATTAATGGAACAACATCTACTTTCATCAACACATAAATCTTGAAACCTTTTCGCTCATAAAAACGACACAGATAATGATTCATAATTGATGATGCCATTTAATACCTGTAAAATGCATTATCATATGCAAATTGGACACATGGCCCAAAGTTTCATTAAAACTGGATGCGGCGTGCACAACACCATGTGACAGCATCGGCAAATTAGAGAAGCTGGGATTTTATGCTTCCATGTCACTGATGTTCTAGAATCACAGATGAATTACAATAAACTAATTCTACTAAATTACAAGTCCCATAGTACAAAATGTAATCACGCTAATTACATGCTAATTAACAGAAAAGATAAACACAGCAAAACCTTTTCACCTCAGTTAATCCATAATTGCTGGAAATGGTTAGCATGGTAAAAAGCGTAGGGTTCTTGGGAAAGGCATAACATTTTAAAAACAATTAGTCTAATTCGAAAACCTTTCATTAGAACCTAATTTACATTTACAAAACAGCAAAAGTAACTATGCATCTAAAGAATTATATTATTAAAAAGCGAAACACTAAAGCTGAAAAAAAACTATCTGAAGCTCTATGTCTTAGTATTTTTCAGGAAAAATAACCTTAAATTCATAAACGTGTATAATGTGTATATTTAAATGTATCTAAGTGGACAACATGCAATGATGAATTCGGGCTTAAAGAAAATCTTTCCAAAAATACAAAGAGGACTTAATTGTAGATATGCTCATCGTTACAGAGCACTGTATTTGCTATTTGCTCTTATCTAAATGGTGAATACGGCCAAAAATGCAAATAGAAACTGTACAAATATTTGCTTCTCTAGACATAGAATTCCAACTTTGCACTTCACTGTAGGTAAAGATATCTGGAACATTACACCCAGTGCATCTACAGCCAAGCTGTTTTTCTTCAGGAATTTCAAGAAGAACGAAATATCTGCATGCTGGCCTGGAGGCTATAAGCATAGGGAAAAAGGCAGGAGTCACCCTGGACGAAAGTCCCGCTTATCACAGCATGCATGCTCACACACCATAAACAAGGTAGAGAGACAATTTAATGATTTTTTTCAACAGTGTTCAGATTTGCTCCCATGATTTTAATATACAGAATTTTACACTTTTTAAGTGTTTCTCTTAAACACTACACCCACTGCTGCAATTATCAGAAGTAACAAATGCAATACGGTCGTGTGTCACTACGGTACCATTAAATATATAAAATTATCTTTTGTGAAATTAACGCAGCCTAATGTCAAAAGCCGAAAATCACGTTTTTCCGTAAAACGCGATTACCTTTTCATCTCTCAGACCTTTTGCGAAGTCTATCACGTCGCTGAAATCGGGAGGCGGCACACGGCGTTTGTAAAACTTAAATAACTTCCTAAAGGCGTCCTGGCCATGCTGCGCCACGGGCGCCGCCATCTTCGCCATTCTCCGCTGAACTATGAACTCGCGGCTGGTTAACATATCATTTCTAAAAAAAACAAAAAAAAAACAAATAAAACGGCCTATTTTATTCGTAAAGTAATTCATTATAATACAAATGCGGCGCTATCTGTTAAATGACACGCGTAGTTATATCTTCAGTTCCACAATAAAATTCATAATGTGCAGCACGTGGTGTTAGGTTAAAGGTAAACGGATAAGAGGTTTATCCACCGTTTTAGGTGGTAGATATTTTTAGGCGTGAACGAGCCGAATTTTACGTTGTTTATAAATATTTTGGATTAGAATGTTTGGCTTAAATACCTTTTTAGTACGATTACTCATTCTATACGAAACGAAAAGTATATCGGTTTAGTTTCACTCTGGCCGCATATACATTACGAGCGATTAGTCCTCGCTTAGTTTCTGCTTGTGGTCACGGGTAGGTGTTGGTCTTACCATCGACTTATACGCGACTTTAATTTGTTTCGGAAATGAACGATCTCAAACAGTCGCGTATGCGCTTTTGATGTAGCTAATTTTAGGTTCATAATGAAATAATATGTGATAATGCCAGTGTAAACCTTGATCGTATCCCAGACCAGTCTTCACAACCCTGGTACTCACAGTAGTTTACGAATGCAGGGGTTTGACTGAAATTTAAACGTTAAGATTCAGTCCCCATCTCCATCATTAGTAATGGATTTTAGTGTTCAGCCAGATGGAAAAACAATGGACTGGTTTCTGAAATGATCATGTAACTGGGGCAGAGGTGAATAGTTCAGGTCCAGAAAGTAAAAATCCAGACCAAGGTTTTGTTTCAAACAACCAATGTCTCGACTCTGACATTTATACTCAACTGGTTGAAACAAAATCTTATGTTTTTATTTTCTGGACCCGAACTATGCACATCTGCCCTGGGGATAGCGCACTGCAGATAACCTTAAAAAAACCCTTCACTGTACAGCAATGGGGTCTAGGGCTAGGCAATATGATAGTATTATGAGTAATTGACGATATCTGACAATAGCTGTGTCTCAATTCCGGAGCTGCATCCTCTGAAGGACGCAGTCTATGAAGGCATATCCGATGGCTGTGTCCGAATTCAGGAGCTGCATCCTTCCACGTTCGAAGACCAAATACATCACAGCGACGTGACAAGGCTGTCCCATTTCGAAGGCTCCTTCAAATGCAGCCTAGGAACGTGTCCTTCTTTTACCAAGATGGATGCATTCCTAGGCCGCATTTGAAGGAGCCTTTCGAAATGGGACAGCCTTGTCGCTCCACTGTGGTGCATTTAAATGCAGCCTTCAAGGATGCTGCCCCTGAATTGAGAGACAGCCAGTCATCGTGTTTCCAACTCAGTTAAAAAAATTAAAAAGTAGTGTTTCATAAGCATTACATATTGCAGTAATAGTGTTTTCCATTATTGTCGCATCATCAACTTATCTTCCAGTCAAATTCCAAAAAGTCAGTCATTGAAATACAAATTTCTTTGTGGCAATTTTGAGCTTCCTTTAATTTATGGGAGGGGAGCTGTCCAATATGGAGGATGTTTTGTGACAATATTCAATAAATTTTAATAATTATTTGAATTATAATTTAAATACCAGCAAACATTAAAAATGACACCCCTGAAACTCAGTGGGTGGGCTCTAACCGAAACCTACAGCCCCAGAATGGAACAGACAAATGCGGTTATATATAAGAATTCAATTGACCAGGTGAGGTCAACGTTTGCAATGCAACCAATCAGATGTTAGGTTTTGTTTAGAGCCTGCCCACTGAATTTGATGGCTGAGTATTTTAGCGATTAAAATTATTTTTACTATTAGTCTATAATTAAATAAGCATTTTATTGTCACAACACCCTGCATAGTCAAAAACTTGCAACAAAACAAATACCGGTTTTTGGACTAGGCTAGGCTATTAGTTTTAAGAACATGTCAGTTGTAGTGTGCAGACTGTCCCATACTGAGAAATAAAATGTCCCGTATTGATCCATGAAAATGTCCCATATTTTTGTACACAATTCCCACCCACCTAGCTCAATAAATTTTATGGTGGGAGCTCGCTCGACATTACGACCCATCACGTTGGTATTTGGCATACACACAGCTGTCAGCCCACTTATCTCGGAAATGGGCCTTGGGTTTTATGCTAGAGCTGCCTCGGTCCCGTTATCTCCCACAATTTGTTACCTGCTGGAAGTTTAGGATGGAAAATGGCAAAGGCATACAGCACAGGGAATATAAAGTAAGAGCACAGGAGAGACAAATGGAAGCCTACTGCAGAGGGGGGGGGGGTAAATGGGTTTACATGGAAGTGGTGATGGTCAGTTGAATTCTCATATTTTGGTGTTCTTAGGAACTGTAGACTTAAACACATCAGCTGGGCCCCTTTTAGAAGCAGGTCACATAGAGCTGCTGCCACTGTGACTAAGTGACTCAGACAGGAAGACAAAGTTTCTGCCAAGCGGGAAGTCTTTAAGATGGTGCAACAGCGCCAAAGCACTGGAAGAGCTACAACAGTTATGATCCAAAATTGCCAACAGAATCAATATTTATACCTGCTTCAGGAACTAACAGAGACAGAAGATTCTTGAGACAGAGTCTTGCCTGAGGTCAGCACAGAGATACATGCTAAATGGTGCTCTTTGTACAATGACAATCTTCCCAATTCATAGTTTATTAAAGGGGTTGTACTGTACAAGGGGTTTGGAACAGCCTGACAATTTCCCCTGGTACTACAGGATGATACCCTGAAGTACAAGTCTATGAATAAAACGGCTTAAAAAACACAAAATAAACAGTTCTACAATTCTTAAAAGGGATAATTAATAGGAATGACAAATCTGAAAGTAGACATTTTGCAGTGACTCCTAACCTTACTTAATATAAATTTACAGCCGGAAATGAATGGCATCCAAGTACACTTAAGCTCTTCAGCACAAATTCCCCAGTATCCACTCATCTGCGTCACTGCTGGTGGGTCAATACGCAATGCTGGCCAATCACAACCCCCCAGAAGGACACAGGTGGAGAGGAGTGGGGTCTTATTCCTTCCTCCGCTTCTTGTCATGGTCGTAATCCTTCGAACGGCTGCTGGTGGATGGTCGCTTTGACCCCCCATGCTGCTTGGCCTCCTCCAAGAACTTGTCCAGACCGAAAGGATCCTCTTCAAATTGGACCGGCCCTTCCCTGCGTGGCCCATGGTCGGCGCCAGAGAATTCACGGTCCGGCACGAACCTGAGGTGGAGAGGATGGGTTGACCGAAACGGTCTGCTTCCTGACCTTCATTGAATCCTTTTTCAGTAATGTGCCATGCATTCCAAATAGTATGACCCACAAACAGGTTTGTGCCAGTTTGGATGCAGTATAATCCCTTTACGGTAGTAATGGGCAAATGGGGCTTCATGAACCATTTGCTGTATTTCTTGGCTCCACTAGATGGTGCTCTTTGCTTTGGGATATGCTTTTATGAGCAAAGATCACCATCAAATGAAGGCAGAAAATACAGCAAATGGTTCATGAAGCTTCATTTGCCCATCACTACTGTATGGTACGTTAGTCCATGGTTGGATGCACGCAGGATCAAAAAGGGTGAGAATCCCTAATACACAAACTCTGTTTAGGAACTGGGTGGTGCCATGAGAATTCTAAACATGCACATACACCCTGAGTGTTACAGCGGCACCCCTACCTGTTGGTCTGAATGAGCGTGTCCAGATCATCACCATACATGTCCTTATCCACGTTCTTGCTCGGCCTGTAGATGCTCTGGGCCATGTCTTTCCCGCTCCTGAATGGCTGATCGTACACATTGTACAGCTCATCCTCACCCCCAGCAAAGCCGCTGTCCATGCCCTGTGGGCGTGCGAGGAAGGGGAGAGATACAGCTTATCTGTGCGGCCGCAAGCCATGCACCCCTTCACTCACAGCGGACATGGGCGGGTGCTGGCCTACCTTGCTTTGGTTGAAGAGACGCTGGTCATACTGGGCTTCACTCGAGGGCCGTGGGTTGGGCTGACCCAGAGCTATGAGTTCACTGATGTCTCGGTCCTGGTCTCTCTGCAGCTTAGACCTGAAAGCACAGGAGGGCGACATATGGGTCTGAGTGCGGGGGAAACATCAACAACCCTGCAAACTGTGTATAACTGTTCAGTCTTGCTGAAGGGTTTAGTTAAGATGACTCAAAACTGCAATGTAGGATTCCAATTGCAAAAAAAAAAAAAACTCAATTCTTTTCCATTGAAAATATTGTGACATCAGGTCAGCAGCCTCTTCCAATCACCTGAACAAGTGTGACTCGGGAATGACGGGGTTACTGGTGCCGCCCAGCCAGCTTCAGGGTACAGCACGCAGTGCCTGCCCCCGAATGTTCGCCGGCCGTGTTCGAGATGCGTGTACCTCTTATCGGGGGCAGCCCTGGAAATGTTCCTGTCGTGCTGTCTCTCCTTCCTCCTGTCATGTCGGATCTCGTCACGCTCCCTCACCTCCACGTCCTCAGCACCTGGGAGGCAGCCGAGAAGGAGGCCCGTGGCTTTTCAGAGCACATTGACTAAGCGGGACAGACAGCGGGAGCTGAGTATCGATGAGCGAGCGGCCGGCTCCCACGTGCACGCCCCTCCCCTGGCAACCCACGCAGGGCTGCGGATCGGATCGCAGGCCTCGCAGCTGTACCCTCTAGCGAGGCGCATATAGTGGCATCGGGGCATACCATCGATACATATCAAACGAGGACCAGGGCATTCATGAAATATTAAACAGAGCAGTTCCGTCAGTTGTGGGCTTTATCAACCGCCAGTCAGACGTTTATAATCAGGGGCCCAGCTGGGGCATCCGACGCACCTTTCTCCCCGTGGCTCTTGATGCCGGCTCTTCGGTCTCGGGCCATCTGGGCCAGCTCCCTCAGCTTCTCCTCTTTCTTCTCCTTCTCCTTCTGGGCCATCTTCTTCTCCACCTGCGCACGCATCTCCACCGCTTCACGGGCCTGTGCGGGCCACAGACCGTGGTGGGTTAGCAAAACCGCTGATCCCACAGGGACTCCAGGAGGCAGTCAGGAAGACAAGCCACACACTGTCAGGCTGTTGCCTAGCAGGCAGCCTCTCTCCCAGGTTACTGTGACCATCCGTCAGGTGGAAATCACACCAATTTAGTGCGGGGTCTTTTTTATCCCAGCTGAAGCTGGGAAAGAGTGCGGCTGTAATCGCACACGCAATTTACTCACCTTCATTCAGTTTACATCACATTAATTTGCTAATGAGTCACCTGCTTACACGTTTTACAGCTGGCTGTTCTTCGAAACAGTTTATTTTATTCTAAGATTATGAATTAGCTCAGAGCATTAAAAAAACACTTTAGCCTCTGGTTGGACTCTCTTCCCCCTATATGCCACCTACACAGGCACCCAGTGAAACACACTGGCTCCATCTCCCAGCAAATAAAAGGCACGTTTACCTTTCTGTCTGCGATGTACAGTGCTTCTGCCAGTTTGGCAAAGTTCTCGTTGATGTGAACCGTCTGCAGCCCCCGGCCATCCGCCGCCAGACGCTTGTCTAAGGGGATCGTGTAACCCTAGGAAGGAAGGGTGTTTCAAAAACAATGGCAGCCATGCAGCTAAAATTGCTCATCTTTCAATGTTGAGCTTCACGTGTTCATACCTTTGCATTCTTCCAGTTTGAGATGCACGGCGGGATCTTCCATTCCTGTTGTTCTTTCACAGTCATCTGAGAAGATAAGCAGCGTTCAGGTTTTTCGAATGAGGCCAGTTACCACTTTGCAGTGAGAGGCTGTAGGATTTAACCCACAGCGGATTCCAGAGTATCAGTTAAAGTGACAGATGTACGCTTAGAAGCAAAACACTACGTTTTTAAGCACAGTGTCCTTTCAACCCTGCACAAGCCCCACGGGACCCCACCTTCCTGCTGGGGGAATGCATGACAGGAGCAGGAGGCGACGGTGGCCCACGGGGAATCTTTTTGTTAATCCTGTCAAAAAAAAAAAAAGGTAGTTAATTTGCATTATAAAGTTAATTAAATCACTCTACTCTGCCTTTAAAGTAATATACCATGGCAGGTTTAAAATTCAAGAGCTTAGCCTCTGAGATTAAGAGACATTAATGTTTATTTTAGGCAAACTTAAATTTCGGGGGCTGACTTCGCACAGGAAATGGGGGATGTCGTGTGTGCGTTCCTACTTGAAACGTGGAGGCTCCATGGGGTCCTTCTGCATCTCCACCATACGGATGACCCTCTGTTTTGCCCCAGAGTTGAAAGCTACTCCTTGCTGTGACGGGGTGTACCTAAGGGGGGGAAAAAAAAGCATAAATACCTATTACAGCAGGAGTGATGCAGGAGTTTCATCCAGGACCTTCCCAAAGATAGCCGAACACTAAGGACAATATACGCTGTATCCAGGAGTTCTAAAACAAAACTGCCAATCTACAGCAGTGTTTCTCAAGCCAGTCCTTGGGGGATTTTCAGACGGTTCACATTTTTGCTCTCTCCTGGCTCCTGGCAGACAGCAAAATTATGGACTATTTGGGGGGTCCTGGAGGACCAGTTTGGGAAATGCTGGTCTACAGGACACAAATTAAGAGCACACCACAACAGTACCGGACAGGCTCCCTTTACCGGATGTACTGAGCAGGCGCCTGCTTGTCTGCGGCCCTCACTGGCATGGCAGCAGCAATCTTCTGGGACACCTGCTTGTCCAGTGCTGCACGGGTCTTCTCAGTCAACTACCCCAACATACCCAAAGCATGATTTACAATGGTCACTTTTGGTAAATGTCTGACCGTCATGTGTCATGGAAATGCCTAAAATCAGAACAGGCAATTAATAATAATAACAACAATAATTAAATACTTTAATGATCCCCGTGGGGAAATTGTCTTTCACGCCTCCCTCAGCTTGCTCTTTGCAGCATAAGCTGTCCATGAAGGGCAGCCACCCGTAGTGTCGCCCAGGAAATTGGGGGGTTAAGGGCCTTTCTCAAGGCCCGGCAGACATGCGGAGGCTGGGTTTGAACCGGCGATTACAGGCACACAGGCTTAGCCCACTGAGCCACATGCTGCCCCCTTAAAAAAATGGCAAACATTTAATAGTTCCTCAAATTTCTGGTGGATGACTTCCAACCCAGATCTCACCTCTTTCACTGCCTCATCGTCTGGCCTCTGTAGATCTGGTGCGTCGTCACTCAGGATTTCCTTAGGAAGCAGATCTGTGTATTTGCTGAATATGACCTTTGAGATGCAAAAGGAAGAACACAATGTTTACCAAAAATGGTTGCAAATATAACATCCAAAGCAATAAAAAGGTAAAACAATTAGTTCTCTTTCATCTAAGTGTTTTGCCAGCGCCCACAAGGTCTCTATGTGAAATGTCACACATGCAGTAGATGTGTAATATTTCATACACATACCAAGCAGCTTTAACTTTCTTAAAGACGTTATGCACTCTCTTACGACTTCACAAGGTTCTGGACCAGTGGCGTGGAAGAGCAGCTGAGGTACCTTTTCTTTCCCTTGTCCTTGGCGGGCAATTGCATCATATTTGATTTTGCCTTCTGCGTCGACCTGGACTGCAAGTGCATTGGATGTCTTCTTCTTCCTGCCCATCTCCAGGGGAAACTGGGCCACATGGACCTCAGGAAAGGCACCTCCATCTCCAAAGTCCTGAATGGAACATCACACAGACATGTTCACCAATAAAACCTAACCCGTCTACTTAGAACACCGCAAACAACATAGCAGTAACTCAACTGACATGTGCCTAGTTTGTGTTAGATAAACAACTTCAGTAAGTTGGCTCAAAAATTGATCCTGAATGCTACCTCCAGTGTCCTAGGGACCCAAGATTTTCTGTAGCCATAAGGGGGTGGCTCCCTGCGGGAGGAAACCAGGGCTGTGGACAGGGACCTCTGTGATCGCGCCCTTTCCTCAGCCTCTAGCTGGTCCTGAGAGAGCTGCGTCGGCGCTGGCAGAAAGCTGCGTGAATCACAAAATAATCAGAATCAGGTATAATCATGTGCACAGTAAGGTACAAACGGTGGCGGTTAGAAACAAAACGGCTCATGATCATCTAGAATCCAAGAAAATCTCATTAAAAAGATGCTGTTACCCTGGTACAGTTTATTATGGGCTCTGATTCTAGTCCGGCATTTCGGGTTCGATAATCTAATTTACATAGATTATATTATATCCATCTTCACTCTAAATAGTCTTGTTAGCTGCATTTTAAAACGTTAATTTGTATACTGACCATCCAGCGTCGTTAACGCAACAGAAACTTCAGGCTGATTGAAGCGTATTTGTTAGCTAGTTAGTTCGCGCAATTGTATTGTTTAATAAAGTGCTTAGTGCAGCTTAGTCAAAAAAAAGTTCACATATTCCGAAACCCCCCCGTAGAACAACAGTGCCATGCAACACAGCACGAATCTTTAATATACTGTTCGATCGTAAGGAACTAGTTAGCGTTTTGTTAGCATGAGTATCTTCGTTTTCCCATAAGCTATTAGGCCTCAGTCGGGGAGTGAAAACTGTCCACTTGACTAACAGATATGCACACATTCCGTGGATAACAGTACAGCAAATGCTGGCGTGACTACGCGACATAAATCGACGATCATATTTATAACTGTTGCGTTGCTTCTGATTAAAAAGTAAAGTAAACGGCATTTGCTACGGAAAACTCACCTCGTAAGCGACATGGTTTTTCGTTCCGTCTGAGCGTGACGTCACAGCCACGCTGAAAATCTCGCGTTGATATGACCAAGATGGGACGTCATGAGCCACCATAACGCAGAGAGGGTTTCGGAGCTTGCGGATTGGTTTGCAAGGTTTTGTTTTTAAAAGTTGTATTACGCATTGCAAACAACAACAATAATAATAGTAATGACAATTATAATAGAGCAAACGAAGACTTAGTGGTAGGGGGGTCACTAGCTCTGGTTTATTTTCATTTGGGTGTCCCAGGTTCGGAAATCGGAAAATATGATTCTTTTCAGTCGGTTCTTTTTATACATTCCATTAGAAAATTAAAACTAGAAGATAATATCGACTAGTGTTTCGTGAATATGCTTTCCTTATTTAATTTATTTTACTTAACATTTTATAAAATTAACGCATTATACTATATTAATGTATATTTATAAATATCATATATACATTAATCTAACCACTTATCTTGGTCAGTGTTGCAGTGGTTATGAACTTATGTTTGGCAACATAGGGTGATAGGCCAGGGTACACCTGAGATGATATGTCTGTGATATGATATGACATATATAGTGATGTGTCTTAGAATTAAAATGGATTTAATGTGGATTTTATGTATTGACCTCCATTATTTAGTCCATAATGTCTGTAAATTACAAATTATATAATCATTTATAAATGTAACTTGCAACCAACAGCCTTTAGAAGTTACATACTTAGTAGAATGAAATCAGTCCATGTGCAATTTACATGTCACATGAATCTAAAATAATTTCCATTGTTTGTTAGAAACAGCATCATGAAGTCCAAAGAGACATCAGAACAAATGTGACAGAAAATGGCTGTTCACCAGTGGTCCCAAATACCTAAATGCTGGATTCAGATGTGTGAATTTGTCACAACACAAAAGACTTGCAACTGTAATTGCTGTCAAAGGTGGTTCTACTAAAACATGTTTAATTTATGTATATATATTTTTTTCATTATACACTCAGTTTAATGTTAATCAATTAAATTAGCCTTACTGTCAGGAGTCCATACATCATTACACCAATGGATGGCAAAAGATTGGGTATTTCAGTCATGAATGGATTGATTTAGTTTGCTGTTCCTGTTCATGAACATACTGAATCATTAATTGAAAAAACTGAATAAAGTATAGTGGCCTAAATCATTTTGTTCACTTAATAGATTATTAAAAAAAAATGTGGGATCGTAGTTACGAAAGCAGTTAGATTTATATAATACACTGTTAGCTTACTGGGCTGGTTATATGCAACACCTGATTATATGGTAGTTATTGACTGTGTAGCATTGTGATGCTTGTCAGTGTAACTGTGTATTTTTCTTGCTCTTTAAAGATCATATTTCTATGAGAAACTTTAATGTTATTTGGCACAGAACATTTCATTTAGTAAAGGTACCAATGACAATACTTTAATATTTGTAGAAGCGCATAGGAATTCAGACACATTAAAGTGAATCTTAGGGCATTTATCCAGAACCTCGGGAGTACTTTTTACACTCAAGGGTCCAACACGTATATGATTACTGTATCAGCCACAAGATCTGAACTGAACTCACAGACACAGAACCCCAAACCACAAAGCCACATGCTGTTGTTTTTTTTATTTTTTGGATGATGCAAGCCAAAACAGGAGCATGTTGCTTAGACCGCAATCACCATTATCTCTGTTGCAGTTGTCTCTGAGGACCCTGCCATCAGACTTAGTCCTACACGTGCTCCAACGGAGCAGTACTGAGAAAGGATTTGAACAAAGTAAATTCAAGGCCCTTTTTGCTTAGGGCTTTTATTGAAAGGTTTGGTTGTACAAATTGGTTGTCCTGTCCTTATTGTGCGGGGGAGGTCTTTGGCTGATTCTTCTGTTGTGTTACTACCAGCTTCTGAATCAAGGGTGGGAGGAAGCAGGTCTCTCATGCCTCGTATTCGCAAAATTTCTTGGGAAGTTGAGTCTTCAAAAGGAAGAATGAGAAGAGGCTTTTCATGTTTAATAAACATAGGGCAGTGATCCTAACACAAATACACTTAACACAGTAGCAGATGCCAAAGACAAAAGTAATTTACCTTAAATTCACACTTAAAAGAACCGAATAGACAGCTCTGGAAAAAAATGAGACCACTCAGTATTTTTAAAATATCTACATTTATAAATCCTGGTTTAATCCTGGTTTAATGCTAGCAGAAGAGGATACACTGCAATGCAGGCCGTTTCCAGGCTCAGAGTTTCTAAGACAGCAGTACACAAGAATGAGATGAAATAGGAGATACTGGGAACGACCAGAAACCAGCCAGGCAGAGGGAAGAAGCGACTTTCTAGTGCCAACGATGGCTGTCAGCTTATCCAGCAGTGCCTCAGAGGATAACCTCAAAGGACCTTCAATAATAAATATTAAGTGGTGTGAAGTGCACTGATTGGCTTTCAAAAGTTACACAACAGGTTTCTAGAAGCAAGACTGAAGACCCATAAAGTAAGAAAGAATCCTTTCATCAATGAGAAGCAGTGAAGAGCCAGGTTGTAGTTTGCAATATATTGCACAGATGCATACCCATAAATTGAGAAATGAGTGAAACTGAAAATTTAGTGGTCTCTTAATTTTTTCCAGAGCTGTATATGATTCTACATTTTTAATATGTAATGTAAAAGATGCCAAATATGCACATGAGTACTAAATACTATATATGTCACTGGTTTCCTAAGACTTACTTCAGATCTTTTACCTACCTTTGATTTATTTCCTCCGGCTGAGCTGACAGAGGAACCTCCTCCTTGATGCGTTTGGCCTCCTATCACCTCTTTATGCTATTCCGTCATCCAGTTCTCCTGCTGCTTAATTTGCTGGCGGAGCACTTTTCTACAGAGCACCTTTTCATTTCATATCTCTGCCACTCTTTAGAAACATCTTCTTTCAGTATCCTGAAAAGGGGGAGCATTAAAATGCTGTTAGGGTGATACGAGGGTCACTCAGTTGTACCACATGTCAGCAAGGGATGTTCATGGATGGAACTTCAAACAAGAATATTAGTACTGGACAGTAGATTTGGTTTGACCACAGCCTTGAAATATTTCATTGTGGATCTTTGTGGATGTAGAATTTTGCAGGCAGTTAGAGGTTAGCAGTCCTAAGAGTGCATTCCCTTTGCATGGCAAAGCTCAAGATCAAGCAGCCAATTGTTTATTTCATGACCTCTTCTTTCCTCTGAAGCCATCCTTTCTTTTTCTCTACTTCTGCACATCCATAGCTCGTTCTGTCACAGAGCCAGGATAGGTCAACCACCCATCTTTAACCAACCCAGTGATCAATTATCCAAACTTGTTTTCTTTAGTTTATAGTGTATTTTGTTCTTTAGGTCTGAGCTTCCCTTTTCGGGCCAGTGGTCCTGTTCTCTGTTTTGGTGGGTCCCACTAAAGCCACACCCTCCTTTAAGGTCATTCTACTTAGCCTCATATTGTGCTCCTTTCATGATTCGCTTTGACCCACTAATTCAATCTTTCATCCTTCAAAGGATCCTCCAGTGTTGTCACATAAGCCTTCCCAATGACTCTACTAATGGCGCTTTTTCATTGGCAACAAAAACCACAGTATGGGTATGTGACCATACTTGTGTTCTCATGTACCCATTTTATGTCATCTACCATTGCCAAAGACCAGTTTTAATGCTAAGATCCCAGATACAGAAGACTGTAAATATCCCCAGATAATGGTCTTGCTCTGCCCCAAATATGAAAAAACATTGGTTGTATCCTCGTCAGACGAGATGAATCCCATGATTCATTGTACCCCATGTTTGTTCTTGGAAGGCAAGTTAATTAGACCGTTCTTGGCAAGACTGTAAATACGATCTTTGTGTTCTTGGTATTGAGATTCACCCAACATAGTGACAGCTCTCCTGGGGTCACATAGATCAGTATGAATTTGTCAGGGATGGGGACAAGTCATTCCTTGGTGAGTCCGAGTCAAGTCTCAAGTTAAAACATTGTAATCCAAGTCAAGTCTTGAGTCATTTGCCATTAAGATTTTGCATAATCTT
>JAODUD010000039.1:13323790-13339619 GCA_026784285.1 Stomatorhinus walkeri | reverse complement strand
ACCATAAGTATACACACCAACACAAACATGCATCAAACAGAACACAAACAAACACGGGAAAACATGCAAACGTCGCCTCCCCGAACCAGGGTCAGAAGTGAACCTGCAACACTGGAGGTTGCACCTGTGTGAGTGTTTACATATGTGTATCCATATACACATCATTAACGAGCGTTTAAGGTCACCCGTAATCATACGCGGACCATTTTTAACTTGTCTGTGGTTCCCAGTAACCATGGCGACAACACGCAAACCTCATACGTTACCCTGCTGCCCGGGTTGGGTATAGGATGAGTGGTCAGCAAATGAAGGTGCACGGTCCTGGCTGCCACCACCGCGATGGGGCTGCCCCTCCAATCGCCCGTCTGCAGGGCAAGTTTAACTCAGACCGAGCAAAAACTTTGCTAGTACTTCCTCTCACCCCAGCTGGACCAAACGTGTATTACTCTGGGCTAAATCAGAGACAGGCTTTAATTAATTATGCCGCTTTTCTCCCTCGCATCCCAAAGCTAGGAGGAGCCCTTGATACAAGAGGTCAGTGGTAAATGGTTACCATTTTTCATCCTGATTAATAGCTGGGGCTGCGGGGGGGATAAGACCAAGGGCAGGGGGCACTTTCTGGCTGCTTATTATTATCTATAGCATTAGTACATAGACTCGGTGATTTCTTTTTGATAAGCAGTTATGTGTTCGGAAATTGCATGTTTTTGGGAAATATGTTCTTGGGAAAAGAATGGGAATGGTAAAATAAAAACGGTTTATGAAAAAAATTATTTTGAGCATCACAATAGTGCAGCAGGTAGCAATATTATCTCACATCTCCAGTGTGGAGGGTTTGAATTCTCATCACCTCATGTGTGGAGTTTACCCTCTCACACCAAAGACATGGAGGTAGGGTAACTGGGGTGCTGTACTGTATCTAGCAAAAGGCTCAATGACAATTTACCTGCTAATGTGTAAAAATGTGCAGAATTAGCAAGACCAGAGTGTGTTACTGATAATCCTGAATGACATCTTGCATATACCATCCACCTTCCGTACTTGGTGTCACGACTTGAGGGATGAAGGGCAGGAGTTGTAGTGGGAAAAAGGGGGTTTATCTGAACTTAAATGGACAGAGTAGGGTAATGAACTGGACCACAAGGGATCAAAATGGAGGACTGGACATTAGGAAGGGCACAGGCAACAGGAAGGTTTGATGTCAATGACTGGCCTGGGGACAACAGAGGTGGGAAGCATGTATATACAGATCTAACAAGGGAGCAAACAAGAGGCAGCTGTGAGTGATTAACACAAGGGTAAGAATGACAGGCAAGACAAATGAGTAATAGGCTTGGCTTGTTAGGATCACACTATAGGGAGGAGACAGGAGGGTCAGGTGGACATGATACTTGGCTCCCAAAGATAATTTTAGAAGAAAATGCATAAATCATTGGAAAAGGTATACAAACAAGTAGTAGTTATAATGCAATTGTTCCCCAAATTCTGTGTTGCCATCAAATCCACACATTACTGGAAATGGGATAGCAAAAAGTCATAATTTCAATAGAAATGTTGGAATTTAGGAAACTATTGGTAAATTCCGTGCTCTATGTAATAATACATATTTCACCTTAAAGCCCATCCAGGGTAAAACAGCCATGTTTATTTTCATTATGCTGATGGGAGACCAGAAGCAACATTCAGGCTGTTGCATGGTAATACCTGCAGATATAACAGAATCAAAAGAATCCAGGAACAAAGTTTGTTTCAAAGCCTCAACAATGGGCCAACAAATTCAGGCAGCATCTCAATGAGCCGCCTACTGCGAATGCGTAAGGAAAGCCTACGGTGCCATAATGGGAACTTTATTGTTGCTTTGCTCTTTGTAATTTAAATCGAGTGATGAGGCAATTATAACCTGTGAGGGTAACGGGGAGGACAATACGAACAAAGGGAACAGGCGGCACTCCTGTGCACAGGGAAGTGTGCTCAGAACAAAAACGGAAAACAATCGCCTGAAAATGAGTAGCATCCAAATTTAGGGAGACACTAATCACCCATCAGCAGTATGGCCTCTCTCCCCTGCCTTTTCAAAGGGGGTCCTTTTACGTTTATTCGTGTGAATTTGCACTCATTATGCTCCTATTTAATAGACCTTCATAACAATCTCATTTATTAGATGTTCATAAACATCCCATTTATAAAGCTCAATGTTTATTAACGACCAGCAGACTGATTAAGTCAGAAAAACAACATGAGTAACTAAGAACACAAGCTAAATTAGTATAAATTCTGGAAGGTATCTGAATATTTAGCAGCTCTGTTGTCCTTCCTTTGGTTCACATTAAAAGCCGGAATGGAAAATATGCTCACCTCTGTTTCTGGAGCGATATTCCAACAGCAATGACTGCTGACTGGTGGGTCAGTTTGTCATCTTTAGGTAACAGATGGCAATATATTCCCCCCCCCCCTATATTTGAAGGGCTTTTCATTATCCAGGGGAAAGTGACCCTCATCATATCCATGTTTTGGAGCCCACCATCTAGGCCATGGGGGGGGGCACTCTTCTGTACGTGTCTTGAGTGACATCAGGGCAAGACGCCGGTCTGTCTCACAACCCAGCCACCATGGCCGTCTGTAACTGGCGGTGCATGGTGCTCCAATTGCGGTTGTAGAGATGGAGGCAGTTCATTGGCTGGCAATGAGAGGACAGAGGGGGGCTCTGGACTGCCGAGGTGGGCTGATGGATGGACCGTGAGGCAAGGTCACATGGCCTGCAGCATACCCAGGCAGCCAGGGGAACAGGAAGAACTGCTACGTGCCGCGTGATTGGGCAGCCCCATGCAGGACATATTAAACTGCGCTTCATCAACATTATGGATCACAGTGTCTCTTTTCAGAAAAATGACTTTTACTCATTTTTTCCCCATTGGGCACAATGGTGGCTAACAGATGATGAACTCTACTACTTACTCAAGGGCGGCTGATGTGAATCCTAAAGTGCTTCTATGTCTTGTCGTCATTGTTATGGTTACCATTGGATTACTGGCTGATTTTCACCTGGAGCACCAGGAAAGGCCCACGCAGAGTCTTTGCCTAAATCTGATCAGAGCTCAGTGGTGTCTTGAGTTCTGCAGTTTCTTCAGCTGGTAATGAAAAGACCGGCTGCTTCAGCAGGGAGATAAATATGGATACACTCAAAGGTCTGTATTTAGCTCTTCATGCTACAGTCAAAGCGTGACTCACTAGAGAGCGTGCCTCAGAAGCCTGTCAATGGATAATGACTTAGGTTAGTTAGGTTAGTAAGCGGAGTGAGACTGCGGGACTCAGCAGTATGCCTGCTCGCGCTGTAAAAGGTACAGACAGGTCCTCTCATCTGAACAAACTCCATTGGTCTTTCCTCTAGACGGAGTGGGGGGTCAAGGTGCCGCATCTTCTCAGACTGCTGAGCCACGAAGATAAAGCGCGTTTCCATCTTTTTAGCTCCAGCTAAGCAATGTGGATCCCCTCCCCCATCAAACCCTGGCATGTGGCAGGGCAAAGCGGAATGAACAGCCCACATTAGGCTCTACTAGGGGTTAACAGCTTATGAGTGAAAGTCACTGTCTGGCATCAGTTGATGGTGAGATATTTAAAGAAAAAAAAACAGCCTAATCAGTCAGGCAGCCTGTTCCTGCAGAACAAGCCAGTCATGCTGGGGGTGTGTGTGCTGTGTGTTTGCGTGTTTATGTATGTTATCCCCCAGGAAGAACAAATTGCATCATCAAAATTAGATGGGCCATCCACATTTTTTTCAGTTTCGATACGATTCTGATACACAGCTGCCCATACCGATACAGTTTCCGATACGAGCCCTTTTTACTTTAATATTTTAATATAATAAATACATTATATATATACACACACAATTTAGATATTGGTATTTTTAAACCAGTAAATACAAATGAAAAATTGGATGCCAAAAAAACCTTTAATTAGACTATTAGAAACACACACAAAGCACTGTTCCATTTCGTTTGTATGTCTTGTTTTAAGGAATTTGAAGTTTTGAATATCTTCGAAGCAAGGATATGCAAGTGGCGAATGATTAAAATGCCTCGCAATTGTTCTCTCACTGACAACAGTCACTTACACTTCGTTGCGGTAGCAGCCCCTCGTGTATCATAAGCTGTAGCCAGTGCGCAAATCAGCGCAAGGGACCGCAAATCAACCACCGCTTTTTCATATCACCCGTGTTGTTTCGAACAGTTGCGTGCGTTTCGTTTAGTCATTAATTCATTTAGTTCAATTTTCCACTGAACGCTAGTCCCAGCTCTCAAAACATTTTTACAAAAATTGCAAATCGATTAGCTACCAGTTGTTGTTAAAAGCGTAGAATACTTCCAGATCTTCAGCGACGTATCCGCTGCTTTTTTGCTTTTCTTCCTATAATGGGTGCGCGCAAGACGTCCCAACAGGCGGAAGGAACCGCGCTCACACACACTGAGTAGTAAAAAACTGAGTGGCAGTGTTAGCGTTTAGTTAAACGCCACAAAAACACATCTAAAAGGGGAAAGAGCTGTCACGATTGATTGATTAATTGATTGTGCAGTTAGCTCTCATTTCGTGTTAAATCTGTCTTTTTAGAGACTGCAAAAAAACTAAATAAGTATAAGTATAGGACGTCAAATAGATCTGTATCACTGACGATCTCTAATTAAAACATTACAATCCACCCATCCTTCTACTATACAGCTTATTCAGTACAAAGTCATGATTATTACAAAACATATTATATAAAATATATTATCAACTTCTAATATAGTTTTAAAATTGTTGTACAAATGCCAGCATTGTTGCATGTTATTGACTAATGAATGATAATTACAAAGTTGACGTTAATTACCCGATGTATTGTAAATAAGGTCACATTGAGTCTCAGTATGTGGGCCCGCAGAATACCTAATGGAAACTGGATCCAGTTCACTCTGGAAATTGTTAATGGCGTTACCTGTTGGACAGAGGTCTAATGTACCAGCCTTGGTTTTTATTGCAACAGTGAAGGACGTGTATAAGAAGATGCTTGTAAATGTATGAGTAAAAAAATAGAGAAAAACATCTATCATTCTGTCATGTTGGTTCGATTCTGGCTGTCTTCATCAGCATATTCTCACAATAAGTTATTAAAAGCCCTATCAAACTTCAGTCAAACAGAAAAAAAGAGTCTGACATTCAGAGTCAATGTTTCACAGCGAGCTCTGTGTTGCATTCTCGGTTTACGGTAAATGTCTTCAGTGCATTGCCGGTCCCCTTATGGTAGCCGAAATGCCCCCACTTCCGCGAGTGGAGGCAAAGTGAGGCGAGCTTTATCGAATGCTCTTGGCTGCGGGGGAGCACCGCTTTGTGAGCAGGAATCGATGGATCCCAATTATCCCTGACCGGTAGGAACTGTCATACGTACTGTTGCATAATTTATGAGGTGTCTTCAGACATGCTTTTCCAGTCTTGAGCACCTCTCTGGCACAGATGCAATGATAGCAGCAGAGGCCAGTGTCATGGCAATAGTGTTACTGGATGGAAAATCCCAACAAAGTCAAAGGTCAAGCTATTAAAGTAGTGTGTTGGCCAGGCGCAGCCATCAGAGTTGTAGTAAGAGTCAGCGTGATGTTTTTTTTTCGGTTTCTGTGTTTGTACACCTGTTAAGCATGTCCCAACCTTTTATTACATGTTTGTCAGTTCTGCTGGCTGTATGGCTTGTGTGATTGGCATGGTGGCTCAGTGGTTAGTGCTGTAGCTTTAATAACATCGTGGTTTGAATCCCACCTTTAGCTCAGTGTGGCTGAAGTCTGGAGGATCTCCAACTGGTTTTCCTTCCATGGGTCAAAAAAAAGCTGTCAGACGAACTAGTATCATTAAATAGTATTCAAGCCTGTACTTGGGTGCCCTTTCCATGCTATTTCCCCACCTTCCTCATGGTGGCTGCTCGCCCTGACCTGTACTGGATCAATGGATAGAAGATAAATTATTAAGGACATGAAAATATTATAAGCTTGTATACAAAGACTTACCGTCATAACACGTATACTTAAAGCAAATTTATTGATTTGTATATCAATATTTAATTCTTGATTGGCTGTACAAGGGGCTGTATCATTTTTATGCTCTCTGATTGGTTGGTTATGTTTGTCCTACTCTGCAGCATGGTAAAAGAAAGAAAGCCCCCAGTAGGAAAATACCAAGGACTGGAGCAGAATCTGATCCTTTCCTCTTGTTTCGGTGAATAATAATTCATAATGAAAGCAAAGTGACAGGGAGCCGGTGTGGCAGCTAAAGCAGCTGGGCATTCAGCCAGTCCACTAAAATACTTTAGCGTCATCCAATTTGGGTAAAAGACGAGATTTTCTGCTCCCCTGATCCATCCCGGGCTGCTGGATCCAGATGGAAACCTGTCACCTCAGCTATACGAGCCGCGGTGTTACCGGCGCCCCCCGGATCTGCTGCCGTCCACCAGACGGATGCTATTTGCAGAAAAAGCAGCGACTGTCAATTTCCCGGATGGGTCTGCAGTTCAGCATTCGGGCGAAAGCCGTCTGTCTGCCGCTGTGGCCGTGCCGGTGTCAGACGGACTGTCAGGTGCAGTGTAAGGATCTGATGCCGCTCTCTGGTGCCGGCCCAGAGACCACCCAGAGCGGCAAAGGATAATCAGACAGACACTCACCCTCTATGGCTCTTTTATGCCAGTTGTCACCAGAATAAAATTTCTTTGCATGTATAAAGCGCCTTTGGAAAACGTGATGCGAATCTCTAAATCCCAAATTCTGTATTTATTTCTCTTATGTAATTATAATAAATGCCGAGTCTATTAGTAATTTACGAGGTAAACTGCGAGTCCATCCGTCTCTCGCGACGGCGGCGGTAATTAAAGGTTTACACACGGCTAGCATAAGGGGGCTCACGGATTCATGAAGCGGTGCTTTACCTGTCGGCTCCGGGAGGAACCGGCTGAGGAGTACGAGGCTGGCTTCAAAGTGCGGGCGCTCTGAGTGGCAATTCAGCCATGCCCCTTGGCAGGAGCACGGCGCACTCTTAGGGGCCCTTAAAGGAAATTAAATCACAGGAAGAGAAGTGTGCTGTTAGGCTTCACAGCAGCAAACATCAGCATCTGCGTCCAGCGGTACCAGAACAGCGGGTTTGTAATGACAACATGTTTGCGGTGGCTTCTGGTACCATGGATATGCGCTGATTAAAAATGCCGGAAATGAGAAATTTTTGAAAGGCTCAAATGAACACTATAATGACTGTGAAGAAATAACATCGCGGTTCAGAAACAGTTACAAAGGAACTGATATCAACCTGCTCTTCTGCTTTTACACTTTGACAATATCACACAATCAGGCCCTGGGCATGGGCAGGTGTGCCTGTGGCCGTTGTTAATAAATCACATCATAGTTTTTTGTGATGGACTGGCATCCTATCTGGGCTACTCCCTTGCCTTGCGCTGGGAAAGGCTCCAGGCTGTCCATAACATTGTACTAGAAAAGATGCATGGATGAAATACTTAAATACAGTATTGTGGGGGTGTCAAGCATTCTTGGAATGTCTTCAGTTTAAGATTCAGGCTGTAACCATCCTTTCCAGCACACCTCTCCCAATGCATTTTAACACATATGAACAACTGGACATTTTCCTTCTGCAGTTTACTAAGGGATGTAGTGTATGGATCCAAATGTCTCTTCTTGAGAAGAGGGTTTCTCTCTCTTCTCTTCTTTAGTGTGTTTAAGAGAGGATGGAACAGCCCCCAAGCTAAGATGGTCAATCAATCATGACGGTCCATGTATTTCATGCAGGAACGATATTAGCTCATGATTTGTTCTTGGGTAGTAACTGAGTAACTAAGTTATTTTTGTCCCTGAAAGTAAAGTTTGACCATAGTGCATTAATTCCTTTGACACTGCATTACATGCCCAGTCCGCAAGTCTAACTGCAGTTGGTGGGACTACCATCAAAAATGATAAATAACACTTATAAAGTTAAACTTCTTGCTCAGACAGAATGGTCCATTGAAACGTTTCTGCATAATGCTGACAGGAGTGTGTCATCAGTACCTGAGCAGCAGGTTTACTGCTGTGTACTGGGCCCTTGCTTGTGTGTATACATAGGAAGGGTTACAGGGGCACTGACCTCAGCTGAAAGCTGATTGGCCCCCAGAGTGCCACCTTCCCTGTCACTCACCAATGCATCTAAATTGCATTGGCTAATGATAAGGTTGGCCCCTCTGCATGAATTATGGCTCCTCCTATGCCCCCCCCACCTTAAAAATCTTAGAATCGCCTATGGGTGCACCCAGAAGCGTACAATCTCCTTTTCAGTGATGTTTCAGAGGCATGAGTTACCACCGAAAAGACCACATCTCTACAGCGCAATGCTAACTGTAGCTGACGCCCGCCGATATCTTTGAATCACACGTGTCAGTCATCGCCACCAAAATCTGCAACAATAAACAGCTCGTCCCTCACAGAACAGACGTGGCATACAGATGGCAAATGATATCAGTCCCTGAATAATCAGCGCAGTCATTTCCCACTACACGGCAGCATATTATACGTAAACAAAAATAATACATCCAGGCCAAATTGGTGGCTGTCTGGGGCCCAGCTAACGGAGCTGAGAGAGAATAATCCAGTTGTCTTCTCGTCTGGGGGACTGCTCAAATGCTGATTGATTGGATCTCACGCTGAATGCAGAGCAAGTCCTTTGTTCGCCCCGCAGGCCTGCAGTTATTAATGGGGGCTGTTATATTGCGGGGAAGGGGACCTTACAGGAGATATGTAATTGCTGGTCATATTTCCCTGACATTTTGCATTTATGCACATCATATCTGACATGGGGCACCTCCAGAAGACTGCTTACTCATCTGCTGCTCAGTGAGAAGTTTTACCTCACATGGGTAGCACAGAGTACACAAAGCGTGTACATCTAGCTACAATATATTATTGCTGATTGCTGAAGGTTGAAATGCAGAGGAGGGGGTCACTCCTGGTGTTATGTCGGCTGGAGATCAGGCCCCTGTTCTCGCCATGTTCTCACGCTGCCCTCGGCCAGTGAAGACATTCGCAAACTTTGTGCTCACAACAATTTCTCTTGTGACCTTCAGTAGCACTAGATTGTATTTTCTTGTAGTTACTGAAATAACTGAAATGTATTACAACATCCATTCACAACCAACAGTTGTGGGTTTTAATTTATAGAAAAGTTCAATGCTTTATTCTGCTATGTGTATTTGTCAAAAATCAATTTGTTAACAACTTGAATACACCCCTATTTTCCCCACAGGCAACGTTTAATTGATTAATTGATTTTACAGTTTACCAAGATACCAGTTGGTACATATATTTACTACTATTTATTTGTACACTGACGAGTTGGTGCAGTTAGACTTTTTAAAGTTCTCAGATCCACCACTAGGTGGCACTTATTGTCAACATCCATCTGCTACTATGAAGTGCCCAAGGGTCGAACATGATGTTTGACAAATGCAGGCTGTATAGGCAGATCATTCCAAGGGGACATATGTGTTTCCCCTGACAAAATCTGGATGCATGAAGAGTGTTTAGCTTTTTCTTGCACCATCAGGCATCATAACCGCTCTTGCCAGGCGAGGAATTTTGTAGGATTGCAGTATGAGGTTTTATGTTTCCAACCCCTGGAGTCAGATGCAATGTCAACATTCAGGCTCCAACGTAAAAGCATGCAAATTCAAAACATCCCCCTTCTTGCCGCTATCTGCAGTGCCATATCCGACAAACTTCGCAGCGGAAGCATCTGGAACGCAGGCCGCTCTCCTTCACGTAGGCCACGCCATTTCAGGGGGAATTGCTTGCTCCATAATCGTCCAACGTGCGCTCGTTAAGAGACTTCGGGATGGGTAATTAAAATGCTTTCAACAAATGTGGGCGGATTCTCTGCTTTACCTTGCAGTCAAGTGTGCAGGTTTTCTTCAAAAACATATAAGCACAAACACATATAATAGGTGAAATATGTACGTATTAAATCTTCTGTCTGAATCGTGCACTCAGCCGTCATGCCCCCATCCTTAGTTATAAAAGGAGATACAATCCAACAGATGACGTCGTTCCCAGCAGAAAGGCTTTTTCCCTCATGCCCTCCACAATGTAGATATTGTCTTTCCTCAAAGGTAGATTGTACGTGTAGATCTCATTGATGGTTACTGTGAATGCTTCTTATCTCAGAGGACTTTTCTGGCTTCCTGCATCCCCTGAGGTGGGTAACTGATTTTATTCAAAGCCAAAATCCTCCTGGGGAAATACGATTGGGTTTGGGCACGAGGTTGAAACTAAGCACTGGATTGAGGCTTCCTGTTTGTAAACTCCAACCTCCTTTATCTTTCTTCATTAATGTTAATGTACTGAAGTTGACTGATGTCTGCACTTGGTCTCTGTGCACATCGTCCCTCTGGCCACTCATTTCAAAGCCCTGACCTGACCTTCACGTAAACCTCCCTGTCTGTCAGGCTGTAGCTGAACCACACTAGTCCCAATAGAACACTGTGAGTTTTGTTCCATATAGTTTTGTTCCATACTCCATAGGCTGGAGTGCTGTCCTGCCACCAACCCCCAAATTGCCCTGTAAGTTTGAGGACCTCCTTGCAGGGCTGGACGTAGAGTTACGTCACACCCACGACAAAGAAATGTCAGGCCTTGCTCAAGGGCCCACCAAAGTGGGATCACTCCTTCCGATTGCTGACACAGATCTCTAGCCTCCGAGTCACCACTCTGCATATATTGTTCGTGTGTACGAGTGTATATAAAACTAAAAGTGGGGACTTCTGGGTAGCACTGCGGCCATCCGGGTTATGACATTGTTCTGTGGGGATTGCATGTTTCTCCATGTGTTTCTCCTCAGGATGTTCTAGTCTCCGCCCACGTCCCAGAGACATGTGGTTCAGGTTAATTGGTGTCTCTAAATCAGCCTTAGCGTGTGCAGAACTTGTTCGTTTTCCTCAGGCGAGACAGCTATCAAAAAGTAAAGCTATCGTCAGTGTAACATGTTGCTGTTTGTAATGCAGATCCTCTGAGTGATGTTGGTCTGTGTTGTCTCATTAAAGGACATGTAACAGAGCAGCTTTCTACACATGAATCGAATGCTAAATATTTAAACGTGTTTCTTCTACAACCAGAACTAACCAATAATGCTTTCAGGTAACATGGTAACATTAAAACTGCACGAGTAATATCAAATGCATATAGTTCTTATAAAACACTGTTTAATTCATGCAAGTTTCTAGACTTGTAATTAAACTAGCAAATGGGCCTTTAAAAATGTACATTGTTAGGATATTTTTAAAAGATGTAGAGTCACTGTTTTTACTTTTTATGACTTAAGGAAACTAGGCCAGGAAAACTGTTCTTACTGTGGCGAGCACACACAATAGCCGTTTGTCTGCAATGCTAGTCCTCTGCTTCCAAATCTGGGACACATCTAATACTGACCTCATAGGTGCAATTTGGCCCCTTCTATGGCTGACACTGACAGACAATAGATGAGATCGTGAGATCAACCCGCTCCTGATTTCGGCACCCAGCCAGCTACCGCTGAGCACATTATTTCTCCTACCTATCACTACGGCTGAAATTTGTCAGTTTCTCTTTGCACTGCATGCTGGGAAGAGTTTGAGGGGTCATAGCTCCCAGTTTTGGAGGAATCTGTTGACCTGGTTTCATGGCAGAGTTTGCTGTGGGCTCCTCTTTGGATACTATGGGACGTTTGACAGTCAAAATGACCCTTTTGAGAATGATTTTAGCTAACGTGATACATTTTCTAGGGCACCATGGTGGTGCAGTGACTAGTGCTGTTGCCTCACACCTCTGGGACCTGGATTTGAGTCTCTGCCATGACTCCACATGTGTGGAGTTCGCCTGTTTTCCTCATGCCGTCATGGTGTTTCCTCTGGGTACTCCTGTTTGCCCCCGCAGTCCAAAAACATGCTGAGGTTAATTCAGGTTACCAAAGTTCCTGTAGCTGTGTGTGTGTGTGTGTGTGCGAGTGTGCCCTGTGATGGGTTGGTGCCCCATCCTGGGTTGTTCCCTGTCTTGTGCCAGTAGCTTCTGGAATAGGCTCCAAGGCCTCTGTGAATCTGGGATGGATGGATGGATGGATGGTATGTCTTGATTTGGGGGCACCTTCGCCTTGCCAACATGGAGGCTGAGAACGTATATGAGGGGGGCATTATGTGATAGTATGCCTCCAAGGACTGAACTACTGTATAATTTCCCAAAGAAGAGGAAAAGTAGATTTTTGTGTGTGTAGGGGGCACTATTACATCACCTGTCACGCACCTGCTGTTCCAAATGAATGTCTTTTAATGATTCACTCAGCTGATTCTTTTGTCCCATAACGCGGGGGGTGGTGAATTTCATGTCCCTTATATTTTGCAGTAGAGCGGCGCACCTTAATGTGTGCGGCTCAATTACCACCCCTTCACCCCAGTGGCTGGAAGCGCCGGCTTGCATGCGCCGGTGGGAACGGCTGGGGGTGTTAAATCGACCCAGGAGTAATGTGGAAATGGTGCTTTGGGAAGTAAAGCCGCCTGTCAATAATAATGGGCTGCACACAGATATTTCTCAGGTCTGATGTTTTTAGCCACCATGGTAATTTAGATGCATATTTAAGAAATCAGTTTTTTTTTTTTAACAAAAAAAAAAATGAGTCTTATAGAAGACATGATTTCAGTGTTTATCTCCCCATTATTTTGGCTTAATTGGTGATTCATAACATGCGTTAATGCATTTCCAACTATTATTATTATGCTACGATATTGAAAGGCGTAAAATAGGCATACAGCAAAAAGAAGAAAAAAATGAGCAGCTGGAGTAAACATCGCTGTTGTGTCGTGTTCTTTTTAGATAATAGCGACGAGCGTCAATCACCAATCAAATGTCGACGAGATGATGGCCACATGAGACATATCTGCACCTGCTTCAGCCTCCTTTCACAGGATATTAGGACTGTAAACGCCCTAAGATTCTGACATCTAAACCCTGTAAATTCTTCCCTAACTCTAAAATTCTTTTGTATTTATTGCAACTTATTGCATATTTATTGCACTATTGTTTTGCTGCACATCCCTTCATATGTCATAGTAGCATAAAAATTTCATTGTATCCTCTGAAATAAGTACTCGACATTGCACGTTTTCCATCAAACAGCCACAACACAGATGTCGTAACAGCATTGTGCTACGTGTCCTGTAAGCATTGAATGTTCCATAAATCCTGCGTATCCTGTAAATGCTCCATGTCCCAGTAACACTGCTAGGAGGGAGCTCTGCTAGCTGGAAGAAACCAGGCTCAAGGGCTTTGGAGCTCTGGTGTGTAGGAGTAAACGCCCTAAATTAACGGGCAGGGCCATCTGCATCCTCCACCATTTGCATGTGTCTGTTTCTGCGCTACTCTATCTGCGGGTAAATGTCTGTTACCTCCTATTTCCTGGATGGCAGGGTAAATCCCTAGAGCACTCGGCCTCCCTTTCAGGAGGCTCAGCTCCGTAACTCCTAACGATGTCTCTCAGAGTGCCGGCTCTTTCGTTCACAGCAAGAGGAGATTTATCGCGGGCAAACTGCTGAGGCGGCATCTTTCTCAGTTGAGACTGTCAGCCGTGGGCTTTGTGTCATACGGCTGTGTCAGTTCTTCAAGAAAAGTGCCAGGGGAACCTCCTACTGATCACATGGAGCAGAACTCGTTTGACTGGCTCACATTTATATGGAAAATATGCTTTGTTGTGCAAAGGAGAATGAATGACAACAGCTAATTTGTTAGGCATGAACCAGAGTGTGGGTGCATCCAAAATTGCATACTTGTTTGCTATGTAGTAGGTGAAATATAGTATGCGAAGCAAGCAGGATGTCCGAGTACTCAATGTTAAATTTTAAAATGTGCAACCAATGGACACTATGCTGTTCCACAAGGCCACTGGAACGGCAGCTAGAGATGAAAAACTTTGCTTGCTCAGAAATTTTGATGAAAGATGGTGGAGGAAATAAACAAAATAAAGCAAAAAGCAATACCTAGCTACATAATTTGTAGATAATTTTTAACAGTTTTTAACTTTCATTGGTGGTTTGTACAAGTGGGTACTACAATTCCCATTGGCTAATGCTTAAAACTCTGCCAGTGATGTGCAGGAACTGGAATGGAGAGACAGAGAATAAAGAGCAGCCAATGAGCCATGCCACATCTCTGAATCTTGCAGTACAGATCAAATTTTACAAAGTCAAAATACTTCATCAGTAAACATCCAGGTCAGATATTATGAAAAATATCGCCTTCAGTATGTCTGAGTGCATGTGTCTTATTATCTAGCTTACATACAGTAAGTACTACATTAACGGTGAAATAGTAGGCTTCTAAAGAAATTCAATACTGTCTATGTGTTCAGTATTGAGTAAGTATGTGATTTCAGTTGTACCCCGTGTCTCATAAAATTGGTAGTGGCTTCATAGTCTCCTGGTGAGCAGGTTTGCCTGAGAGGTGTAGTGGTGATGGTCAAGCTTGTCCCTCGGGGGGGGGGGGGGGGATGGGGGAGAGAGACAAGATTCATATTTTCTCTCTGCTGATAATGATGACAGTAACAAGGATTATAATAATAATTTTTTTTTAATAGACAACATAAAATGTCTGATGATTAACAGCAGTGGGATCAGTCGTGTGTTTCTTCCTCTCTCTCCCCGCATCCCGGCCCGGCAGCTAAAGCATCTCATCCGCGTAGCTGGCTAGCACCCTGGAGATCCGGCCGCCTCCTTGACTGCAGCGCGAGGAGAAGCGGAAGTCCCACGGTGGACGTGGGCCAGGCGCTGGTTCTGTGCCCGAGCGAAGACTCACGTTCTCTTTTCCCAATTAGGCACTCAAGAGCTCGCTCCCGAACTGAGCCTCGGCTGGGGCAGCGGACGCCCGATGCGCGGCTAATTGCTGTTTACTGGCATGCCCGCACTCCGGCAAAAACACTGACGCGTCCTGATCCGCTTTCCCATCTGACACCAGCATGCCTTTCTGGCTGAAGGGGTATCAGATTGAACGGAGAGGCCTTTCAGGGGAAAATGCAGTCGTGTTTCAGTCGTCATACTGATCCTCCCTGGGTTTGAGGCCTCATGTAATATTCACTCGAGGTCTTGGAGGATCCAGAGCAGCTGAGATAGTTCTCCAGAGCTCTGTTAGTCACAGAGGACCTTCTCAATCGGGACTCCCCTTATGGATTTATGCCACACGGGACCGGATAAAAAGGCTGACTTTAGGTGGCTGAGCTCAGCCCTGAACATCACTGAAGGGAAGCCTTTATACAGATGGAGCCTAACATTGACACTAATGTATACCCCACGTTTTTGAAGCAATTCCAGTGAAGTATGGAGCACAGAGAAATGATGGAGCTTCCCAGCACGCCAATCAATAACGAAAAAGTCAGCTTTAAAGGCACTGATAGAAAGGGGCTTTATCCAAAATTCAGTTTGTTCAGTTATTCATCATGAAATACGTCAAGTTTTTTTCCCGCTTTTTAAGTGTAAGTCACCTGGAAATAGAACAACAGGACAAAGCTGTTTAGGTGACCTTGCGTTAACCTGGCGATTTTTCACCATCCCAATGGCTACAGATGCCACTGTTAATGGAGCCCAGCTGGGCCCGGTTGAACTGATTACCTTAAGGATAAATAGGGTCAGCTGGCTGGATTGTAGCACATATCAAGGTCTGAGGTTAACTCCTGTTAATCATGGACACCGTGGCTGTTTGTGTTGTGTTGTGTTGTGTTGTGTTGTGTTGTGTTGTGTTGTGTTGTGTTGTGTTGTGTTGTGTTGTGTTGT
>JAODUD010000039.1:13294909-13311810 GCA_026784285.1 Stomatorhinus walkeri | reverse complement strand
CCCCCCCCCCCCCCCCGTACTATTATTGTAATAGAACAAAGCGTGCTATAAGGCAAGATGACTCCTGTGATGGGTCTTTGAAAATTAAATTTTCAGGTGAATGAATATGCTCTCAAATCTTTCGGAATTGGCTAATTGGAGACTAAACCTGTTGAAAGTGATTCAGTGGGAAGTAGATGATATGAATGGAGGAGGAGGAGGGAGTGTAGCTGGTATACTGGTATCAACCAACAGGATGTGTGCAGTTTTGCGGCACATTTATAGCAGTCAGGTGATCGGACATTGTTTTTTTAGGATGGGACACTGCAACCTGAAAGTAGAGAAAATCGGTGTCACCTTTTTATAGAACATTCTGCCTACTGCATATTATTCTTATGTAAATGTTCTTTTGTTAATAATCTAAATGGAATTAGTGAGACTCTGTACCAGCTAGTGTTTCTGGCTATATGTCATTTCTCATGTCACGTGACCCTGGCATCTCCCTGGGGAATGACATTCTACGCTCCCTCCTCCTCCTCTTCTTCCTCTTCCGTTCTCGCATCGCTGCCAGTCTTTGCTGAGGTTCACTCACACGGTGCTGGAAGCCAAGACAGATTATCATCATTAAGTGACTCCTCCTGACCTCTCACTCCCCTGTGGCATCGTGCCATGAAAACAACCCGGATACCTTGTCTTTCTGTAATTTACTTTTCTTCTTAAGAGCGCTTTGAAAAACCTGCTCAGTAACGATATCTCTAACCAGAGCATCTCCTGGCACTGGTGGTTCCACTTCCTGTTCCCCTGAATATACAGGTTCCTTCACTTCTATAGCCTGCTGAGATCCATTCTGCGTCAGAGTAATAGATTTCGTCAGCTCTAGTCAGATATATCTTTAACATTTTCGTTGGCGATGACCACATGTGACTGTCCTCAATGAAACAGAAGCATAATGCTCCTTTTCTGTATCGAGCATAAAATACACATTCTACGTTCATTTTATGGGGAGAGAAAAAAGCACTGTAATTACAATAATAACTTAATTATATTTTTTGTATGACGTCTATCTCATCCCCTGGGAACGGACCCCCCAGGGTAGTGAGATTCACGCTTACTCCTATTTACCATTTTCCATCTTCTGCAGCTGTCGCAGCAGCAACGTGGCCACGTGTGACACGCCACCCCCTCAGACGGCTGTCACCAGGCGACACGGGCCTGGCATCTGTTTTCCATGCTCCCCCTTGTCGTGATCGTGCCCACTGGACACACAGCCGGTGACAGGGAAGTGATATGTCATTTTTAAAATGACAGCTACTTCCCAGGCATCACTTAACTCATAAAAAATAAATCCTTATGCACTACAGCTTAACACTGTCATTTTTAATTGTTGCTAATAATACTTTCTCGAAGTATCTCTCTATTGTCAAAATTGTCCTTATAGTTAAGCATAAATCAAACTTATATCTAGGTTTGACAGTCATATTGTTTTTGATATCTTTATGATGTAAAGTCACATAAACAATTAGAGTTTCCACCCTAAAAGATATTTGGTTTTTAATTCAATATAAATTTAAATGGTCAACATAGGTTGGAGGTGTCAGGATTGGTCCCCGTCTTGCCCCTTCAGTCAGTCATCTCCCCCTTTGGCCAGCAGGTGTCACTGGATATCCCATCTCCCAGTGTTTCCTCAGTCTGTTCTGTTCCTAGTGTGTTCCTCTGCTTCCCGGGCCGCTGGGAATCTAAATGGGCTACATGTGCATCCTTGAATCATGCACCTGTCTTTTAGTGATCAAGCTTTGTTTTTTTCCCCCCCATGTAAATTATTGTTTTTATGTTAGTTCTATTTTTTGTACTTTGTTTCTGGTCATCCCAGTGATGCAGTCGTGTTGTGTTTCACCATGTTCTCAGTCTCTCCTAGTATGTACAGGCCTTAGTGCTAGTTAGTTATAACTCTTATGTTTATGGTTGATTTGTAACAAACTAAAACGTGTGTTGTGTTGGATATGGTCTAACTATTTCTTATTTTCTACCTGTCCTAGTTTAACTCCTTACTGCTGTATGTCTGTTTTTTTTTTGTTTATTTAGCCTTTGTTATAAATTCCTGTCCTTGTAAACCGCAATGTGGGTCCTCTGTCCTTCCATCATACCCTTCCGTAACAGGAACTTTATTACGTAGCTTAACCGAAGGCAGTTTGTCTGTTAAGGTAGAGCAGGTACTACCGCCTGTATTTTTGAGATTAAATTATCTATTCATCCATCCATTTTCTATACCGGCTTGTCCTCTGCAAGGTTATACGGGTCCAGAGCACAAGGCAGGGAATAAGCTAGGATGGATGCCAACCCATCAAAGAAATGAAATGTTGTGTAGCTTTAAAAATAACTAATTACTACAAACGTATTGTCATTTTAAAATGCATTTTCTGTCTTTGGAAAAATGTATAATTTTTCACTATTATCATCATAAGATTTCCAAAAAAAAAAAAAACAAGTCTTAGCTATAAGATTTGCTAGATTTAACTAAAAGGCAAATGTTGAGAGGGGATGTAAAATTACTACTTGATACCAAAGTATACAGGAATTGGGAGCTCTCCCTAGTTCTAGGAACAGAATAAAGCTGAATGAGATCAACAGCCGTGCTTTTGCTGGTACCGGAAAGTCAAAGGAGATCGTGTACAGCGGCACCACGACGATAGCTTCACCGCCATCTTGTTTAACAACTGAGATGCACTTTCCCTGTCACTATTGTCAGGTTTACTTGCTCGTTTATTGTGATAGATTCCCTTTGAAACACACGTGAGATTGAGAGACATTGGTAGTGCAACGCACATGTCAATAATTACAGCTCTGGAAGGCTCAGAGGGCAAGTTTTTGTGTGTGTCATCTCTTTAACAAACAATGCCGTCGGATCCATGGGTCGGAACAGAAACTTGCTGCACATGTGCATGTTAAACAAAGTGTGACTGCAGGTAAGGAAGGCGGAGCCCCGGATGGCATGGCAGTTAAGGAGCTCGGCCGGAGACAAAAATCTATACGTTTGTGTTTTAGGAGAAGCTGAGCAGTTGTGTCTTAGAGGAATTCATTTGCATGTCAGATATTAGACTCATAATCATTTATTTATCAAGCAGAATTAACAACTTACTTTGGGGTGTCGTGCAGAACAATCAAGGACAATAATGACAATATAATAAATTATGTACATGAAATACAGTCAACCCTTCTGCATCATAAATTCCCTCATTGCAATTTCGATATATTGTGGGGTCAGCATGAGAAATTACGTTTTTGAGAGGTTCCTGAACATTGTAGATGAAATACAAAAAATTTGGTAACTTATAGATGCATGAAATGTATGTACTAAGTGCTAAGCGTATTTATGGCAGCCTCTCCAGTGATCTCACAGTAATCGTATTTCACGTTTCTTCGCTCTGCTCTCCAAGGGGGCAAACAAAACGTATGTGATTTTTTTTTCCAGATTGGGGGAGGCCTGGACCCATAACACCCCAGGTTCAGAAGGGTTTGGAACCCAGTGCAGATATAATGTGCATGGTGTTGCATAACAGTAGGGTGGTTAGATACTTTTAAATTATTATTCCCATCCAGGACAAGTGGCTAAGATGCACCCAACCCACCTATGATGGACATGGGAAAAACATTAACATATTAATAAACTGTGATGTTAGACCCAACCATTACGCCCACTTTTTAAAGTTCAGTCTAAAGGAGCTGACTTTAAATGGTTTCCATCCAGACTGTGCAGACTAAACTATACGCTTGGTAAGCAGTTCCCCATAAATGTGCCGGCTAATCAGTATGCAGTGCTAGCCGCAGTCGATGGCATTCCACTCCTGCATGTAGCCCATCCTCTGCTTTAGCAACAGCTTTGATGTCAGAATAAGTTGGGCGGGATGGGAGGAAATCCTCAGTTTGCTCTCAGTCTCTGCCTCTCGCCCTCCCCCGAACCTGCTACTTGGGAGTGCAACCAGAAGCTGCGGCGCACATGGGTTTTATTAGGGCTTTGGAGATGCAAGAGGCCGGGGAAGATGAGCAAACATCCAAGTTAGCCACCTCTGCCCTAACAAAGGGGAACCGTCAGGTCGAGTACAAGAAGCAGACACCCAGTCTGTCTCACTCTCCCCACCGAAAAAGGACGACTTTATTCCCTTAACGATAAATTGATTACTAGTGTGTTGATCTTCACCCTTGATCTTACTCCTTCCCCAGAACATCTAAACCCTCTGATTGTTTTAAGGGCTTTAGTTTTCTTGTTGCAGCTTTGAAATATAGCCATAATACAATATCCATATATTGATGACCTCAAAAAGTATGATTTTTTTTTTCCTGAGAGCAGGTTGGAAACTGGTTGATGAAGGCAGCTGGTGGACCAGGACACCCCCACACTTACAGCCAAGGTCCCAGTCCCTGCAGTCTTGCCCATGTCAACGCCAGACTTTGCAAGCCTTCTTTCGGAAAGTCTGGCTTTGACAGGCTCTTAAGCGTGACTTCAATAGACACTCTGTCTCTCACGTTCCATGAGGGAATATTTCGATGACATTTAAGGTCCCACAACAAATATTCTGCAACAGCTTAGTCACTGTACAGATACTGTTGATGGTAAGGTACACTTTGTATTAAAGTACCGTTAGGTCTATGCTGACATTTTATAATCGGATGTCGCTGAGGATGTACGGATGCCACAGTCCCCGTGACGGCTGGGGGCCGCTCTCCACATTACAGATCAAATGCAATTGCTATCATTGTGCAGCTCCTTAGAGAAACCTGCCTGAATGTACGTTAGTGCGTGTTTCCAGTGTGCGTTTAAACTGCTACTCGTTAGGTAAATGAACATTAAGAGAGTCATGTTGACACCATAAAGGTGAAAAAATGTTCAATTGGGAATCCCTTCAATTGAGACTGTGAACAGATCTAGGTGACGTTGGATAGGGAGTCACAATTTAATGTGGGACACCGTTTTCCATTCCAGTGGGGCAGGCGGAGTGGACCAGTTTAACATCACAGAAAAGCAAACATGAAAAGTCAGTTTGATGACTGAGACAAGCAATGAAAACAAAAAAAAAAACATGGTTGGGGAAATAGGTCTAGGTAGGGTTAGGGGAACGTCTAGAAATTCTGAGCCCCCTGATCAAATTTCACTTTAGGTCCCCCCTGGTATATTTTGGATTTTTCCGAGTGAGGGGTTAAGGTTAGCGATGGGGGTTGGTGGATAGGCCAAAAGCAGATTTTGCAGCCCCTAAATGGTGCCTCGCCCCCTGACCCTATCAGGGTATTTATGTCTCTCCAACACCCCAACACCCTAGGCATGGGTATTGGCATCTATGATGTAATCAGGGTTATCAGACAGTGGAACAAAAACACACCATATCAATGCATCTCTTTATCCGGAGCAAAAGAGAGGTGGGGCTAATTGAGACAAAAACCCGGTCACCTATCCTCCCTGTCACAAACACCCACACACACATGCATTTCATTGGGAAAAATGCTAATGCTAAATATGACAACCTTAACCCCTACCCAGCCCTAACCATAACCATAAGTAACCAAACAAAATACAAGAGTTTTTGCATTTTCAGTTTTTTCATTGCAATCATGGATTTTTATAGAATAGTTTTGCCATATGGGGATCAGGAAAAAAAATGGGTATTCATGACGTTCACCAAATGTCCCCACAAGGTAGGGTATACATGGACCACATGCACACACACACACACACACACACACACACACAACAGATGCTTGGCGTCACACGGCCATCTGAAAGCTAAGCTCCCTTTTATTGTGGTCTGAAACATCAGCTGCATGTGTGTATTGCTGACGAAGACAATTATGACCTTTATTCTCCTGACTTATTTTTTAATTAAAAGAAAACTGCCCATATTTAACGGACTGCTGGGCTGTTGTTGACATGCTGATGCCTTTTGCGTTCTCAGCCTGAAGGCATAGCAAAGCCATATTCTCAGCGCCTTACTCTGAGCTATACTCATGACTCCTGAGCTGAGAAAAATTACTTCAGTCGCTGTTTTTATGGCTGTATTACTGTGATGAGGGCCGCGCATGCCGGTGTTCTTCCCCTCCCTTCATTTCACGCTCCAGGCAAAGGGACAGACGATTGCAGTAGTGTTGTACAACTCATCACTCACTCGCACTGCCACTGGTGCACACAGAGGGGGCTTTTGTGGAGGAAATAAAACCTTTTTTTTAAACGATGTTCACTCCTGTGCTGGGAACTGGAAACATCTTGATGGCTTTGTGGAAAACAGGGGATTATCGGCTGTGTCGTCAACATCTCCAATGGTGTGCAAAGATCAATCTTCCACTGGGACCCGTTTTTATACAATCTGCATGAACCATTTTTATATTCTGTGCATACTGCTGCATTTAGGGACCTGGACTTCTATATATATATAAAACAGCAATGTAAATGGGGTAAAATATACGTTATATTTACAAACATTAAAATATACGTTACAATGTTCCAAATTCATACTAAGCGCCTAACAGAAGTTATGCCTGTTGACTTTGTATGTGACTCTGTATGTGTATTAAATTTAGGGACTTCAGCTGCGAAAATAATACTTATAAATCCTGAAGAGAACAGGCCTGCTTGGTATGAACCCATGTACGTATGCAAAATACTATTAATTGCATATAATTAGTAACAAGCATAACATGGAAATTATGTAATAAATTGTTGAAGTTTATTCTCCTTCAACTATTGTGCTTTACTGAATATAAAGCTATTGTTACAGCGCATAGTAAATGATTTGATACAGAAGTAACAATTATCCATAAAAGTTTGAGAAACGAGGTAAATAATCCTGAATAGCTCTTCTCTGCCTCTGCACGTGTCCGCTGTCAGTCCCGGAAGGTGGGATAAGAGGCTCTAGCAGAACATAGCTGTAGGTAGGAGACACTCAACATGCCACATGCTGAGCGGTCCGATAGTGACACGAGTGACCTGTGGTGCTACAGCACATTGGTGTCGACCTACCTGCTAAGAGAGGCCTCCCAGACCAGCATGTCCAGGTCACAGTGATGCTGCTTGGGCTTTCCTCCTCTATCAGAAAGACCTACACTCACTTCTAGCAAACAATATGTAACTTTGCCGTAATCTCACCTTGAAACATTGAAGCGCAGTATGAATTAATTCTGTGTGCTTCATTTTGAAGCTGCACACCCAGAGTAGGGTCTACAGTTCACAACTGTTCCATTACTCCACATGTCATTTGTAGAGCTGCACAGTTACTGAAACAATTTGCCACTTTGTCCACCAAAGAATAGTTCCCCGCCTAGTATTTAAATTGGCAAAGCTTTTTGGTCACAATCCAGGTCTTTGCTGCACCAGCTGACTCATATGTCCTTACCAGATCAGCTCATTTTTCTCAAGATGAATATAATATAAAGTATCCCTTCCTTTGCTCTATGCAGATTGCAAGAAAATCTACTTATCAGAGAATAATCACAAGCATTTTGCATTTAATGAAATTATATTTTAATGATGTGCATAATGGCATGGATGTGCATAGATTACAGCTGCTTCTCTTCATCTTCAGGGTTGTCAGTTTGAATCTGGCGCTCTCCAGGTTTGCATATGCTGACTATCTCATAACATGAATGCATGCTATCCAGCTGAATATGTGACAGGTCTTCCTGGCGCTGCTGCATCACACCAAAATCCCATCCCGGGTGTGACCCACTTTATACAATATGTTGCTGGGATTGACTCTGCATCGATGTGGCCCTCACCGGTCAAACATCCTGTCCTAGTCGACAGAAAAAAAAATGTATCTGAAGATTTTTCTTCCTCATACTGTTGTAACCATGAAAAATAAAATTGCTGTAATGTCAAGAGTGTTTTTTTTTTCCTAAAAGCTATACTTAGCAAAACTCAGTTAGGACAATAAAGGAAAAAAAACACACATTTGAAGTTCCTTTTCTGTCTTGTACAAAAATAAGACATTTTTGTTGACTTATATTCTCAAGCCCTGAGTGCAGGTCCTAGTCCGATTCACTCCCATTGGATTCTGGTTTTCAAACTGTCAAAAAAGTGCAGAGTGCTGTGACTTGGGTTTGAGGAGTTCCAGAAGCCCAGCAGAGGCTTCTGCCCTAATGACAGCTGTGCCCCATCTAATACCTCCTCTCCTGTAATTGGAGGTTGCTCAGCCTTCCATGGATGATTTCTGTCAATGGTTGTCAGTCAGCATTCAGGTGCTTCACCTTAGCATGCTAAGTTTGTCAGGCGTGGAATTTACACAGCTGAATCTGTGGCAAATTGTACATGTTTCCCATGGGGAGAGTTCCATACTTCTGGGGAAGCTGGGCTGCAAAAGATATCTGAGTCGCATTGGATAAAATAACATTCTATTGAAGAATAAACAGTATAACTACTATCAGAGGGCATCAGGTAGGAGGTGGCTGAGTGTGACTTTTGAAGTTTTACTTACACAAAAATGTTCTGAGGGCAGAATGAAAAATTATTGATTCAGAGAGATAACCAATCAGATCTTGTTAAGGTTTCCTGGTCCCACCTCTTCTAATTGTTTGGACCTGCCTCCTCTACAATCTGATTGGTTTTCTCTCTGAATCATCTTTCCTTCTGCCCTCAGAACATTATTATGTGAACAAAACTCCCATGAGTGACTTTTGGTTGGTACTTCTGTTGCTGGAAGCTCATTTACTATTAGTTCCTATATGCTGTTGGTTAGAGACCTCCTGAAACTACTTTTCACTTTAGGAACCAACATCAGTATAATATAGATGTATCACTGATGGTGGTGTCCTGACAGACACCATTCTGATGGTTGGTTGACTTGCTAACCTTCACTGCTATTTGGAATCTCCATTGTGTTGGATCCATTTTACTTATTCATAGATGGAAATGGTGTAGATCTGGGGTGAGAAATCTTATATACAAAGGTCCAGTGTATATGCAGGTTCCTGGGATAACCTTTAGGTCAGCTGCTCAAACCAAGGTGTGAGGACTCTCCAGCCAATCAGTCCCCTAATTAGTAATCTAATTTGGGAGTTGCAGCAAAAACCCACATACACACCGGCCCACTGTGGATAAGATGGCCCACCCCTGGTATAGATGGTAAGAATTGCAAATGTGGGGTGGTGACCAGGAAGACTGGAGGATGTAATGGTGAGCTTTGCTGCACTCTCAGGATACAATGTACTAAGGGAACAATCTTCCTGGTTTCAGCTCTATCAAGCAATGATTTAAATAGTCCCGACAACTGAGAATTAGCACATGACTTGACCGTGACCATTGACCTGGTCTGAGTAAGGAGCATTGCTCAATATTCTCAACTATCCACAATTAGTTAACGGTGCATAGAGGGGTTCACTAACCTGTCCCTCACCCAGAACACCTCCCTTTTAATTTCATCACAGATACACTCCATTTTGGAAACATGCACTCCCAATTCTACAATGCAGGAGCTGCAGAGATATCTACTCCTTCCACTCCCCTTCATCCCTGGGGAGCACGTTCTGACCTCCTTCATGCCTCAGTGAAACATTTTAATTCATATATTAAAACTGCTCTTCCAACCTCCTTCCAATTTCCTCAATTATCCGACACCAAGGTGCCCCCAGATAAGCAGATACGGTCACATTCAAATGAAAATTGTAGTGAAATAGACAACATGTGTTAGTCTGACATGTGTCTGAAGGGCCTTCACTATACCTAAACTGCAAGCAAGGAAAATATATAAAACATCCACAATTTTGCTTCCAGGATGGACAACAGAATAATACATGTGCTGTCAGAAGATTTAACAAATTAACACTTTTGAAAAATGGAATGGTTGTGTTTTGATAGCTTGTGTTTATTGTGATTATTTTATAACACTGCTGCTTAACAGCATCATCTGCAGTTCTGAATTTAATTAGGTAGTTGAAGGCCATACATTGTTTTTCTGTACATATGTTATAAAGGCTTATTTCTGTAATTTTTCTCATTGCAATTAAGTGTGATAGGAGTCTATCAGACTAGGCGCTTGGACTGTTTCAAGAAACTTGAATTACAGGGTTTTCTGCATAATTTTTGTGAAAGATATGTTATCATTCACAGGCAAATTATGCTTAATATCTGAAATTGCATGCTTAAAATATCTGAACCGCACAGACCTGTCACAGCTTCGAAGGAGCAAAGCTCCAATCTCAATGTGTCACTCACAAAAGCCCACTTTTCGGCTATCGACTTTCTGATATCGCCAAGCCCTCAATGAGCGCTGCCGTCTGATTACGCCGCACATCAGCAGCACCGGTGACCACAGATTCGGAGCACTGGACAAAGTTCAATCCCGCACTGTCCTGTCGTCTCATTCCCCACTTATTATCTCACAGACTAAATTCACCATGAAGGTCTGCCCTCAAATTAAGCAGTGCTTCCACAACTGTGGGTCAAGCTACAGGCGATAGGAGCATGTGAAATGAAGAGAGCACTGGAATTTGAGCCAGACGTGCAACGTCAGGTTAGGAGAGTTAGCTACTCTAACGTATGCTGTCGGTATGCAAAAGCAGCTAGATTGTGTCGGTTCTGGTTACAGTTGTAGATGTATGAAACATTACAGAACAGCTGTGTGCATAAAATTCAATCTGTTAACAGTCAATCTGTTACAACCTAGAGTAGGGCTTAATGACAACAAGGTTGACAAATTCAAAATCTCGCAGCAAGTCATATGCCAAAAAGTTGGAACGACAGACAAGTGTGGAACACTAGGGGGCAGCACTGGGGTATTCCTCTTCATTGACTGAGTACCACCGACATTGGGGATTATATATACGTGCTCAAAAAAGAATGTGCCCCTTCCCAGGGAGAGAGAAAACACAAATCAAGTGTAACGAGTAACAGACAGCTTGTTAAAGATGGGGATCATCATCAATTAGCAAGAGAAAGTTTGGTGAAAATGTGCTTCGAGCTATAATTTAGTCCAAGAAAATGCTGGAACCTTTTTTTTTCGTGTCATCCATTAGCACTCTGTGGTATATAAGCACTGTGGCTGAGTGCTCTTGTGTTATTTACTAGCACAATGTCATTTGCAAAGCTATGTGTGAATGTCATCACCTTTCACTGTGCCCCGCGTCACACACTGACATCGGTTGCACTGCACGCAATTAATGCCTCACGCATCAGTTACTGCATGCTTGCCTCTGTTTTAGAGTAATGCCACGCCTTGGGTTCTGATGCTGCGGAGACCCCTACAGGATGTCACCTCGCCAGTGCGCGATTGGCCATGCCGGTCTGCCCGCTTCGCGTCGTGACGTTCCTGGGCCGCAATGCAGCTGCGTGATGTCAGCCCAATAAACCACGCTCCTCTGACTTGCAGAAAGCAATCGAGCTGAAATAATGCACCACCTCGGCGAAAAGCAGCCGCTTAAACCACCAGCTGATCATCTCGCCATAAATAGAACCAACCACCAACTTCCCGGCCCCATCTTTCATTCCTCCACTTATTATTAAACTTGTCACCAGCTTTTGTTTCTCTAAAGTGCTTCGGAGTCACTTTGGTCTCCCCTCTCTGACTTTCTGCGAGAAAGGTTACAGTTGCAGGTTAACTGCTCGTTAATTTGGTCTGAGAAAGTTGGCCAACAAACTTACACACTCAACACCCGCTTAGGGAAAATACAGACGACAGTAGTAATTAAAACTCTTTATACAAACAGACGAAAAAAATTACATATTAAATAAAATGAACATGCTTTGGAGTGCTGTGACATTCCAAGGTATGTTAACATCAAAAAGCACTTTGTTGTCTAGATAGAGATGTAAAACGTTCAATTCTGGAAACAGGAAAAAAAGTATTGCCTTCACAAACTGCTTTCAGATCAGTTTTCAACAAAGTCTCCCATCAACAGTCTCACTGACATTGTGTAAAGTAGTTACATAATGCAATCCCATCATGCATTGCTTCATTTCTATAGTAGAGCCACTGATCCTTTATATCTCTATATGCTTACAAACTGAATTATGCAAACACGTGTAATTCTTCTACTAATGCCCTTGGGGATTTATCCTTATTTTTACCAGAACAACCTAACTGTGATGATAAAAATAGTGTGTTTCTGGTGTGGGCAGGAGTGATTAATTCATCCCCTTCTCCATCCTCTCTCCCCTTTTAATAATATCACTACAGTCAGAGGTGCTGTTGAGCAGAGTAACCAAGACTCCTGCCAATAATTTGCTAATCTGTTTTTTTTTATTTAATGGGTCTGCCTGTGACTAATCAAAGGGCATACACTTAAAGAAAATGCATTTATCCTATAATGCACATGGAAATTTAAATTTGCAGTTTGTAATGCAATGTAAATGGAAGTTACTTTAACATGTGTACAGTTTGACCCTCCTTTGTTACTGCGAACAGCCAATCATGGGGGGGCTGGGGGGGTCGGAGTTCTGCACTGCCATCGCAGTAAGTTGAGCTCACCATGTTAACTCCTATCGCTGTCCTCTTGCATCATTTTCCTTGGCCCCCAACCTTACTGCTCAAAATGATGCATCAGCACACCTTTTTTTAGTGGTCAGTGGGTATTTTAAGGTCTTTGCCGTCCCCTGACACATCCCTTGGCGGAAAGGGGTGTGGCATAACCTTGTAGGCCCCGCCTTCATTTCCTCACTGTAAATCCTCTGGGGCGTATGGTGGAGACGGCTGGGCGTGTTGATGGTCTGGCTGCTACAGACCATCCCATGACTCAGCAGTACCCTTCTCGTCTGCTTTTTAGGATATCTGCAAAAACCTATGCACAGTCTCCACATCCTGTGCAAATTTAGTAAGCCCTGTCTTTTCAAAAGAACAGAGCATATAACTTGCCGCTGGCCAGTGTTTGTCTATTTTCAGCCGAATTACTCCTGGCTTTTCTCATTTCAAGGTGCTCTTCAGTTTTTTTTTTTCATTTTTACTCAAAGGGCAAATGTTCTGAATGGGGGAAAAAATTATGCAAGGATTACTTTATTTTACATTTAGCTGCTTATTTTTCATCTAAAGTGTCATAGCCAAATTTAATTGCCCTACTTTGTTTAAAAGTCCAAACGTGTGATCGCTAAAAAAAAATAGTGTTTACAGCATATACAGCAAAATATCTCCCTCCTTTGTCCTTTCATTTAACACTCAACTTATTAAATGCTGATAGAGGGGAAAATGTTTGCACATCTACTAAAGGGATTTCTGGCGTATTAAACCTACTGTGAAGTGGCTGGAGGTGCAATGGGTTTAGTAAAAACATTTGAGGTTCACTAAATTAAAAGCAAAATTCAAAGTCTGCTTAGTGCTAGGATTCTTATATATTATTCACTCTCATATTTGTGTATTATCATCAAAGAGAACCCAGAAGCATGATCACGGTTCTTTAATTTGTTAAGAGATGATGCAACACGAGAAATTACGAGAAACTGCATCTCAGGTAAAGAGGCACTGAGACCGATGTCTCGCATTCCTACAGACAGCCCTGAGCATCACATGCTCTTCAGGTCTGCACCCTGGACCCACCACGACCAAGGTCTCTACCCCTGGAACCTGGTCCCAGTTTAGCATCCCAATCTCCAGAGGTACAGTCCCTTCCTACCACAAATACGGGCCTCATTCCAAAATGGGGCAACCTAGCTCAATCGGGGTTCAGAGCGAAGCGAAGGACAGTCTCTCGAATTTGGCATGCGGCTCAGCTGGATAAGCGTGTCGTTTGGATGGCTCTAATCTACCAGTGAAGGACGGATTGGGGTGAGAGGAGCAGTCACAGCCGGACGTCTGCGACTGACGTGACGTGGATCCAGAGAGAGCGGCCGCTTCTCTCTTATCGTGGGCCAGCCCGTCTTTTCTCGCCTCCCGATGCAGCGTCCTAGAGCAACAACAACAGCAGCTGCACACGGAGCCAGAGCGCAGCAGGAGCTCCCAGCCGCTCAGCCTAGTCTGCCAAAGACATGCATGGAATAGGAGGCAGGGGAGGAGACGGCCATGGTACTGCGAGCAGACAGACATTCTGCCAAACGGATGTAGATGAGGACGCCGAATGATCCGATCCTGAGCTCCGCTGTCGGTTGAGCGAGTCCATCATTTCGGCTAATCATCCATCAGAGGCCTCGCATAAGAGCAGCATTTTGAAGCCATTCCTGTTCTGCTAATGCTGTTTCAAGTGAACATTTAGAGGCTAATGACTCCCCCCAATCTGTGACCTGCACAGGCGTACCTCCCCACCGCTGTGTGAAGCAGACGACTGCATATTTTACCCAAAACAATAATAATAAATAAAACATGAGTTAGCGTGAAGCTAATACTTTTCAAATGCAAAGACGGATCTTTATCTCCGCATTTTCTTTATGGAAATGATTCTGAGCTATGGCAGTCAGAAGGATAGGGCCATATATCACATTTAATTTGTTCTCCTGAGTAGTATGTTCAGATGCAGCACCATTTGTTAAAGTATATTTGACAGGCTCAACTTCACAGCCTGCAGAAAGGATACGGTGTGTTAATCACAGCTGACTAGGCTTTATGCAGTAGTTGTTGTGCATGTTCTTATAAAAACAGTGTTCCTGTGTTCTGTATAACCCTTTGTTACCTCGCATCCCTGCCACCATCTTCACAGAAGCAGGCTGTAACATTCTGAAACACGTACAGTGAATTGAGTACAGGTAGGGTTTGAAGCGACCCACTGCTTTCTGATTGGACTCGGTGAAACTCGCTTTGGGTCACGACCAATCTGGAGACTGCAGAGGGGCTTTCTGGTCGTGGTGACATGGGGCTCTCCTTTGACTGCCCACCAGGATTATAGTTGGGAGAAGATGATGTGGTGCTAGCAGAAGGATATGCATACCAGCTGACATTAATGGAAAAATAATAAAAGACTAGGTAACCTTTTCCATGTAAAGGCAGAGTGACGTGGTAGACTCTATTAGTGCAAGATCAACGTAATAGGCGATTCCTAAAATGAACGCATGCTTGCATGTAAATCCGCAATGCAGCCAGATTCCTGCGGCATATGGATCCATCGCAATCCAGGCGGCAGGCTTCAGCTTTGGGGACAAACACCCCTAATGGAGCAACCTGCCCCATTGGTGTTTCATTTGGCCACCATCCCTAGTGCAATCACAAGGTCAGAAAGCTAAAAATAAGCAGCACATGTGTGAATCACCGCCTCCAGCCTCGCTGGCATACAAGCTGGAGGTTAATTTAGTGAGAGTGTAACCCCCCCCTCCCCCCCCCCCCGAACAATATTTACATGCTGCAGCCTTGCATAAATGCTAAAAACACCAGACGCATCAAAGGAGACTCTCTCTTTCCACCTGTACGTAGGATATTTAGATGTTGAGGATGATCAGGCCTGACCTAGTTTTCTTATTTAAACAATAGTGTCTTCCTGTAGTGCTTTATCTCCTTTTACTGGGTGAATGTGGTATCCATGCTGGAATACCTCCACACACATTCCACATCCCCGATCATCTGGCCGTTCCTTTTCCCTCACACACTTACATCCTTTATCACACAAAATTTGAGGCACTACTGCATTTCAGCATCATCAGCACCCACTTGTTAAAGGTACCGCTCACAATTTATATCATATATTAGTGTACTAATAATTTTAAAGCAATTAAATTGTTTTTTAAATATTTGTGTGATATTTGCACATGCACATGAAATAAACAGCACAGCCAAGTCAATATAAACAGTCTTGCAATAATGGATCAAGAGGAGTAGAAATTTAAAACCCTTTAGAAAATGGTGTCATTTGTTAACTTACCGTTTTACATTTAAATATTACTCACTGCTATTAATATCGTCCGCCTTTCAATGTCAAACTCTTACATAGACTCTCAAGGTGACCTTGCCACTGACAATTACATCGATTCATTTTCATGATGATGGGTGCGAAAGGGTTAAAGATGTCAAAACACCTTCGCTGTGACATGATGCATATGCGCACATCACATGACCTCTGTGACCCTCTTGCTTTTCCCAGAATGCTTTTCTGCTTTGCACGTCCCAGTGATACAAAGATGTGTAAATGAGAGCAAGTGATTATGGGAGACTGTCATAGTCAGAGGTCTGTTTTTTGGTCCATCGTGGACCCGTAGCCTTGGGGAGTCCCCTGTCGTTTCATTCCCAGGCATGCACGTGTTTGCGAGGATGATTCATAAAGTGCAAACTCCCTCCAACCTGTTTATGCACTGGAAATTACATTTAAAAATTCACACAGAAATCTATAAATCTATGATGATTGATTTCTTATGAAACTCAACAAGTGTACATATACATACATAAATATGTGGGGAGTCTCATAACAATGTGGGTTTGGTAGCTCTGGTTGCAGCCAAAACTTCAGGATGGGGTGCAAATCCGGTAATTAGCAAGGCCGTCAGCAGCTTGGCATCGCACGGGGCGAGTCTCTGGAAAGAGCAGGTGTTACCGCACACATCTGGACAGACAGAGGCGAAATGCCGGCACACAGGAGCCTAAGCGGGAACGCCGGGAGAGCGTCAAGCTGTGAGCGCCATTAGCGTGCTGGCGGCTCCTCGCAGAGACGCACGATGCCGGGAGGACATGCTTTCCATACAATTTTCATCTTGTTGCCAGAAAGCTCCCAATTATGTCTGCCGTTCATTCTAATTACACGATACTCGTAAAACGTCAGCTGCCCAGAGATGGGAGGTGACTGTGCTGACAGGGAGCATTTACCCAGATCATGGAAACTTTATTTTTTAATTTTGAGGAAATGCTTTTTGTCTCTTTTGCTGGCCTGAGACCCACTTAAAACTTCACAAAAGCCCGTCATATTTATCTGAATGTTTTTATTCATCCATCTATACCAGTGTTTCCCAACCCGGTCCTTGGGGACCCACAGACAGTCCATGTTTTTGCTCCCTCCCAGCTCCTTGCCAGACAGTCCATGTTTTTCCTCCCTTCCAGCTCCCTGCC
>JAODUD010000039.1:13277815-13290282 GCA_026784285.1 Stomatorhinus walkeri | reverse complement strand
AATGGCCACTGTGGGGACAGTGTAAAACTTTATACATGCTACATCTTCCACACTGAATGGCCACTGTGGGGACAGTGCAAAACTTTATACATGCTACATCCTCTACACTGAATGGCCACTGTGGGGACAGTGTAAAACTTTATACGTGCTACGTCCTCTACACTGAATGGCCACTGTGGGGACAGTGTAAAACTTTATACATGCTACATCTTCCACACTGAATGGCCACTGTGGGGACAGTGCAAAACTTTATACATGCTACATCCTCTACACTGAATGGCCACTGTGGGGACAGTGTAAAACTTTATACATGCTACATCCTCCACACTGAATGGCCACTGTCGGGTACAGTGTAAAACTTTATACGTGCTAAATCCTCTACACTGAATGGCCACTGTCTGGGATAGTGTAAAATTCTATACACACACTGCTGTCCAGAGCAATTTCACCACTGGGCCCTTGACCAAGACAATTAACTCTTAATAGTTAATAATTTAATTGTGATTTTGAAAAATCAAGAAACCATTAAAGTTTTCTGAACAAAAGATTTGAAAAGCAGAAAGATTTGCAGACATAAAAAAAAAATTTTGAAACAGGCTTATATTTTTCTGTAAAATATGTCTTGAAATATTTATGGTTATCACAAATATATAAAGCAGATGGTAAATGATTCAAAAATAAATCAGATCATTTTGCTTTGTATTATCTGTGCGTTCAGCTGAACACCCAAAATGACGGTCCCATTTCTCAGATGCAGCGGAGAATGTGTTTGCTTGCAAAGGTTTAGATTATCAGTGATACTTGCATAATTTGCCATTGCTTGCTTATTTATTTGAATTATACTTCTCATCAGCTACCTTGCTTGAATATTTTAAATGTACCTAATGTTCCATGCAGTACATTATGTTTTATCGGTTGTAAGTCGTGACCCCGCCCAGCTGCGGAGGGCACCAAACACACTGCTGATACAGAGAAACCCAACCAATCAGATATAGTTGGAAATGGTTTTTTTTTAAAAAAAGGAAATCAAAGCCAAGTTCCCGTAAAAAAGAGAGTGAATGACAGTGAGAGTGGAAAAGAGAGATGAGGAATCCCCAGAGCATAGCACTAACCGAGATCTGACTCTATGACTAGGAGGGAAACTCGTGTAGATACTACAGAGGAGGTTCCCAGAAGACCAAGACAGAGAAGAGGCTTGAATCACATAGCTTTCAACCAAAATTGTACTTCTTTAAATATAACTGAATGCAGGCGTTTAATAAAACAGGGCCAGCACTCCAGGCAGATGTGCATGCCTTGTATTGGGTTCTGATTAAATCAGTCGTAGTGAAGCACTCATTCTAATGAATTTAAGACATTTCTGCTGAAGGCTGTGATATTTAATTGCCTGTCTATGTCCTGGCAGTGTGCTGATCTGGCTCTATGCACCATGCAGTCTTCCTTCTCTCTGAATCAGTGTCCCCCACTTCAGCACCCAATGTCTCTTTGTCAAATACGGATGTTCCACTCTGTGCCGGTCCCACAGTCCATGCCTTTGACAGTTGCCATCGGCAATAGCGGAGGAGGCCGACGAGCGCTGCCTGACATGCAGAGTGTTGTTAGGGACACCACACCCACACAGAAGATCAATGGTCCTCCTACCCCAGGAGCTGACAGACACAGTATCTCTTAAAGCTCATCATCCTCATGCACTATCTCTGATGATTTTAAAAAATTATTTTAGAATTTTAAATCACTTCCCTTTTAAATAAAGCTGATTCTTTTATCTGCGGAGCATATGTTTAGCCACTGGCATCGTAAATATGAACCAAATGCCCATGATGGAGTTAATCTAGTGTATTATGATACTTGTAGATGAATGCCATGCATCAAAGTAAACGCTGCATCACATTAAAGTGAATAATGAGAATTCCGTGATATTTTGCACTAGCTAATTTTACCATGTGGCTTTTATTTTGAAGGACTTGGGTTTGTTAATAGGAATGAAGAACCAGCTGATGTGGTATCCATAGAGTGTATTCCTGGAGTATATGTAGGTCATGGTTTGTATATCCTGTGTCCACGGATTTCTCTGTGTCACACAGCTGTCTGACATTCATTGTCTGTTTCTCTCTGTGATGTGATGATCTGGACCTTGCTTGTTCATGACCAGCAGATCTCCATGACCACAGCAGGCCAGTCCTCACTGGGGAGGACAGGGGGCACACCAGCTGGGAAGGTTAACTGCCAGCGTACCATCTGGGATGGGGGTGCGTCGGTAGGTATTCAATAATGTTTTTCCGGGCTAATTTAGAGGGAGAGATGAAAGTTGCCATGTTGTCAAACTTAACTACCTCTCAGTACACGTCACCTGTCCTCCCTGCAAGTTCAGACATTAATAAAAATTATTTCACTTTTTTTAACATTTTTTTGCCTTTTGAGGACCATTAGATTTTCCAATTTTCCAGGGTATAATTGACCTTGGGTTGGTGGCTCACCAGGCAGATGTTTCTCCATAAGTAAATTTATGGTCAATATGTCTCGTACACGTTTATGCTACCTTGTATTTTTATTAAAGAAATCCAGATTAATCCATCCAGCTTTCTTCCAACCATTTATCCAATACAGGTTTGCAGAGAACCAGGAGCTTATTCCACGAAAGCACAGGGTACATGGCATGAAATACTGCAAGATATCCCAGGATGCACATGGCACAGGGGTACTACAGGATATCCCAGGATGCACATGGCACAGGGGTACTACAGGATATCCCAGGATGCACATGGCACAGGGGTACTACAAGATATCCCAGGATGCACATGGCACAGGGGTACTACAAGATATCCCAGGATGCACATGGCTCAGGGGTACTACAAGATATCCCAGGATGCACATGCAACAGGGGTACTACAGGATATCCCAGGATGCACATGGCACAGGGGTACTGCAAGATATCCCAGGATGCACATGGCACAAGGATACTACAGGGGTACACCCCAGGCCTAATGCTGCCCTGCAACAATATGTAGACAGACCAATCTATCCATCTTCCAAACATTGATCTAGCATAGGGTTGCAGGGGGGCTGGTGTCCATCCTGGGTCATGGGAATAACCACATGCTTTGGGACTGGGAGAGGAAATGGGCATTTCTGGGGGAAACCCACTTACTGTAAATGCAGGGGGAGTCAGCACCCTCCACATGCATGGTATTCAAAAGTCCAACCTTTTGCCTTGTATAAAATTTGACAATACATTTTAATTTGATTTGTGTATGCACTAGATAACTTATCTGCTTATCTGACAGAACAGTGGCACGTGGTATGTGTCACAAATGCTGAAGGCACAACAGGAAGGGAAGAGCGGGAGTCCAGGGATACAGGGAAAACTCTGGGTTTATTGAGAGAAACAGCACTAAACACACAGGACAGACTGGCAGCAATGGCAAAATGACGTTAATGGCATGACTGGGGAAACATACTCTGACGTGGATTTAAATACACAGGACTAATGAAAACAACTCGAAACAACTGATGACAGGGATTCCACACGAGGTAAACGAGGAGGATCGGACAAGTGGGGTGTGACAGTATGAATTAGCCGGAACCCTGATGAAAGGTGCCAGCATTGTCCGACATCAGGGGAACACTGTGGCCAGATCCCAATCAAACGAAGACACCGGCAAGTTCCTCCTGACAGTCAGTCATGAGGCGCATCGATCTGTAACGTCTCCAGGTCCATCAGCCGCCTGAAGCACGCCAGGCTGCCTCTTTCTGCCACTGCACACCCTCCAATTGTGGCAGACGGGTGCATCATGTGACCTCTTTTAAATTCCAAGCCTCCGCTCGTGTTAATCGGCAGAACAACAGAATCTGCAGCAGGATGGGGCTTGGCATTCCGACCGCCGCGCGTCTGGAATTCAAAACGAGGAGGCGGCACGGAGCCGACAACCCAGAACCTGGTCTGGCTTCCCCTGAGGTAGAAGTCCAATTACACTCTCTTCTAGATGCTAAGTGTTTTTTGTTCACCGTATCAATCACGCAGCCAGAGTGTCTGCATGGCTGCCTGTTCATAGTGCTCATTTTGCAGCGACATGCTGTCCATCTGTCCCGGACGGGAATATATTTCTGGAGAGGACATGGAGAAATTTATCTTGTTTTGTTTTTTAGATAGACTGAACAGGAAGAACTCATCCAGTAACCTGCCCCAACAGAAAAAAGAACCATTATTGTTAATATGACGCTTACTTGTGAAGAGAGGATTCTGGGACAGAGCGTGTCATGATTCTGAGGTTGTTTTCCTTGAAGGCCTCAAACCGTCTCCTAGCTGGCATTGGTGGGCTTATAGGAAAAGCTGCCACTGGCCATTGTTGGTTAGCTCTCAGTCACCGGAGTGCTGAGGACGGAGCGCTGATCTTACACGACCTTGGGCGCCTGCAGAGGGCAGGTCAGCTTTGTGGAGCCGCCTGTTTCATGTGGCTCGTCCAGCTTCGCCGTCTGCTTGGATAGCAACAGCTGGTGCCGCTGGGAGAGGAAGGACAATGAGATTAGCTGTGAGGCTGTGGTACACTGCCAGGACCCTCAGCAATCGAAGGCATGCACACATGCATTTGTCTGTGTATATATACTATATAGCAGATATATAGTATAAACATCTTATGTGTACACCATAGCTGACCGTAGGTATTTTTGTTGCTTCTTTTGTAGTGGCCTTTATTTTATTGTCTGCCCTTCCAGCTTTTAAATTTGGTTTTAACCACAACTAATTAAAACAAATCAAGAGTGAAATAATGGATTTTTTTTAATTCTAAAGTCAATTGTTGCAGTAACACTCAAAAGTCCAGACACATCTACTGAAAATCATTTGCTTTTGAACAAGATAATGTTCCTAAGTGCACCTCAAGGTTATGGAGTAAGAGTTATCTTGTGAGCAAGGAAAGAGACAGAGTGCTGTTACAGATGACTTAGTCCCCACAATCCCCCAAACTAAACCCTATACAGGTGGTTTGGGATGAGCTGGTTCGAGGAGTAAGGTAGCCAACTTGTGCCCAGAACTTGTGGAAACTCCCTCAGGACTGTTGGAGACGTATTCCAGGTGGCTACATCTGCAAGCTGGTTAAAAGAATGCAAAAAGTCTGCATTGCTGTCATTGAATGGCCGTTGCAATATTTCATATGTATTACTACATTGCCTAAAGCCCTTTTACTACAGATAAAATGGAGACAAGTGCCTTAAAAGCTGGCATATCCGCATTTTGACTGGAACTGCACGTGGTTTTACAGGCAGGTTCTGCCACAACATGTCAGTACAGTCTTGGGCCAAACTTTGACTACAAAAGTCTAGATTTATTTTGGATGTTTTCTTTTCATTGTAGACTTTCTGTTTTGTTATGTCGTTGTTGATCTGCATGTCTCTGCATTTGAAGCTTCTGGTTACAGATGAATAGCCGGACTATCTGTAGAGTTCTCCAGTGCAGAATATAATTCATTACTTTTTCAGTCGTTTTTCATCTCCTCGAGGCCTGACAGTCATATCGTTCTCACCATGAAATGCATCATGTGGTTTTTCAGAGGCATAAAACGGCCTGTGTTGGCCAAAATGTTCCCATTTCCACTAATCTGTCCATAGGACATTATTTCAGATATCTTACGCATCATACGTGTGGTTTATGGTAAAATTTTGCTGGGCATTCTTGTTCCTCATAGTCAGCAGAAGTTCAAACCGTTCTATATGTACAGAACCATGTGTTCTATTTGCAATATACTTTATTTGTCACATACAAGGACATACAAGTACAACATGTAGTGAAATGTACCCTGAATGAACCGTAGACTGAGCAAATCAAAAATATTGAGTAAGGCAACAGTTACAATAACTAAAGTGACAATAACAAAAATATATACATAACTTTGATTACACTTGCTATACACTGTATGCACCATCAAAAAAATGATCATTTGTTCTTAATAATTTTTTTTTTATTAATAAAACCGCAAATACAATCATGGATAGTTCTGCACCAAATGCATGTATGTCAATATGTATGTATCATAAAACCATAGAGATTTGCACATTGTAAAAATAAATAGGTAGAATAAATTTAAAAATCCAAAATATAACATTATAGTAATCATAATGAACTATTGATCCTGTCAAAATCGCATGTGCTTTAGCACCATAAACGCTTCTGGGAGATTAGAGACACTGTACCTGCCTTGGTGGTCATACACACACTCAGATGATGTCATCTCAAATAACTTAGCATGTTGGGTGTGTTTCTGAGTGTGGGGTAACAGAGTCTAAAGGCGGTCTTAGTCTTATCAGCTATTCTCCAGTCTTGGTGTAATTTATTTGTTGCCAAACTGGCAATTATGATTGACCAGTTGAACACCCACTTGTGAATTCAGTTCTGTGTTTGTCAATGTCAATGAATGTATTAATTTGTTTCACTGTGGGTACCAAACAGAAAATGATATACCTAATGGTACATGTCAAATACATGTCTCATTACAGCCCTAGTTTGTGTCAAGCCCTTTCTACACCAGTTGACTTCTACGGTATTTTTCTGGTCATATTCACACATTTGGTTTTAAAATGGAAAGCTGTGGGTTTATGGCATCACTGTGACAGTTATGAGCAAAGTCATCATATTTACATTCAATAGTGCTGACCTGACTGTTTGCCTGGTTGCTATTTGAACAGCTGATAGTAAACTCTAGGTTGCTTGAGTTAACAAGGGGGAAATTATATATTTGCACAAAGACGGCATGATCGCGTACACTGAAGACTCCAACTTTTCCGTCAAGGAAAGTTCAGCTCAGAAAAAGCTGGAATTCACAGATGGACAAATAGGTACTGGCAGGTAAAAACTGAAAGTTGGTCTATGCTAGATTTAGTAAGTCAGAATGTTTTATTTTGATACTAAAAAATTAAAGTAATAACCTTTAATGGTTTGTGAGATTGGTGTGAACTAGACATAAACTGGCAAAAAGAGTAATTGTCACTTTAATGTGACATTTCAGGACTGGGAATTTGTGAGTTGAATCTGAAGTATTTTGGGCTGGTTTGTACATTTTCCTCCAGTGAACGCGCTTAGCTACCTAATAAAGATGCCACGAGTAAGCTGGACCTAAATCTGTTCAAAAGCGGTTCCACTTTACATCTTTGTAAATCTGTTCCAACGAGGCAGTAAATTCTCAGTAAAAGCTACTGGCTTTCACAAGACGCGCTTCACCATGTTGCAGGCGCCATGACAACATGCACGCAGTGTCAGTGTTTAATGCATACACCATTCTGACCACTGCCCCTGCAGTTGCAATGGCACTATATTGCCAAATGAAAGGTGGCTTGGTGTGTAGCTCATCAGACAGGACAGCTCTCTCAGTCTGCCAGCGGAGTCATACTCGCAGCTGTCTGCCCCTCTGCAGGATGAAAGGCAGCGTGGAAAACGCCGGGATCCTCGCTCTGCAAGTCAGATGGGAATCCCACGGTGGAGTTGGGGATTTGGAAACGCAGAGTCGGAATCTAAGTGGACAGTGCTGAACGCCTGCAGTTGGAGATATGAGAGGACTGTCTCCCCTCCAATCAGACGGCCCCCGGTCAGATATGAGGGTGACAGCTTCAGTTACATCCGTGAGGATCCTCGCTGTCCTCAGAGCAGACCTGCTGTTCCCAGGCCTATCGCTCTATGCCAAGAAATCAGAATCTCTCATATTTTTTTATCAGGCTCAGAAAATCAGGCAAAGTGGGGAAAGGTCGCAGCCATCTGACTGCTATGAGTAATTTTCCATCACAGTAACAAATAATTTTGAAATCCATGGGATAAGTTTTAGGGCATTATTATTGTTACATTATTTAGCTGCTTAGTGGAAGCTTTTGTGGAACGCTTTTCCATATTTTGCCACAGTTGGATATCTTTTTTACTGATGCAATTCAGTGTAAGTGCCTCCCTATAAGCGTCCAGCAGTGGGGTTCCTGATGGGACTTTCCGAGGCGCGGCGGTAGCAGGCCCCTGCCCTTGTGCACGTCTGCTTTAGCCTTCCCCTTCTGAAAATGACCTTGTCCTGGAGCGTCACTGTTTCCTTTATGATTCACACCTTTTGTCTATAGCACCTTGCTATTTCTCCCATTTACGTCGCTGAACGTTTACTCTGGCGTGTTTCAGGTTGAGTACACTGCATGTCAGCGAGGCTGTGAGGGCAGGTCATTAATCGCCATGCCTTCCGAGTGTCTTGACAACACAGTTGCTTGGAGACTCTCTCCACGCTGGCGTGAGCTGATGCTGGTGCCAGAGCTTGACTTCGGGACCCAGAGTGTGGCTGTTTGAGACCGAGTTTGATGGATGTATGAACGAGCAGCTGCGTTGAGTGAAGTGAAAGTGCAGACGCAGCAGAGCGGGGGTCCCGTTGGCGGCCTCTGCGTTCAGCCCCATCCCTGTGCCGGTCTGCGAGGCCAGTGCTTGTTAGCCTTTACCCTCACAAGCTCCTGAGATTAATCCTGTGGTCATTTAAATTGTCTGTTTGGGTGGAAATAAAATGTGGCGCCAAATAAAGCGAAAAGCTCATAAATATCTGCGCTAGACTTATTTTTCTGTTCTCTCAGGGGATGTTTCTTCAGCTCTGGTCATGTTAACCTTGGAATTTTTTTAATAATTCAGACACCTTCATGCATAAAACATAGGAATTGTTAAATTACTGACTGCAGGAAAAAAAATTAAAACAACAAACATAGAAATTATGCTGTTTTATTTGTGTCCTTTTATTTGGTATTTTAGCCATGTCATCCTCCCAGTGGTTGGACTGCATTATATATACAGTGGTACCTCAGTTCTCGAACTCATTAGAACTTGAATTTCTTCTGAAGCAGTTCAGAAGAAAATTACCTAGTACTCGATCTGAACCGTGAACGCAGACCTAAGATAACTTGCTATCACGCGGTACGTCTCTCAGCGGAAACAAAGGGTAATGCTTCAGTCTCAGCCTCGCATTCGCTGTGGTAGCATCGTGCATGTTTACGCTAGCTGAATACATATATTTAGACAGTAAAAATACATTTAGACAATGATAGACAGTAACAGTAATTATCATATAATAAAATACATTTTAAAATAAAGATTTCGTATTAATTATTATAATATTAATAATAAACCATTAATACATTTAATTATAATAATATTGTTGTGCCGAGCTGGGACTGAACGGAGACAAAGGCACAGACATCAGGTTATCGGGGAATATGGGGTGTAATTACAGGTAAGGCAGGCAAAACACAGACGGACAATACAATGACCGGACTGGGGAAGCAAACTGAAACAGGGACGAATTACAGAGGACTAATGAAAACAACCAGAAACAGCTCATCACACAGGGATTCCACACAGGGTTAACGAGGGGGCGTGGCACACAGAAGGAGCGGACGATCGGAGTAGGATACATTGTTTGGATACATTTATTTTCTTACTTTACAAATTACTGTTTTGATAAATTTGTTTAGATGTGTTTAGTACAGTATATGCTCTTCTTGTATAATCAGGTTCATTTTGTGTTTAAATGCTAGAAAAAAAATATATATTTAGGTGTCATTTTTTAGGACCGGGAACCAATTAATTGGTTTTCCATCATTTCTTATGGGGAAATTTCGATCAGAACCTGAACTTTAGGATTCGATCCGGAGTTCTGAACGAATTAAGTTCTGAGGTATCACTGTGTGTGTGTGTGTGTATATATATATACACACACACACACAAAAAAAAAATATATATTTTTTTTTTTTGCCTGAAATCACATACCCCTGTCTGGGGTATATTCTATGACTTTTTGTTGTAACATTTCATTTATGGATGCATGGCATTATGGGTTAACCTACCAATCAGAAAGACTTGAAAGAGCCATGATGCATGGTGGCAAGACTCAATTCGCCTTTGCAGATGGTATATGAAGGTTTATGGGTTTATGACTTTTGTTGACAGTGTGATGTTCACTTTAACTGCAGACAACCATCAATGAAAATGTCAGTTTAAAAGTTGGGAGTCTTTTTTATGTTGGCACTAGTTTTGGCTGGCGTTGCCGTTACAGTGGGTAAAGCTGCTGTCTGAAATGTGAGAGGAAACTCACCTTCTGGGAGCATAGCCCAGAACCACCAGGAAAGTAGCAGAACCTGTCAGGGTGATGTTGGGGGTGCTGGTGTCTTCCTCCTATTGGATGTTTTTTCCAGTGGCCTGACCTGATATGCTGACTCTCCCACCACCTAGTCCTGCACAGCCCACCCTGACATTTAAAACCAGACTGAATATTTATTCTATTTCTTTTACATGGTTGCAGGGTATAAACTACATTCAGATTAGCAGAAATGGAACCCCCCATACTTACATACAACATTATCATCAGATTTAATTTTATATAATTATTGAGGCTTCATTGAAAATAACTCACAAATTTACACATTGCCTAGTGCCACAGCATACCATGCTAAACCAGTGTCTTCGGTAAAAGTTAACCGGCATGTTAACAATCACAAGGTCCTGTCTTTAGCCACTTTGCTAACCCTCCTCTGATAGTGGGTCACAAATGTAATGCTAATTTTAACCCCGTTGTAGTATTTGTCGTTACATATCCGTACAATGGTAGGGCAAGCAGTGCTTCCGTATTTCTGTGAATAACCTGCCACAGACCAAAGCCTAAATGTATTTTTCATTTTCTTCCCCAGGCTGTGAGTAGGTGCTTCCCTGACTTTGCTTTCATGTGGAAAATGTTTGTAATTGAGAAGAAGAATTTCTTCACAATGATGGTCAAACCCACCCAATTAAAAAGGGGCTCTCTCAGCTTGAAAAATTGCCGGGGACACATTAATGAATTCACTGATCTGTGGGAAAATTCAATTACAATGCCAAGTTTACTAGATAAACATCTACGATCCTTTCACTCCCAAAGCCGGCAGCTGACTAGTGAAACTGTGCCTTTGAAGAGAGTGGTCAGGTCCTCTGAAGACACTTGAAAGATCCTTGTTTTCCATGAGCAGCAGTGTGAGGGGCATATCTCCAGCTACCACCCACTTAAATGAGAAATAAAGCCAATAAACATGACACACAGACAATGGCGCCAAACAGAAGTGCTCGTGTGCTGATTCTCACACGCCAACGTCGATAATGCTAAGGGAACATTTTAGAGACTCACACACTATACCCAGAGGTGGTGTTTCATGTCACCCACAATCCAGCCAGTGATTTACTGCCTCGTCTCCCCAGGTGTGAGCAACCAAGTTGTTTGGATAGGGGTTAGGAACTCATATTTGGTTAGGGAAACGGAATTGCGCTTTGGCGAACATTAGCGATAGCTAAACAAAGGGAACCGATTGATCAAATCTCGCTAAATAAGGGAAGCTTTTCTGAAGTGGTCAACCGGCTCTTGCCAGCTCGTGTAGCTATAGGTAAATAACCAGTATTTATTTGTTCTTAGCTTTGGCACATCGGCACACAGCAGGATTGGTGCCCTTTCTAAACTTTCCAAAAGATAGAAATGTACAGAACATTTTAGACCTTTAAATTACTAAAACATGAAGTACGAGTCCTTGGTAATGTTTGGTCAGTTCTTTAAAGTTACTTTGATTTCTTTTCCCAAGAAAACGATGTAAGATACTATCAGACTGATGTCAGGCAAAATTACATCAGGAGTTTAAATAACATCCTTGCTTAAAATTTTCCAGGACATTTGCTAATCCTTAGAGATCTTATCTGTTGGATTAAGGAAAATACGCAGACAAAACAAAATATCTGTAAATCAGATCAGCAAAATAAAACAGCACATTTCTGTAGCTATCCATAGACACACACACACACACACAAACACAGAGACACATACACACGTAGACTCACACACACAGACATAAACATGCACATACACATACATACACTCACGCACACCCTGAAAGAGAAATCCAGTACAACGTATGCGAATTGATGGAAAAATATCAGTGTATACATAGTTTCAAGCCAGAGAAGACACTATCTCCCCTTCACCTTGCGCACTTATGGTCTGTTGATTGCATATTGACACATGTATATATTTCTCTGGCCACCCCCCCCGGGGGTATGGGGTATGCTACTGACCAAAGAATATTGACTGAATCGGAGTCCGCATTATCACAGATTGGTGTTGGATTAAGCGTAATGAATACGATCAGGGACTCGGGGGAGTCGACCAAGTTACGGAGGCAAATTGCCTGGCTGAGGAGCAGCAGCAGAAACATAAACATGAATGAAAACTATACTGCAGGTGGAAAGGAGGCAAACTGGAGCAGCATTTTTAACCGGGTGATGGGCGACGGCATGAGGCGGTGAGACCAAACAAAGCGACGTCTGTCATCGGATCTGTCATACAGCGCAAGGTCACAGGGAGCATGTTATAAAGTGCTTCTGGATTCCGAATGATGACCAAGCACTATAACCCTCCATCACATACATGGGTGAGAGAAGGATCGCAGAGGTGACCCCCCCC
>JAODUD010000039.1:13240199-13251217 GCA_026784285.1 Stomatorhinus walkeri | reverse complement strand
TTATTTATTGTTCCGGGCCTGGCCCCCCCCCCCCCCCCCACTGAACACCAGCTAGCGGATACCTCATTTTCCTTTGTTGCCTGTGCTCTGACTCCGTCCGAAGAGGGACAGGAAACACACCTCTTTTTCTATTTATTTACTTTCAACTTCTCTATGTGCCGCTCTGCAGGTCACTGAGCCGTGCGGAAGCAGAAGACACCTTGAATCGCAGCCCTGGTCATCGTGGAGATTCAGGGTCCTTTCCTTCTCTGTGCACGCTTGCCCTTCTAAATTTGGAATCCCGTTTCCTCGGCATGTTTGAGAAAAAAAGAGCCGATTTAGCAGTTTAGTTTGCTGTCATCATTTCGTGGAGGTTAGCCTTCTCGATTTGTTACTGAAGATTACGTGTTCAAATTTTAGGTCTGGATGTGTTTGATGTTTATCCTTCTGCAAGCTAATCCAAAATGGAGAAATTTAGTTCTGAAGTTATTTTTCTAGAACAATCAGCGAGGGTTACCTGTTACAATCAGCAGGTTGCACTCAGTAAAACAGCAAAAAAACCTGAACATTAACTAAAAATGCACTGGATTGTTAAGAGGATCAGCTGTGCATTAAAAGACCATCCTTTGGCATTCCTGGCAATGGTGTTCTTGCACTTTATTTGTACTTTATTTTCATAGACAATTGATTAATAACGATTAACCGAGTGGCAATAAGACCATGAGGATAATGTGATGAGATGATTCAAAGCTACATACAAGCACCGATAATGCAGAGAAATCGCAGCAGACTGGCAGACTGAGATCACGTTTCCCCCCCCCCCCCCACCCCACCCCTGACATTTACTTATTTATTTCCTGAAATACCTGCAGCCAAATGTAACAGAATAAGTGCAGTTGTCAGTGAATCTTGGGTCGTTGAGTTACAGCTGCTGTCAGGCTGCGTGCTGCTGTTTCCTCCACGGCCGGTTCCTTACAAACGAATGTTGTTCTTCCTTTCCTTCCCACACTAACATCACAGCTCTCCCTCAGAGATTAGAAAGCTTAATGGATTCCACTGCAGGGGATAACACAGAGGTGGTGCATATATCACAGAGGGCATTGATGTTTCTTTGAAATAAACGTGGACATTCTGCGCAATCTGCATTTCACTTATAACACCAGAACAGCATGCTCTTGATTGATAGTCTCTGTCTTGTACTGAATATACTTAAATAAACAATACATTGCTCAAATAAGAGGTGAATAAATTGTTTTCCCATTTTAGCCATAATGTAACTAATTTCCAAGTAACAGCAGGTTTTAGTGTAGATTTGGCAGGAATCCTAATTATGGAGGGCTCTATAATATTATATTCTCTGGGGAGATGTTCTTGCCATACATTGTTTCCATATTAATCAACTGGAATATGCCGCTTTCCTGGAATGGAACGTTAATGAAGCCCGCTTTCTCCATACGAGGATTAGTTAAGTGCATATTTAACATTAACCCGGGAGGAAATTAACAGTTTCTACGGAAAAAAAAAGTTCACTCTCAGCTAATTTTAGACCTCATCACCATCCCCTACCACTGCAATCTCTGAAAATGATTCACGGGTTAAGCCAGCAAGGTCCTGGTGATGTAGTTATGCTGTTATGATAAGTCATAGCAAAGCTGAATAAGCCATTAAGCCAGCATTGGGCTACAAGCAAGTAAAACCACTCTAACCTTTGATACCAAACTGCCTTTCTATTTGTATTTTTTTGTAGCTTATTCTTATCTCTGCTATGATCGAGCGAAATTATTCCAGTGTTAAAAAAGCTGAATTGTGAACACGAATCCCTACTGTACTTGTCACGTGGTCTTGATGCAATCCAAAGTAGACACAGCTATAGCTGGCTGTGTAGCCTCAGAGTACACACTCGCTATATTATGGACGAAGAAGTGAAACAGGAAGTGAGGCATCAGATGTCAGTCAATTCATTTGATCAAAGCAGAGCTCTCATAATGTCAGATAAACAGTTAATCATTAATGCATCCTGCGGCTCACGCATCAAACATTTAATGGCACCGTTTTTTTGGGAAGCACATACAGAAGAGAACTTTTTTGAACCTTCTGATTGGTCAGGATTAGTCTGTGAATCTCCCATGAAGTGAAAGAGCTCCAGTTACTTTCCTCCGCCCCTCTGTCTGCGTGCGCAAAAAAGTCGATAAGTTTGTTGAGAAGACAAATTTCCGTGTCTTTAACCATCCAGGCTGTCACGCCACAGACCATCTGTGCTGAATAATCATTGACTTAAAAAAAAAAGATTGCAAAATAACAGGTCTTTTAAAGCTATATTACACATGCAGGAGATACCAGAGCACACCCGTTACCCCGGTAACAGGAATGGGATGTCCTACTCATCAGCGTACAAAGGAGTTTATTCTGGGAATCATAATATTAAAGGCAGCAGTGTGACACAGCAGGACATCAAAAAAAAGAAATGAGGAATTGAGACATTGTAACGAAAAAGAAATATATGGAATGGGGAATTTACAAAGTAGGCTTTCCAAATTGTCATATATATGATGTATATACGATGTGAACATCGATGATCAGTTGCCAGTAATTTATCTGGAAAGGCAGAACAAGCAAAAACTAAGCACTAGGTTAGAAAAGGTAAAATAAACCTGTACCCCCAGCACACGTGTATCAGTTAACCATTCCTTGTTGGATAATCTGCCACCTTAAAACCATGTAACTCACTATGACTCACTACATATTACACTCATCTATTTGCTCATTTACTCATGCTTGGCTTTTTGAAATCATTTTTCATTGCGTCATTCTGGAGCTCAACCCTGATTGGAGAAAAATATCTACGTAAGAAAATACTACAAGAAAACATCATGTAAGGCAGTCTGACCATGGGGGGCGGGGTAAACGCAGGGAAGGGGCCAATCACGGGGGTTCTTCTGGGAAGTGTGGTGAGGGGGCAATTTTATGTGTATTAATACCCCAAGGTGAGGGTGATAAACACACAGGCTGCATTGCAGCTGTCACAGATGATCGCAGTCCAGCAAATGCAGCCCCAGTGGGGGTCACAGCAACGAGGCAGACTATGGTGATTGGGTCCTGACGGCATGCCTGAATGGCATGTCTGCTTCTGCAGTCAAATACAGGAAGGATACATCACAGTGCGTCAGGCCTAGGGCATCACACCTACAGCTGCCCTGGACAAACACTGTCTCGAAAAACCAGACCAAAGAGCCTTGATGGAGGAATGGATATAATGACAGAATCACCCTGAAATGTCCACATTATCTGTAAAGGACTGGAATCTCACCTATGGATTATCTGTGACTTGTGCCTTGTGCTGCCTGGGATAAACCCTGGAGCCCCCATGACCAGAATACATATCTGGACGATGGATGGATGTTTACATCATTTGTACTGTAATTCATTCAAATCTTGGGAACCATACAGGAGATCGAGGTCTGTACAAGGTCTGACGGGGGTAATAAATGCTCCTGCCCTGGGGTGCCGGAAAGAGGAAGAAATTTAGGACAATGCCAACCTGATGAGTTACTGTCTGCCTGAGATGGGATGTGGTTTATTAGAGGCCAGGTAGGACAGGAAGCCTACTGGATAAAGGCACTCCAGGATCAGGGTGCCTGCCCCCGGACTAAGGCAACACAGCACATGCAGGGAACCAACAGGAGTTGGGCAATGAAACTGAAACACTGGCTAATATAGTGCGTGAGGTTTCACACATAAATGCACAGCCTGGTGTCCAGTCTTCGTTGACTGCACATTCCATCAGTAAGAGCAGAGTGTGAAGGTTGAATTAGCAGAGCAATCACACAGCTGTACATAAAATTTTGCAATCCACATAAAATAATGGGAGACATATTGGATTTCAAAAGAGGACATATTGTTGGTGTGCATCTGTGACCAGGACGACAAGTCTTGGTGGTATATCAAGACTCATGGTATGCAGGGTAATGTTGGCATACTACCCCGAAGGATGGACCACATCCAACCGGAGTAAATGAATGTGAATACGAAAGTTCAAACAAGGAGACCTAACGAATGCAATCGTGTCCAATCACATCAATCCAGGTTTTATCTAAAGACTAAGTCTAACCCACTTCTTTGCCGTTACAGCTATTCGGTCCGCCCCCCTCCTCTCCACCACCTTCAGCTCCCTGTCCTGGTCCGGGATTGGCTCCTTCGCTTCCTGCCTGGTCGCCCAGCCATATCTGTCACCCTGTCCTGGTCCGGGATTGGCTCCTTCGCCTCCTGCCTGGTCGCCCAGCCATATCTGTCAGCTTCTGTGTCGATGAAACCGACGACCAAGATATGGGCTACGCCAAATCATTGTTCACATGCTCATTTAAATTGTTTAATCAAATAAACACTCGTGTCGAAACTATCTATCAAGGTCTCCTTGGTTGAACTATGTATGGAAGAGGAAGCTGTGTGAATGGGATGTCCCGGCACTAACCCAGATTGTATCCAAAAAACATAAAACCACAGCTGTCTAACTCACTGCAGAATGAAATGTGCAGCAAGACTCAGTTTCCACCTAAATGGTTCATCTGGAGCTCCACAGGGTCAATATTCATGGTCAGGCTGCTATAGCCAAACCTTTCTTCACTTGTGCCAATGCCAAACGTCGGTTTCAGTGGTGTCAGGATTACCAGTCGTGGATCAGTGATGGTTTGGGTTGCAGTATCACGTCATTCCCTAGACCCACTACTTGTTCTAGATGGGTGCATCACTGCCAAACCATTTTGGAGGAATGTTCACCCACTGGCTCAAATATTGTACTCTGAAGGTGATGCTGATTATCAGGATGATACAACAATACACACAGAAAAACTGGTTACAGGGTGGTATGATGAACACGAAAGTGAAGGTGACCATCTCCCATTTCCTGTGCAGTCATCAAATCAGTTTATTATTGAGCTACTTTGGGGTGTTTTGGAAGAGCGATCAGAAACCTTTTTCTTCCACCAGCATCACAGAGTGACCTGGCCACTTTTCCGCAAGAGGAACAGCTCAAAATCCCTCTGGCCGCTACATAGGGCTTGTACAGTATCTGTCATTCCCAAGACAATCTGCTGCTGTAGCCGCAGAAGGAGGCCCTATTCCATGCTAATAAATTATCACAGTCTAAAACTAAGTGTTTCAGTTTCAACGTTCATCCACTATTGGGGAAATAAAAAACTATAGCTACACACGTGGATAACCTGAAACAAAAATACAAAACAAGGATCAATACAGAAATAACATGAATACAAGAACTAGCAAGGGGATGATCCATTATAACCAATAACCACGGCAGTGTGGGAGCTTGGCTCTCAGACTCTAACTTAGCCCATTAAGCCACACGGCAGGCTAGGGAGCAGGGAAGCACACTATTAGGGACAGAACAGATCAAGGAAACAACAGGAGACGGGATGACCAGTGACACCTGCTGGCCACATGGGGAGATGACTGGCTGAACGTGAGCAAGACAGAGAGGCTTTCAAATAATGAGACAGGTTCACCACAAGCAGCCTCAGAGATGCAGGCAGGGGTAGAGTAATAAGGAGGGAGTGGTGAATGATTCCTGCATGAATGCAACTGTAAGGAGGAAAAAGGTTACAGGCTGTGCTTAGTAGCGAGCCCCCTGCAGACTGGCCCCCAGGGCCTCTGCAAACACACGTCCTGGGGCCTTCACAAACACTGCGGCTTATTTATCTTCAAACTGCTTACACCTGTGTCGGAAAAATCCTCCGGAGCGCTTCCTTTAATAGACACTCGATGAATAATAAATTAATCAAACAGGATTTTACAAGCATGATTTCCTAACCCTAGGCAACCAGGAAGGAATATTAACCACGAATATAAGAACTTATAATCATCATTTAGATATTAAACTGTTTATGGTTAGATCTCAACCGGCCTTGTCAGAGTTGTGGTATAGAGCTTGGAGCAGGAAACATGGCTAATTTCTCTTCTTCTATATAAAGTTATTTAAAAACCTTTCTGAAAGACAAAGTGGTGAAAATTCATTCTGTTTCTCCTAATAATGTTTGTGCATGCCACCTGGTATGTCCTCTTCCTGAGCAATTAATTTACTCTAATAATACTATTGTTTTACAAAAAACAGAGGTGAGAAGGAACAAACGACAGATATTTATGGTGAATTGTGAAAAAAGAACAGGTGGGTTGATTACATAGAAGACGTGGGGTTATGTCACTGTCGCTCCTGAGATGGCCACAGCCCTCCAGCCCAGCCCACACTGACATCTTCACACCTTAAATATCAAAGCTCTCAAAGCAGGACTGTATCTTGATGATAAGGGTTCATAATTGGATTTTAACAAAGTGCTCCTGCTTCTCTCTGTCTGCTCCATGCTGTGTTTCTCCATTAAAATAACATGGCATCCCACACGCACTCTGCTTCGGTCTTGCTGCTTGACAGACGACACTGTAAGGTGACTCGTCCATGGGGACAGATCACTCTGGTGTTTTTGACTTGCCTGTGGGCAGTGCTGTGTTTACTTTTCCGGCCCTTCACACCATCCTTGTGACTTCCCGCCTCTTAGCCTCACAATATGTTCCAGTTGTGGGAACAGCACCTCCCAGTGTGGCCATCCTCCCTCCTTAAATGTGGGTATCTGTTTTCATACAAATGAAATCGACCAATCAATAACTGGACCTGAAACCTAAAGGCTACTCATTCGGCTCCTTGTACTGGAAGCAAGGTCGCACATTTAACATTTAACTGCTGACTAAACTGTGCTTATTTAACATGGTGGATTACCCTACTTGCCCAGCACGTTTTTGCATTTATTAATGAATCTATTTAAATTATCTACTAATTATGCAGTATATGACATAAAAGTGTTGGTTACGAAACAAGTCAATATGCGCAATCTGATAAGAATAATAAATGTAAATAAACACCTGGACCATCAATCTGGCGGCAGTAAAAGTGAGTATCTGGTAGGGATTCTTTCCTTCAGTCTATAGTTCAGTGTTATTGACATCTCCAAAGCAGAGGGAGAGATGCCTGTCAGAGATCATCGCCCATGCTCCAGCATCTTCCTGCCGCATTCTACGTTTGTCCCTCTTGAGACATGTGCAGCACACTTGCATTTCCGAGAGTCACGTCGTTTTGGAAAACGCGCTACCTTCCGGGCCACTCAGACAGACGGATTGAGTTCGGGAGCAGTAAAACCCTTTGATGTGCCCTGTGCTTTCTCGTAAAGCCTTTACTCTGCATTATTTATCTGCTCAGCGGATACCTTAATCAAAAGCTCCCTGAATGCCCTCTGAGAGTGCCTTAGCTCTGCAGACCTATAGTCTTCCCTCCAGACGGCAAACCTCTAAGTACCAGCAACTCGCTGTCACCTGCATTAATTAAGAGGAACGATTGATATAATTAAGCGATTAAGGGCTTTGTGAAGAGCAGAAACTATTGCCGATGTGAATAATGAGCTTTTGAATCCCACGTTGCAGGCTGTCAGTCACAACCTGGTTTAACTAAATAGGAAGGTATGGAGTCGCTCACAGGAAGTGTGGTAGGCCTGTCAGCAGCTAGCGTTGCACTGTAGGCCCCCCACTGCAGGTTTTGGATCCTGTTTCATACACCACTGGCATAAGAAATGTTTCCACTGCCCCAGAGTATGGGTGCCTTTCCCTGGGTTACCCAGCAGGGATACTGCTGATAAAAGTTATCTAGATGAGCTCTGTTAATTCTCAATGCTTTCTGGTCATAAGCCTGTTCCCTATTGGCTGCAAGATGTCAATAAGACTATTGTTTTTGTAAGTTTTTTTTTGTTTTTTGACTGTTTTTAAGTTGTATAGCATGACTTTTGTGTGATTTTTGTTTTGTCTGTGAAAACAACTTTATACTTTTCCTGCATTCCATTTGCCTTGGGATTTGATTTTCGGATTCCAAGATTACGTCACATCTGCTAAAAACTTGTGGAAAACCCATTCCAATTACCACAGAGGTAACAATACTATGGACCCATATGAAAAAGCAAGATTTTTTGCTTAGCCGGACAACTTGTCAAATTTAAGGCACCTCAGTTTAAATGGCCTTTATCTTCGTTCACTTACAATTCAACCAAGGAGACCTCAATAGATAGTTGACAAGTGTTTATTTGATTAAACAATTTAAATGAGCATGTGAACAGTGATTTGGCGTAGCCCATATCATGGTCATCGGTTTCATCGACTCAGAAGCTGACAGATCTGGTTGTGTGACCAGGCAGGAGGCGAAGGAGCCAATCCCGGACCAGGACAGGGAGCTGAAGGTGGAGGAGAGGAGGGGGGCGGACCGAATAGCTATAACGGCAAAGAAGTTTGTTAGACTTAGTCTTTAGATAAAACCTGGATTGATGTGATTGGACACACTGGCGTTCATTAGGTCTCCTTGTTTGAACTTTTGTATTCACTTACATTTAGCCTGAACTACCTTAAATCCAACAAATAATCCAATTATCATGAAATTCAACTCTAGCCCATTTAATTGTTAGCTATTGTTAGCATTATCAATTGATAACACATTACGCGCGGTGCTTTACGTATAAAACTCCGTAGCAACATGTCCACAGATACAGTAAGTTGGACGGTATAGTGTGTGCGACTGATTTAATGAGCCGCAAATGAGAAACAGAATAAAACTATAACTTTCCCTTCGGTTGATAAAGGGCGTAGCCATCTTGGATTCTGACCTCGGGATCCTCTGTGCTGCTCCGACATATTTCTCAGATCTCCAAGAAACGGGAGCACGCATATCATCACTTCTGGCTTCAAAACTTGGAATCCGACTTGGAATCCGAGTCCCGAGGGTAAATTGAATGGACCATTTTGTTTACATATTTCACTTTACTTGTTGTCTCTATCCCCCCAGGTAATGACTGAGAGCCACTCCTCATACTGTATGTGACTCAGTGACACCTGCTGTGCCAAAGTGCTTCTGTGTTTTCAGTCAACACCTTTTCGAATCTTGTGCTTACAAGAGGCCACATACCTCAGCGTACAGCCAGTGCACTGTAGGAAAAATACTTTAGAATTATCGAGCATCACAATCTGGAGAAAAACAAATCTCGCATTTGACTACAGATTAATGAGTGGCGGCTCTGTGACTTGGGAGTTAGTGCTTCTGGTTAGTAGGTTGCTGGTTCAAATCCCATGGTTGATTTCTCTGTTGGGCTCTAGAACATGACCCCTAACCTCAATTTCTCCAGGGACACTCTCTGATCCTCGCTTACATCATAATGCAGGAAGAACAAACAATATACCGTTAGAGAGGTTCAAACTGAAATGTCCATTATTTACACGACTAGAGAAAAGTGAGATCCGTTAGATGAAATGGAACATAGGAAAATAAGAAGTTTGGGTCTCCTAATAATGTCAGTTCACAATGTTCTGAGATACTTCTGTAGAGTTGAGATAAAGTGAACCTTCTCAAAGATTCTCAGTGGATCTATCTTTTAGATTAACTGAGCTCCTGAGCCAATCTCCTTGCAGCAGAAAAAACATCAAATGAAAGGTGAGGCAAAGTATTAAGTGTCATCTCTGTGTTTCGCCGATATTGTAAGTAAATGTCATCTTTTAGTTTCATTGCAATCTAAGACAAAAGAGAACTGATCATGTGTCACCTTGCTACCTTGTTTCCAATCCACTGGATATAGAAAATGAATACATTTGAGTTTGATTTCCTGAACATAAAGTCATTTTAATGCACAGGGAAAACAGAGCATTAAGAATTATATGAAGTCATTGTACAAGACAAAGCATTATGATTACAACCGTGAAAATGGACCTGACCACTGCATGAAGAACATTACAATCCTGATGCTGTGCACATTTAATTTCAGTGAAATAAAACAAAGGCTTATATGGAAAGTTTACTACTGAATCTGCTTAAATCCCTGCCCTTTTTGGGAGACACAGTCAGCAACCAGCAAGAGTAAATGTTAACACACCTCCGCTTTTCATGATTAAACTAGCCAGTTTAAATAGCCAAAATGCACCAGAGATTAGTTGAGTCCATATCATGAGGCACTTAAATTACATAATGTTGGGTCAAGGTGCTTTAGATCAGAGTCACTATTGAGCTTAAGCTGACCTGTAAGGAAATTATGGACAGATCTGTGTGTCAGTATAAAAATATCCGGTCTCTCTAATTAATTGGGGGTGTTCTAATTAGTGGATAAAACAGACCTGCGACATCACCAATGGAACAATTGTGTATAGGAATGGTGTTTTTATTTCTTTTGTAATTCCCTTTGTGTGGCTCAGCAGTTTAGACTTTATGTCCTTAATGAGAAGGTTATCAGGTCAAATTTCATGATGGTCAGAGTGATTCACCATTGTGCCCTTGAGCAAGGCCCTCAACCCAAATTGCTCCAAGGGTGTCACTTTCAATAAATGTGCTGGGTAAATAAAAAGAAATGGAAGGGTGTAAGAATTTCATCCCCTCTTCTTCAGATAAGCACGTCCACTATATAAGCTAAACACTAAGTGACACCACTGGTGATCACTGGTACCCACTTGGGATGCTGAGTGCTGAGAGACACAGTGTGTCATCACCGCTGGCCAGCAGAGAGGCCTGACGCTGGCCAATAAACACAAGGCCCTAATAGGATTGACTCCTGGGGATATTTGTGGCAGGCTGCCGTGTTGATGTGGCCTCGCCGGGAGCTGCCTATGATAATTAAGAACGGGCCTCACCGAGAGCTGCCTATGATAATTAAGAACGGGCCTCACCGAGAGCTGCCTCTGATAATTAAGAACAGGCCTCGCCAGGAGCTGCCTCTTATAGTAAGGAATGGGCCCTGCTGGGAGCTGCCTCTGACAGTGAAGAACAGGCCTCACCGAAAGCAGCCTCTGATAATGAAGAACTGGCCTCTCCAAGATGAATGATTATATATATTAATGTTTCCCAATCCGGTCCTTGGGGATCCACAGTTGGTTCATGTTTTTGCTCCATCCCAGCTCCCTGCCAGACAGTCCATGTTTTTGCTCCCTCCCAGCTCCCTGCCAGACAGTCCATGTTTTTGCTCCCT
>JAODUD010000039.1:13216542-13228441 GCA_026784285.1 Stomatorhinus walkeri | reverse complement strand
AAAACTCCCCCCCCCCCCCCCCCCCCCCAGGGAGGAGAGTACGCTTCGGTATAAATGACAGGCAACGTGCCCCTCCCACGAAGATGGGGGCTTAATCCAACCAGCAGAGAAACTACATCTGCCCATGGACATAGGGGTCCTCCATTCTGCAAAATATTGATTTAATAATATATACATAATAATAATGCTATATATATAGTACACCTTTATTCCATATATATGTACATGTGTGTATGTGTACGCACGTATGTGTGTGTGTGTGTAGACAGAGACAGAGAGAGTCACTCTCTAAATGACATTTCTGACAGCCTGTCCAGCCATTTACTCACCTCAGCTGACAGGATATTTATTTTCTTGCTTTTGTGTTTATTTGCTTATGGCACAGCGACCCTGTACCGGATAAGCGGCGTTGGAGACAGTAGGTAGGCAGATGGGCTTACTCCCACCCGGGTCAGCGAGCACGGTGAAGCGTGGCGAGGCAGCAGAGATGCCGGACGGGTCCCACCGACACGACAGTGTGGCTGAACGGCATGCCGAGTGCCGGCAGCGGCAGAGCGTGTGTACGCCTCGCAGCCGGTCCTGCGGGACGAGAGTGTGGCAAAGTGGAAATGCACGCCGCACCCAACTCTCTAACCAGTGTCATCCACTGACCGCTTATCTGGCCGTCTCTAGCTACCTGCATTAATACTGCATGTTAATTTTATCCGTCATGTAAATCAGATTTGTGCATGTTTTTGAGCAATTTTGTTGATTTGTTTGTTTCCTATCAGGATGCCTGTTTTCACTTGGTTCACCAAACCCAACAGAAATGCAAGTCAGAACTTAGTCGGCATTTAATTATGGAAAAACCCATGTCACCAACAGCAATGCTTTTGATACGTCATGCAAAACACTTAAAAGGGCAACGCATTTAGCTCGAAAAGAACTGAAACCTGCATTTAAAAAAAGCAGTTAGATCTAAAAAGTCATCAAAAACAATATATTTCAAGCATATGTTTTTTGCAAGAAAACAGCTTACTTATACAATTACCCCACTGCAATTGAAGCATCCAGCTTGATATCGATTGACACTCTGTTCTAGCGAGAGGGGTCAGCTGCTCACATCTGTGTGATTCGATAACGACGACAATCTGAAACCCAGATCAGCGAGGCGGGCAGCCCTATGAGCTGCTATGGCTACCGGTCTCTGGGGGGGGGGGGCGGAGGGGGGGTACACTACCTTACAGATTTCAGGACCCTGGACAGCACCCTCCGAGAATGTCACACAGTCACAGGATGCCCCTTAAGTCATGCACAGTGACACAGATGAGCCTCATGCATTTTTCTGACATCTGCTGAGATGTCAAACATTTGCAGCCATAAAATGCGACTAGTGCAGATGGTGGACAAGATGTTAAATTCTCAGTGGAAATTAATGTAGACTGAGGAATCCTCCAGAAGGAGCTGGAACATACAGTCTAGGAAGGAGAGGTCTTCTCTACCCTGCTGACATGCCGCCACCAGAACCCTCACCAGGAGAAAATGCCATGAATTTAGTCTTTTAATGATTTTCCATGATGTCTTTCAGCAACTTTCCAATTAGCATCTATCATATTTGTAACATTAAGTTAACGCTTACATTATTTCCCCCTTACAGGGAAATTATTGAACAAAGTCAGGTCTTCGAATTGGAGGGGCTGCATTTCCTCGTCTGGGGCAGCATTTCTCTGCCCGGCTTGCGTCCCCAGCTCTGCATTATTAGCCTGTGACTTGATGTTTACACACCCCCGTCCGCCATAATAGATTTTCCTTCCCCACCAGTGCCTCTCAGGGCTGCGAACAGGGACAGGAAGCTTGTCTGGGATAATGAGGTCACAGGTCACCTTGAAGTTATCATGAGTGGGTGCGTTGGGCGCCGACGGCAGCTGCGGGCGGGGTGTTTGTGAGTCTGAACAGTGGGTGTGGCTTATAGCTACTGCCCTCAGAGCATACGCTCTCCTCTCGGCAGCGATCCTGGGACAAGAGACCACACACTCAGCTGGGGCTAAACTCCATTCATCTTTATTCTCAAACCCCAGTAAATAATTTTTAGAAATGGCATTCAATCTATACATCAATTCTGAGCACTGATCTTTTAAGTTGCATGATGACATAATGTTTACCTATTTCTTGATTACTGTCATCTGTTACTGTTGCTTTTCTGTGAATAACGAATGATTTGTCGAAAATGCTTTTATTTTTTTAATTTATAAATTTCATTATTTCAAGCTTCACTCTCTGTAGCCCCTATCAATCATAGCGGGATGTCATAATGTCTCTGACATCGAAAGGTTCTAATTATATTGTCAAGCACTTGTGCATCTGTCAGTTCATGCAAGCTTGCGAGTCTTTTGGAACTTGAATTCTTTTTAATGCATATTCATGAATGAAAAATGAATCGCAATCCTTTTATATGAAAACAAAGGACTTCGGAAACCTAGTCTTGCTGGCATGTTATCTCAGCTGCTGATGCCTACTACATTTTCTGCATTTTCTCTCCTTTTTAACACAAATGATCCTCCTGAGGTCTTCTCTTGCTTTCCCAGGTGACAGCCAGCCCCACACAATGACTAAGCAATAAGGCCCTGCACAGCTCCGGCGGCTATTACACTTCATAATTGTTTGAATACTGTGTACAGCATCATAACTGTGTGACAAACAAAAACAACAAGAGCAAGGCATAGTGCACAAGGAGGATTTCTTGCTTAGCTGGATAACTTGTTACGGTAGTCTGGGCTAAATATAAGTGAATGAAGATAGTCTGTTTGGCCCAGACTACCTTATCTTGTTGGGATTTATCTAGTTAATAAAAGAATCCTGCTTCTTGGAATCCCCCCCCCCTCCAGGTAGTGTATTAATTAAGCAGCGGTATGAGCGATATTTTAGTGGTATATAGCTCCGTGTGACTGGAGCAGAGTGTATTATGGGAGTCTGGGACGCAGAACACGGTGCTTGTTTTACAGAACTGTGTTTGTGACGTTCAGATGGGCTGGCATGGTGCACAATGTCTAATGCAAGCAACCAAAGTAAATCAACCAGGATGTAATTCTCATGAATGTGCACTAATTACGTGTAATTAATATCGCATTTTAGGTACGCTTGCACGCAGCCTGTGTGTGCTGCTAGTGGAAGCTGTTGATGAGCGACCACGGCTACATTAATGAGAGCAGGGCCACGTGTCGCTTTTATAATTATCTGCTCTCTCCTTTTGCGAAGATCCCAGGTGGAGCAGGGAAATGTAACAGAGCTCCAGCCAAGACAGAAAAACCACCGTCCGGAAAAAGGACAGGTTTTAACACCAGCATGAGCTCTTCCGCTCATTTATAATTTGCTCTGTTAATTTATTGCTTTGTTAATTTTAATTTTCATGCTGACAAAACCAGCGAGGATTTCATTTTTTCCTGTGTGGGAATGTAGCAAACATTCTCTGCTCGCCGCCTAAAAAAAATGTTCGGATGAAGAGAATAATAACACACCTCTATCATCTTTATCGATGGTGAAAAAGAGCAATGGTGAAAAGAACATTAACATCGCTGTGTGACTCACTCCAGGTGAGAACTGCATTACAACAGGACCCAAGGGATGAATTGTGGATTTATTTGAGCGTGGGAATAGAGACGGGTTTAACAAAAACTCTAGGGTGGATTAAAATCAGAAGTGTCCTTTCCAATGCAGTACATGTACAAACTAACAGGACCCTGGGCGTAGGGTCGGGCATTGGGGCGTGCCGTGGGAGAGGGAAAACAGAACAATGCCACACACGTCACAAGTCCAGGAAATCAGTGGCTAAAGCCTAGTATGAATCAGAACAAACCTCAGATATTTTAACCATCTCCATGCATCATAACAGTCCTAGACCAAGGTTTTTTCCAAAACCTTCACACACACAGAGAGAGAGAGAGAGAGAGAGAGAGAGAGAGAGAGAGAGAAAGAACCCTGATGTCCTTTGATCAATGAGGCACAGGTGCAATGAATGTGCTCCCCCCTTGACTGTGCCCCAGAATGGTCACTCCCCCCACATCTGAATAGGAATTACTATGAATAGAAATGGCAGTAACAGTTATAGCACTGGTTGACAGTAGGAGTAGTATCAGTAAAGTAAATAAGTATTTTTTTTTATACAAGGGGTTACTAAGTGCTGTATAATGCTAAAACACTTAAACAGTACTGTCAAAATAAATCACAAGGAATGAACAGTAATAATAATAATAAAAAACAACTCACAAAAGCTGCGTTGGGCTGGCCCCCCGTCCAGGGTTGTTCACTGCCTCGTGCCCATTGCTTCCGGGATAGGCTCCGGACCCCCCGCGATCCAGTAGGATAAGCGGGTATAGGAAATGGATGGATGGATGTATGGAACTCACAAAAGACCTCATAACCCTATTCAAATGCCTGCTTAAACAAAAAAGTCTCTAGCTACTTTTTAAAAGTCAGCTGACTCAGCTAAACATCATAGTAGCACGAGTCCAGATCTAACTGCGATCAGAAGGTGCAGTGACTGCAGCAACGACACTCTTTGCAGTAATAAAAACAGAAACATGTGTATCAGGCCAGTGTTTCCATCAATAGCAGGACTTTAATTGCTAAGCGGGGTCATTTATGGAAGCAGCATGCAGCTCAGTGGCTGACAGCTTCTGTATTTTTATGGCTGGATGTGTTTATGACAGCAGTTTGGGTCCATAAACAAGTGAGCGCTGAGTCCAGAAAGGGACACACACACACACACACATACAATCCTGCCTAAACACAGCCCCATGTCAGCACCAAGACCTCACTATTACAGGCAGAAGCAGTGCATTTTGACTGAATAAAGCTGCTACCATTTACAATATGTGACTCAGCAAACATTATTTACACAAATGTATAAAGCTGGTTATTTTAAGGGAGCGATTTCCCAGGACTTCAAACAGCAACCACTGGGTCCTTAACCAATAAGGTTCCCCTGGTGTAGTAAATAAGGCTTTTGACTTGTATTATCTAATTGCTCAGGTAATGCATCCCATTCAGGGAGTCCCTTGCCTCGTAGCCTTGCAGTTTCTCCCTGACCTGTACTGCTACTGTCACATTTTTGCTATCCTTTCCTGCCACTTTGGTACACCCCCAACCTCTGCAATGCATGCTGCAGGAGGTGGCCCTTAACCACAGTCGTATTGCTTTTCCTCGGTGCCTTTGAATAGTGACGGTCGGCTCTTTTCTACAGCGAGCATCTGCAGAACCGCACGCCTATGTGAAGCAGCTCAGCTTACACTTGGGGAAAAAGGATTGGGGGAATTCACATGACACAGTACAGATGCAACTGCACCTTGTGCCCACTGGGGGGTGGAGTAGTCGAGGAACATGTGACACTTTCCAGGTACAAATTCAAAAAAAGCTGTAATACGGCAATGATCTGGATGAAGATCTGCTCAGGCCACAGCTCATTAAGACAATGCAATCAAGCAAGAAAGAAAAGAACACAGCGACAATTGGAACAATGCAATGAATTGTACGCTGACGAGGATGACAGGAGTGATTGAGCAGGATTTTAAAAATTGCAATGATTAAAGCAAGTATAAAATACATCATGAGGTAAAGTAATAATAGTAAATATTTAAAAAGTGCAATAAACATAATGGGTAAATGAAAATAATTTGTTTATAAATTATTTCAATATAATTTAAATATTTAAAGTGATGAAAATCATTGGTGATTTGAACACTGGGAATCACATTGACTGGTGAAATGAAGACCCAGTACCTTCGATAGGAAATAAATATCCAAGGAAGCCAATCTACAGGCCTAAGGTGCTGGATGCTGATGGGAGAGTCGGGCATTTGGCAAACACCTCTACCCAGCCTACAGTTTAGCGCACGTAACAATCCATCCATCTAACCCAGTGCAGCAGGATTTCTCAACCTCATCCTTGAGGACACCCAGACAGTCCATGTTGCTGGAAGCTGCGAGGGAGCAAAGAAGGGGACCATTTGGAGGTGTCCCCGAGGATCAGGTAGGTGTTGTAATGTGTCACAACAGACCCCTGTAAAGTGCCATAGGCAACTTCATTGTGAGGCACTATCCATTCACCCATTTTTTGTAACCATTTATCTTATTCAGGGTCATGGGGGGAGGGGTGCTATTAGGTAGGAAACAACCCAGGATAGGGCACACTCACACACCATTTACTCATACATGCACACTTATGGGCTATTTGGCAACTCCAATTAACCTCAATATGTTTTTGGACCATGGGAGGAAACCCCAAAATGACACAATCAGAACATGCAAACTCCACACACATGGAATCCAGGTGGAGACATGAACCCAGATCCCAGTGGTGTGAGGCAACAGTGCTAACCACTGCACTACCATGCCACCCCCAAAAAGGCACTATATAAAAATGAACGTAATTGAATGTAACAACACCTGGATGCTAACTTCCCGAATTCCCGTGGAAGCAATAAAGGTGCACTTTTCCCCACATGGCTTCTGCAGTTATTTTTTGTCGATTAATGACATCAGAAATAACATCATAATGACATCATAATGAAATCAGTAAAGCGTTATGAGAAGCTTTGTCTAACTTTAGAAGTTGGTCAGTCCTTGATGAACGCGCTGGCACGCACCGGTGTCACCATAGATCACGCTCTCTCCATCAGGCCGTGTCACACTCGGTGTGACCTCACGGAACAAATGGCCGGGAGAGGTGGCGAGAGCTGGCAGCGGCAGATCTTTCCATGACCGAGTTGCAGCGGAAGCTTCTACTTCCCACTGACAAGGCTGTGTTCGAAATGAAAGCGGACCTGGAGAACGGCGGGACACCTCAGACGAAGGCATGAGCCTCTGGATCAGTAGAGGAGGAGGAAGAGGAGGAGGACAACCTCATGACACCAGGTCCAGATGCTGGTCCGTAGGAGAGTGTAGACGACAAAGAGGATGTGCAGGCCCAGGCATTCTATGTTAATCAGGCCTGAAACAAAGACAGAAGCCCAAGCTGACCATACGAGTGCATCCTGGCGCCATTTGAGCCCGTGGCAGCCGCATACCAGCAACTGACAGCAGACTGGGTGTCTGGCATAGCTGCTGACAGGATGACCTGGAGTGCTGACGCAGCAGAGGACAGGAGGAACATTTTCAACTATAAACAAATAAGGACACCTAAGTATGGTCAACCCAGAAATGCGTAACTTGATCCACAAACGCAGGTCGATCCGGCCACCATGTAACAGGCAGCCCAGTGAGCAAGAACTCTGACAGCTCAAAAAGACCATGGGCTATGACTTTATGACAGGGGAGTAAAGAAGGCCGTTTGTTTTTACTGCTGGCTTCCATGAACCTCACCATCCACACACCCGAAGACTATAGTCATTCATTACCTTTTGTGGTGAAGGATACATGAACTACAGCTGCCTAGCTAAGAATGCCCTCATAGCCTAACCTCTGGCCAAAAAGCTCTGAACTCTGGAGAGGGCATAGAGTAGATGCAGAAGGTGGTGATACACAAGGCAACTTTCTGAGCAACGTTGCCAGCCACTGTTGCTCAGGCACTTTATCACTGAGAATAGACAGCAAATTTCCATATGGGCAATTTTGATCTCAGTGGGAAACTTTTTGAGATCTTCCAATGCTAGCAGCCAACCAAGTGACCGTTTTGGAGCTTCAGCATCTATTATCCCGGTTGCCCTCTCCCTGCAATGGATTTGCTCTTCTCCGATTGGTTGTTGCCTACTGTCCGTTTCCTTGATTAGTTTCCCACATGCCAGCAACGTTGCTAAAAAAAAAAAAAGTCACAGAGGTTACATCCAAAGCGTACTTCAATTTTATGTCTGCCAGGGTACTGTGGCTAAGTGTCGGAGGGAATGGACGTGGGACGCTAAAAGATGTGCTGCAGAAAGGAGACCAAAGTGAGCAGCCAAAGCTAGAGGAAGGGAGCAACTTAGAAGAGTGTCAGAGGGTTGATGGAAATCTGAGGTCACCCATATATTAGAAGTATGGACAAAACCAAAGCCTTCAAAAAGGAATTTCCTGTAGACAGAGTGAATTTCTACATTATCAAAAGGAAGAGGGTGGTTTGGTGGCTCATCGGGTTGCTCCGCTGCCTCATACTATATGTGTGAAGCTTACATGTTCTCCACATTTTGTGGGCTTACTCCTGAAACTGCTATCTCAGAATTACCCATAGCATGTGCATTCCTTGTTGGGCTGTGCCCAGTGCTACCCAGGAAAGGTTCCAGGCTGTATGACCCAGGCCGGGATAAGTGTGCCAGGTGTTGGCCAACACAGATGTGCAGGAATGTCATCCAACATGCCATAATGTCTATAGGGAGCTCAAGACCTACCCACTAAGGCAAGTCGAGGCTATACAAATTGCAACTGTTGTATTACAAATGTTCATCCAAATCAGGACACCCAGAAAAACCTTTCCAAAAGAGGGCCCTAATTTCCTGATGAGATATCTAAACCAACTGTGCCATCTGTTGGAGATTAACCCCACTCTGTTACCACCAGACCAGGAGGGTCCAACCTCCCCTCAAGACTATTCCATGGATGTTTTTCAAGGAGCAGACTCAGACTTTTGGCTGCCCTTCCCGCTATTTTCTTATCATAAAGTTCTGCAGGAATCCACTGGGTACTGTGTGATCATGATACTTCATGGACATTAGGTGCAAGGACTTGTGAAGGACGACTTAGAGGGTGGTACACCAACTGAGCACTACAGTATCATTCATAAGAGGGGATGCACTAAAGGGGACATGACCGTACATGCAAGGGAGATTCAAGAATAGACTAAAAAGTGGCAGAGAACATAGCCAAAAGGTGTGAACATGCAAGTATAACCGAAAGTTTCAGGTGTGCTCATTGCTGCACTCCAGTGGGAGCAGACTGTTAGTCAAAGCACTGGTAAAGGTGCTCCAAAACAACAGCATATGAACTGTAAGGGGCGGAGCTTACAAACACAGCTTTATATATCTGCTGTTGAGCAGGAGGAACAGGAGACGCCGGTACATAAATCTCCAGGGCAGACAACTCTGCAAACTTCCCTATGCACAAAAACAGGAGCTGCTAGCCGTCTGCAATAATAAAAAGTCTTCAAAGAGAGTTGAGGCCACGTCCAGGTTCTCGGCACAACATCTGGGTGCAGGGGGGAGGATGACCCGGGAGGAGCTGCCCATGCATTCTGGGTAAGGGCTCGTTCCCACTATGCGTGTTGCATTGCACGTTCTGCGATTCGCTAGAACATCATACATTGCATAGAAAGCAATGCATGGTGTTCCCATTAGTGTGCTGCATGCTTTTCTGTGCACTTCGCACTCCTATTGATGACAATGAAAAATGAATACAAACATATTCCCAAGCGTCTTTGTGCATTTTTGACTACCTCTTTTCCCCCACAAACATTAGGGACAATCATGTACAATCGCAGAAATGGCTAATACAATGCAAAATTAAAAACAAAGATGAGAACGCAGAAAAATCCACAAAATATATAAAAATGCAGTACAATGCATTGTGCTTTTCATTGTGTTTTTTAGCTTCCTTAGTGTGAACGTACCGCAAGTGTCTACCGCTGAGGAAAGTGGCCCTGATCACTTCACACTGGGGCTTATGGATGCATCTGATGGTGATGCACAACAGGGATTACGATAGTTAGAAATGTTTAAGTATTGTGTTATTTTACATTCTCTACCAAAGTTGATGGTATAAGTATGTAAAACATCCAGAACATTCAATCACAAAATTAAGCTACATCAGGTGTTACAGTACATACATGGTTATTTATCTGTTTTATTTGTAGCGGCTGGTCACTGAAGAACAGTGGAAAGGCTGATGTGCCACCGTTTCACAGACTGAGGATGTGTAGGAAATGGAGATGTGGGCCCTGGTGTGAGGGAGGTCAGTTCTCCTTAAGAAGGCACTGGCTGAAATCAGAGAGCCATGCCCTGCTCATAATATTTCTTTTAACTTCTTAGGCAGTTGCCAACAATGGTGATGTGTTGGAAAAAAACTGCTCCTTCCACCTTCCAGATAAGGACCAGAGTCACTGGCTCATTATTAAATAAACTGAATTTAAAATAAGCCTTTAGCCCACCATGTCACATCATGTTATCGCCGCCCCGCTGGCTCCACTGCGTCACGGACACAAGCTTAAAATGATGTTAATTTCAGGTTTAACCACTTAGTCCATCCCAAAACCCCTTGTGGTTTGATGCCTTTTCATGGCAGATGAGAATAGCATTTTCTTCTTTCTTGTTCCCTCTCCTGGGTACTGACTCACACAGTCTGACGCTTTACACGTTTATGCAGATTCCTGACAGCCCTCTGGTCTGCCGCCTCCACCGGCAGGGGGTCGTTAGCGGCACCCGCGTCGCATTATGCGTGGCGCCGTTCCCGAAGCTCCACCAGCGAAAGGCCCGTTAAGCTGCTTCTCTGCGCACTTCCAGTGACTCCAACGCCCAGTCCAGCCCAGCCCAGCCCAGCCAAGCCAACTGACTGCCAGCAGTTTATCCATATCCTTGCTGTGTTTACATCGTTATTGATTATTCGACGTTATGATACATTTTAGCTCTAGTTGGATCTGCATACATTTTTGCAACATTTATCAAATTCTTGTCCAATAATGTGCGGGAAGTAGCAAGACAGAACAAATATATTCTATAATCTGCATAATTTAATATTTTAATAGGTTTTAACTATAGACATTAAACAGAATGAGTGCTGGCATTATAGATTTCATTATTATCACTGTACCACAGCGAGGTGGAAGAGCAAACGGATGGGTAAATAAAGATATTAGTGTTATTATCAAAGAACATTAGTCACACTGTTTTACGTGGCGGAGGCTTCACCGTGTCACCGCTGGTGCTGTTGGTATCACCGGCCACGCAGCACCCGCCTGTAATCTCTCCATTTCCATCAGCGACGACCTCCAAAGGCAATATGGATGTGAGGTCGGGCGGGATGGAAAATCCATTCGTCTTCATCCAAGCGGCGGCTCGCCGCTGCCAAACCTAATCACCTAAATAATGGTGAACTCCACCTGCTGGGTAAGTCGAAGGCCGGCGCCGGCGCGCTGGAGGTTGCTGGAGGTTACCGAGGGCACGCGCAACCAAGCGCTGCAAATGGAGTGCGCGCGGCTGCCCACGCACCACTCGCCGCATTTGCATTTAAGCTCCAGGTGATTGATCACAGCTGATGCCTGGCCATCACGCTTAAGCAACGGCAGCCGAAAGACCCATTAAGGATGGTGACGTGACGGTCCTTCTGTGTTTTCTGAAATGTCATTGAAAAGTGAAATGAAACATCAATTTGGTCGTTCAGTAAAAATAATGGTCTTTGTTTTTTGTTCTGATATGCAAAAAAAAAAAAGCCACACACACACACACACACCCCACCTAACAAGGCATTGTGAGTTTGGATGGTATTTTGTATGATGCAATAGTGGAAAGCATGCATCTGAGAAAAAAACTGGTAAAATTATTCATCCATCCTCTTAATGGCTGTGCTGGACAGGGTCACTGGGGGTCTGGGGATTAACTCAGGCAGCACAGAGCTCATCGTGAGGATGCTAGTGTCATGCGGGACAGTGTCCTTATGCTTGTGCGCAGGCTTACAATCACACACTGTATAAAGACATCCAGTATCAACAACAATAATAATAACAATGACAAAAACAAGAATAAAAACAGCAATAATAATAAGAACAACAACAATATTAATAAGCAAATATTCTTTGCCATCAGATTCATACACTTGTTTTAAAAGGTCTGTTTTCCTTATCGTGCTTGGTTCCTTGGTGGGGGTATGGTTATCGTGCTGGGTTCCTTGGTGGGGGTGTGGTTATCATGCTTGGTTCCTTGGTGGGGGTATGGTTATCGTGCTGGGTTCCTTGGTGGGGGTGTGATTA
>JAODUD010000039.1:13204259-13216442 GCA_026784285.1 Stomatorhinus walkeri | reverse complement strand
TTTGGTGGGGGTGTTGTTATCGTGCTTGGTTCCTTGGTGGGGGTGTGGTTATCGTGCTGGGTTCCTTGGTGGGGGTGTGGTTATCATGCTTGGTTCCTTGGTGGGGGTGTGGTTATCGTGCTTGGTTCTTTGGTCGGGGTGTGGTTATCGTGCTTGGTTCTTTGGTGGGGGTGTGGTTATCGTGCCTGCTTCCTTGGTGGGGGTGTGGTTATCGTGCTTGGTTCCTTGGTGGGGGTGAGGTTATCATGCTTGGTTCTTTGGTCGGGGTGTGGTTATCATGCTTGGTTCTTTGGTGGGGGTGTGGTTATCATGCTTGGTTCCATGGTGGGGGTGTGGTTATCATACTTGCTTCCTCGGTGGGGGTGTGGTTATCATACTTGCTTCCTCGGTGGGGGTGTGGTTATCATGCTTGGTTCCTTGGTGGGGGGTGAGGTGGTCTACATACATTGTACCTAAAAGTTCTTAAGCTAAGACCTCAAAACAATTCTCAATAGTACAAATTGGTATAAACAAAATACTGTTCATGTTTTTTGAATAACTAAAATCATTAAGCATTTGTGTCTTGTTTTAGTGTGCATCAGATCAGGTTCCTGTTATTCTGCATGCATGATTTGGCTTGTCGGCTGAAACCAACATTTGTTTATGCATAATACATTTAACTGGGTCCATCTTCATTTGCTGCAAATCTCTGTTTGATCAATAACACAGAAATGCTGATTACATTACTATTTACATGCTTTACTGCATGCACTATCAAAGCAATTATCAGGTTTATGGAAGACATGAAGTAGGAGAGCTGTTAAAAGAGTAACCATCATGATTACTTTAATTATACAGCACTATTGACTTGTTAAGCATCTCCTAAGACAGACGTACCACACATATAGGTTCTGGAACTAGATGTAAGGACCGTCTGATGATGAGACTATAGATGGCCTTTTTTTCAGAAGATCCTCCTGAATTTCAGGAAGTTCTAAAAGATTATTATCAGGTTTATCAAAAAGTCCTAGCAATTGCTGGCAGGTTTAAGTCACTTCCAAAGGGTCCTTAGCTGTTAGCTGAGCCACACCATCTATAGCGTATTCAGCAAATAAGTGAAAGCTGGGCTGGCTGAATGAACAACATGTGACACTAGGTGACTGTAGCAGGCAAGTTCAAAGGAATTCCCTTTTCAGGGGAACCATTTCAGCAAGGAAGGATGAAGCCCAAATGTGCAGATGCTTCCTAGCATGAATATTCAGGTATAGCATACTGATGAATTACTGTCCTTGCAGGTTACTGGCAAATCTAAAGTGAAATCTGTTACAATATAGGCATGTTGGGAATAAGGAACAGATATAATCAGCCTGAAAAATGACAGTCACCTGACTCCCCACTCTGTGATAAACACCCCCCCCCCTCATGCCCCAGTTCTTATACATATACTTCAGCATCCATGATTCAGTGCCTGTTGTCATACTGCTTGCTGTTTTGAGGTGCATACACTGTTACGTAATACATCAAGGTAAAGACCTCGTGTCCAGTGTGGCGAGCAAGGGGGCTCAGGAGGCAAAGGTGTAGGGAAACCCCTGAAGGTGCAGGAAAGGTGGGGGAAACCATCCAGGGCAGGAGAGGTGGGGGAAACCATCCAGGGCAGGAGAGGTGGGGGAAACCATCCAGGGCAGGAGAGGTGGGGGTGTTGGTCAGCTGAGGCAGGAAGATGAGCTCCTTTTCCAAGAGGCCGGGTCCAGCTCCGAGGTCACCGGCAGTACAGATGGGAGGTGGCAGTACCCTCTGGCCAGGCATGCTCTGGGGTGGGGGGGAGGGAAGAGAAGTACAGCATGTTCCTCACCCATCACATTCTGCCTTCTCCTGCCCATGACATCATTTTTGAGTCATTTTGATGACTCGAACTTGTGCTTCATTGATAAAAGTCCCATCATGCACCAATTCAATCATCGTGATTATGGTGACTCGTGAATTTCACTGAAGCCTTCATACTCTAAGCAGGGCATGGACAGATGGATGATCAATTGCATTTGTTTGTTTGTTTGTTTGTTTGTTTGTGTTTCAGGTGGCCCGTACTACAAATGGGGTTTAACCAAATCAGACTTAACCTGGAGGTAATTTACGAACGCGATGCCAGTTAAGAAGTTGATTTGTTAATTTGGTGTTAACTGCATTGGAGTTTTTGCGCGTTCACATAAATGGAGCGCGTTCGGCAGCGCAAGGCACTGTATGACTCGTAGCGCGAATTCAATGTTTCACGGAGGAAGACTGCATGCTAATTATGCAGGGTTATGAGGAGTTTAAATCAACGCTGTAAAGAAAGTCCAATACCACAGCAGCCAACAAAAGCAGGCAGGCTTGTTGGCAACGTATTGCCTACAGAGAAAGTCCATGCGTACATTTTCATGGTCATAAAACGTGGTCTAAAATATCGCACGACTGTCATGCCTCGATCGCCTGCTCCTTCCGCGTGCCACACCCCCTCGTTAACCCTGTGTGGATTCCCCGTGTTTACCAGCTGATCCTGATCGTTGTCATTAGTCCATTGTATTTAGTCTGCATTTCCGTTTATTTCCCCAGTCTGGTCACTGTATTGTCAGTCTGTTATTGCTTGCCTTTTGTGTGATTAAACCCTCTGTTCCCCGATTCCTGGCTTCCTGCGCCTTTTCTGCGCTCCGTGCCGTGACAACGACCAAGTATTAGACAAGTGTTTTCTGAAAAGAATTTAAATACTGTTAATAATTACAGATGCGACACAATTCATAAGTCACCTATTATATGCTGCTAAGTAATGTAATGATCCCTGAAGTTCCATTACTATAATGTAACTTATAATGTAAACCTAATGTTAACAATAATTGATCCAATTTCAAATGCAATAGTAGTGGAAAGCGTACGTGGCAGCAAGTCAAGATGAAATTTAAAAATATCCTGTCAAGTGGTAGGACTATGTATTTATATTTCTACTCATTATGAAAGATTTGTTGTGTCTAGCCTCCACTTAATAGCGTGTTTCTATGTTTTACAGCTAATAATAAAAAGATGTCTGTTCATATGACACTTAATAGAAGGTGAGCCATTGTTTAACAAACAATTAAATGATTAACAACAGAACAAAACAGAAGCATATGTGTAGTGAGAAAACGACTTGGAACCTGTCACCGCGGTTAAGTTAGCCTCATATTCCATATTCAGTTTTCTGGCTTTAATAACTTTACTGAAGTAAGGTGGGGCGTTTTTAATGACAGAATTGTAATGTCCAGTACACAGATATCGATGCACACCGATTAATTTTCCGATTAAATTGCCATGGCAGCATGCCTCGACTAAAACCTACCCACCTTTCGTAGTACGGGTTAATCGCGAAGTTACACCACACGTCATCAAGTTACTCGCAAAGTTACCCCGATAAGCCAGTAACCCCGCTTCGTAGTACAGGCCACAGGCCTGTTTTAATTTTTATTTTCATGCTCTTTTTAGGTTGCTATGAATGCATGTTTCTTTTTTTTTTTTAAAAAAACAGAATAACACTTACAACAATTTCAATCTAGGAAGGAAAGAGATTTTAAAATATATATATTTAAAAAATAAAACAGCCCATAAACTTATTGCCATTATTTTGAAAGCCATAATTAAGCTAACTTTAAAAAATAAACTCACCTGCACAGATGGTGTGCCGTGAAATGTTTATAGGAGTACATTAGTACTCCAGTGATTTAACAAGTCACGCAGGAGAACATTTTTCTGTTGGAGATTGAAATTGAGTCATCATGCACTCCAGAAAACAGACTGGTAGCTCCTAAAATCCTTATTGGGTGAAGAATTGGTGAAGATTTGGAGGGGGAGGGTCAGGAGCCAGAATAATTATTCCATGGTCCCTGAGCCAGATTGTTTCAGGGTGCTCAAGCATTAAGTCCCCCACCGCTTATCTACACTGATGTGGTGCCTGGTTCCAGGGGCCTGCGGTGTTATAGCCCACTGCCAAAGTCAATATAGCAGAAAGGGAACACGGTGTGAGCAACTCTGATGCTCCCTTATGGCACATAATCTACAATCAAGTTTCATCTATTCGATTAATTAACTGTTCACTTAACAACTAAAGTGATGCACAAGTGAGAAACGTCTAGGGTCAGAGCGCAGGGTGACCCAGCATGCAGGCCCTTACAGCAGCAGGGGCAAGACCTCGCTGAATGCCCCAATGCTGAAATGATTAAGAATTTGAACCTATGGCTTTCAAAACACAGATCACTAACTTACATTTAATTTATTCCGAAAACGCTTTTATTATTCTTTCCAAAGCAACGTATATTTCGAAATAGTAGGGTCAGCCAGTCCCTGGAGCTGTTAGGGGTTAAGGGTCTTGCTCAAGGGCTGAAATGTGACATCACTCCACCGAGCTTGCGAGTGGAAACAGTGACCATCCCATCAGGTAATGTTCTAAACCGCTAACCACGCACTGCCCCCAAAGGATTAGGACCCAGATTACTGGATCCAGACTTCATCATGCTGACCCCAACATACTTACTGAGTTACACACCGCCTAAAGTTGCTAAATCTGTCAAAATGGGCACGTACAGCTCCGGTCTCATTCACATTCCCAGAATTCACAAACCTCAAAGTCAACCTTTCGTCCCTGCACAGGGTTACGGTAAAGTTGTGTTCTGTCTTCTCGCTGTCATGTTCCCCTTGGCCAATGACTAACAGGCCCAAAATAGCAAGAAATGCATCAACAACACAAATCTTTCATTGCGGCAGTAAACCTGCTCAGGAAGCTCAGTGTGTTCTGTGGTACTTTTGGAAGGGGATGTCTCACAAAAGACATTGAGGGATTACAGTAGCTTCAAAGAGAGGCACAGTTGCTCTATCATCTAGGGTAAATATATTAACCTAAAAAGTTATACATTACATTTAGCATTGATTTATTTAGCAGCATGCAAACATATTGCTGTCAAGGAGCAAACTTGGGTTCACGTGTAGCTAGGCTGAGCTTCCAGTGAATGACCAGTAACGAGTGAAAGTTAGCAGCAATGTTGCATTATAAAGCATTTTGGAGTTTTTTATAAATACAGCTGCTTAGCATTCATAACATATAAGTTGGTCTGCATAGCTACTTCCTCCACCGATGTCTAATTGTACCTGGAAAGTGAATTTTCTGCAGGAATGCTTTGCTATCTGTCGATTCTTATCAGAACATCAGGTAAACAAAAAGGTCAGAATGTGGTGGGACCAGACATCCCATTAATTTACAATAAGAGTGGAGTGTTTCCAAGACGTCATTAGCGCGAAGCACGGGAAATCGACAGGGCAGCTTGAGATAAGTCGTGGTTAAATGTGAGCAGGCTTCTTTTTTGTTGTTTGTAATTTTCGTTTTTTTTTTTCCCCATTTGTTTATTGACTGTCAACTCCGTATCACTGGAGACTTGGAATAAGTAGATTCACCAGTGCCTTCTTGGCTGCATTCACGAATTTCAGAAACACTAGGACACACAGAGGCTGCATTGTCTTACATGAACTGTTCTTTGTCACCTATGTTTACCTGCAACACCCATCTGCTAAAGGTAAGCAGACAGTGTTAGACGTTTCAGGTCCAGAAGCTACAAATCCAGACCAAGATTTTGTGTCAACCAACCAGTTGAGCATAAAGAGTCACGGTCACAGAGAATTGAACTGGTTGGTAGAAACTAAATCTTGGTCTGGATTTGTATCTTCTGGACTGAGCATTGATAATACATGTTGTTTTCTAAGCATGGACTGCAGATCCACACAGCTGAGAAGATTGTGTGCATTACAGGTCTGTTTCAGCTGAATGCAACCAAACTAGTTATTAAAAAAGGGTAGGCTTAATATTTATTATGGAGGTTAAAAAGTATAACAGAAATCCCCAAGCATTCCAAAGTAATGGGTTCAATCTGTCACTTCCATATGTTTGCTCAGTTACTTCAACTAAATTATTTTTTAAACATATTTTTGCCCATTTATGTAGTGGAGCATATACAGATGTGTTATGTTTAAATAGCTTTTATTGAAGGATACAGCTGTCATTTCTTAGATATGGCCTCAGAGACAGGGGTCAGAAGTTTGCCTCCTCCATAAATGGACAGGGGCCCCACCAGGGAAGTTGACAATGCACAATTCCCCTACAAAAAAAAAAAAACACAGGGTAAGTGTTCTGAACATACTCTCCCCCATGTTATACTTTTATGAAAATAGATTTCACAGCCAGTTGCACTTATCAAGTCTATTCAACTGAGTAGTAAAAAAAATCTTTTAGGTTCCTTATTGATCTCACACATTCATTCTTGGTCCGGGATTTTTTTCAGGTCAAAGGGCTCCGAGGCATTTAGATTTTTAAAGGGAAGAAGGTGATGGGGTGTGGTGTGTTGGGAAAGGGCAGCGCCTCTGTGTGTGTGTGTGTGGATGGATTATGCTTATATTACATTGTGGAGCCAAAATGTCCCCCACAATGTGATAAGAACCTGTTGTTTGGACATTGTTGGGATCATTTTTCAGGTCCCCACGAAGATCTGTGAATGAAATCAATAAACTAAAAATGGCAAAAGTCTCGTATTATCTTTGGTTACTTATGGTTAAGGTAAAGGCTGGGTAGGGGTAAAGGTTGCCATTGTTGGGATTAGGATTTTTCCCATAGAACTGAATTGATGGTCCCCACAAAGACGTGTGTGTGTTTACTTATGTTGTGCACCGACAGGCTTTCTCCCTGATTATTCCAGAGTCTCTTCATGTCATGTTTATTTACATTCAAGGACAGAGTTGCTAAGTCCCCCCCCCCCCCCCCATCATATCACAATATATTGCTCCAAATTGCTCAAAATTCCAAGCTTTGATTGACTGGCATTAAAGATTGAATGCAATTGCAGTCTGGCTGTAGAGGCCATCCCTGATTCGTCGTTGCAGTTGCCGTTTGTCACGGCCCCTGTCGTCATCTTTTAATTGGCTTCGCTGATGGGAGAGATTAATCAAGCTGACTCAGATCCATTCAGCGTGAGGACAGTAAAGACATGATGCATAGATCAGATTCAGAAATACAATAAGACACTGAGCCTAAAGGTTTCCATGAGAATCTGGGGCATAAAGACTCACAGTCACTGGGAAACTTGTCTGAGGCTGTATATCTGAGGGCAGCATGAATTCCATGGGAGTGGAGCTATCCTGGCGATGGCCCCACAGCCACAAAACAAGTGTTGGGATGACACAGGCCCTGGAGAAAAAGACAAAGGAGTGTGAATAGGAGAGTCACATGACACATGGACTGAACAGATTGTTCTGTTTGGGGACGAGTATGGGCATGGTGCCACTGGGACAACGAAAGTCCTTCAAGGCAGGGAAATGCAAAAATTGCCATTTGGCAGGCAGGCAAAAGAGACAAACTCTGCACAAACAGTTTTCTCAGTGGGTCTCCGGTCTGGGTCACTGGGGCAAAACCAAATGGACCACAGCACAATATCCTAAAGGGAATGAGGGACCAAATCAAGTCATTTTGGTCACATGACCCAATTCCCCAGATGAATAGAGACCTCACCTCCCTCTTTCCTCCCATTTCCCTCCAACCAGATTCCTCCTCCTGCCCGCTCTCATAAACAACACATTCTTGACATCCTTACGTTAGCTTCCAAACACCATTAATTCTAACCCCAGTCCTCCCTATACTGACGTATCTCACTTAGCAATAACCGAATTTCTCATTGCTCTCGGCTGCCGTTTGTTAGCCGACGCAATGCAACTGGGACATGCTGGAGAGGAGAAGCCGGTATCGATCTTGCAGGCTGTGCGCTGAGCCGAATCCCCGTTGCAGTCGGGTCATCCTCAGCCTGGTTAGCCAGCCACGGCGGGCTGTTGTATTTAAAGGGAAAGCGTAGAGGCATCAATAAGGAGTGAACAGAGTAGGCAGGCATGCCTCATTACAGAGGGACCGGGCCAAAGTCCCTCACTCCCTGGCAAAGTGGAGTGCCTGAAGAGATGCATACATTCAGTGTGCCAGGCCGAGTCTAATAGAATCCACCTTCCTCTGAGTGTCATTCTTGACATGTTGCTGTAAAACAGCCTCAATTTTTTTAAGCAGGCAAAGATGCACACCTGCATGTTAATCTGCCTTGGAGAGAATAAACCTGATTTGTTTTGCTGCTGAATCCCTAAGCAAAGGTCAATACTCCTCATTGTCCTGTAGGTGGCCGGTGCGTTTTTATTAACCCCCGATAGATAACAGATTCATACGGACGCTTGAATGCCAGCTGGGAGGGGTTCCACGCTAAGCTCGAATGTGGTGGTGCCAGTGTGCATCAGTGGCACCCTCCAGACAGGATGGAAGGCAGCCACTCTTGCCTGGGAGAGTCTGACACCCCCGGAGATATTTTTCCTGTCACGGGACTGAGAGCAGCCTGGCTGGGTCAGACTGCTTAAGGCATGTTGTCAATCTTGAAACTCGAAAAGCATGATGCCAAAGTACACTCTCATCACGCGCTACGCCACTGCTGTGAAGGCTGCTTTAGTTGGGCTCTTCAAGCACAGCAGAGAAGAACGATCCCCATCGATTTTCTACCCAGCGTTGCTCTTGGGGACAAGGTCATGTGGGGAGCCCATACCAGGTATGACATGGTGGGTGACAGTCTGTCACAGGGCGCATGCATGCACATACTTGCACTCAATAACACATTCAAGCACACAATCGGAATTTGGTGAGTTTACAGCTGCCAACTATCAGACTAACTGTATGTCTTTGGGTTGCAGGAGGAAACCAGAGTAGCATCATGTACGATAATGGAGAGAAGGCAGAGTGACGGTGGAATTGTAGCTCCCAGCAATGGAGCTGTGACTCAGTAGTGCTCCCTGCTGAGCCACCCTGGGAACCAACGTCCATCCATCCATTTTCTGGAACCACCTGTCCTATTAAAGGTCACGGGGGTCCGGGGCCGGTCCCAGAGGCTACAGGCACAAGCCAGGGAAGAACTCAGGATGGGGCACCAGTAGACCACCCTCATACCTACAGGAAATTTGGTATCTCCAATGCTCCTCAGCATATTTATGGACTGTGAGGGAAACTGGAGGACCCACGCCCCCATGGCAACACACATGCAAACATACATATATGGAGCCTTGAACCCTGATCCACAAGCTGCGAGGCAACAGTGTTATCGACTACGCCAACGTGCCTCCAGGAACCAACATCTCTACCATAAATACTATGTGTGTTAATACAAATGCACTTATAGTCATGCAACATAATCATGCAAATTCTCATGCTGGTTAGCATTACTGAGCAGAAGTATTTTAATTATTGTCAGAACCCCTGCCAAACAAGGCCAGGCAATATGTTATCAGACAGGAACTCCATAGGTAATGGCTCATTAAGCAATGTTTATACAGCACCGCCGTCCTTCTAGGGTCGGGGTCTACACTTTAAGGTAGAATATTGTTTAAGCTGCATTCTGGCAAAACGGTACACAAAGGCTAAAAGACCGACACTGCCCAGCTGAAAGCCCAATCTCTCTTGCTGCGGCACACTGCTAGGCCATACCTTGATTTATCCCTGCCGTTCTGTTATCTTCTTTATCTATAATTATTTCTTGCACCGTTTCAGTTGCACGCCGAGCCCGTGCTTCGTGTTTATCTCCGCGCTAACGCCACCGTGCTTTGGCAGCGTAGCTAACGTGCTCTCTGTGCCAGTGATTTTCTTACAGGGTGGGAACCAAGCAAACCACTGCCTCTACCCTGAGCTTGAGGACGACTCAAGGGGCTTAGACGCAGCAATCTCACTTCCGGGATCATGCATTATCCGACTTATCTGAGGTGGTGGGTAAAAATGATTAATCACGAGGCTCCCTATCGTTACAAAATAATAATGAACCCATTATGGACAAGTCATAGGCCTCTATGGAATCCATTCAAAATCCATTGCACAAGCTACCTGCCCCTAAGCACTGTCCATTGTATGAGCCAGTGAGGGGACAGTGTGGGTGTTCCCCTGTTTTCGTCAGCTCTGAGAGATTTTGATCATAGACAGCAGAATGCAGTTTTTCCAAATGCATAATGAAGTATAATTTTATTTTGCAGCATTGCATGAATATATATGAATCGCAGACACCGTCATAGTGTAATTTAAAAACATGAGGTGTTTTTCTGTTTCGTGCACTTAACAGAAAGAAGTCAGTGACCGCCTTCATTTTTCCTCTTCAGTTTGCCCCCCCTCCCGATTTTACTGTTGCCCTCCGGTGCCACTCTCATGCTCCCTCCCAGAAAGGAATTTGGAGTCGCCACTGGTATGGTCATCCATTTTGGCTGTACTCACCTCCAGATGGTTTCAGCCTGTAATCACCCACACCTGCCTCTGATTAATGCATCTAGCTCAGCTTTGGGTTTACATGATTCCAGATCATTGTTGGTGGCCAGTTCTCTGATCAACCTGTTCCAAATATGTTTCTGATCTGTTGGTACTCCGGTTCTATTCAGTTCTGCAATTTGTATTTGCTTGATTTGATCTTTGGTTTTTGGTTTTAGGTTAGCAGTATGGATGGCCCAACCTTGTTCAATCCCATGGCCTTGTCTTTCAGGATGCTTATTGCAACTCATGGTGTAACTCCTGCTTTGTACCCTCCATGTACCCTGCAGGCAGCGACTGTCAGCACTGAGTACTTAGAAGGTGATTTGATGGAGAGGAAAAGTTGTATACGCAGAAGACCAGGTTACATGGGTGTGTGCAGTTTGGGGTGGGACCTTTTGCGTTTGTTGATGCACCTTGTTAATAAACATTCAGTAACGCTTTACAATGCAGCATAAATGCAGTTTCATAAAACATTCAGTACACCTTCATAATGTATTGATTAAGTAATAACAAATATTATAATTGTATAATCATGTAATTTTTGTTATTAATGTATATTAAAGCTACGGGATGTTAGGATGTTAAAGTGTATTTGCATGCTGCTTATGAATGTTCTATGAATGCATTATGAAGGTCCACTGAATGTTCTATGAATGCATAATGAATGCATTATGAAGGTGCACTTAATATAAAGCACTACCAAACATTCTTTAACTCTATCCCAGTGTTGTGACAGAAGGCTAAGCCTTAAGAATGGTTTTGGTTTAAACATCTTATAACTCTACTACCCAAGCAGAGGTTACTGTTCAGTTTGCATAATTACTTGTGTAGAAGATCTCTGAGTCTGTCAGTCAAGCATGTCACTTGACTTGCTGATACTTACTTATAAATGAGATGTGTCTTAGGCTGGGCAACAGCTTGGAAGAACTGCAGAATTCCGGTGGAATTTTAGTGTGACGTTTGATCACGCCATGTCCGGGCAGCTTGCAGTTCCTGGTTTTTCCAGTTGTGGTAGGGTAGCAGCCCTCCTACTGCCTCTTAAATGGACTTTTGTGTACATGCACCAACCATGGCTCGAATGAGCAGACCTTGATCACAGTCTATTATCATGAGATATTTAATGAGTTCAAAAAAAGCTTGACTGTCAGGGTGAAAGGGCTCGGGAAAGATATTTAATTGAGCTATAATTTCGGAGACTATACGTTCAACTTACATGGAGTAGTATGTCCACTTAGCCTCTCCAGCACTGCAGTATCTTTATTCCACTGCACCTCAAAGTCAAGACAATCACGTCTGATCTAGAGCTGCAATATAGCAATATCTCTTGACTGAAGGGCTTTGTTTGTTTATTTATTTATTTATTGCAGAGATTGGATATCTGGCTGTTCTGTCCAGCTAAAACTTGTAAGGAGTTGTAAGGGGACTATGGTTAGGGAGCAGTAGGACCAGCCATCCCAAATTCCATACAATCCTTAGTCTCTGCGTGTCATCTATTGAGAGGTTCCTTACGTTATATCTTCGCCAGTTTGGATCTTTGCATAGTGTACAGTCTAATCAGAATACGGGATAAGTAGAAAACAGCTTTCTCTACAACAATAAGGGAATGTGAGTATCTGGTTGTACTATCTGGCATAGCAAATGTTCAGTTCATGTTCCTGACGTTTTTCACTGATGTTCTCTGGGATATGCTTAAATTGATGAGAGAAGCTCCACATGCCTTACTTCCCCTTTCATGTGGGTGCAGAGTGGGTGCAGTATTGTGGGAGGGGTGCAGTATTGTGGGAGTGGGTGCAGTATTGTGGGAGGGGTGCAGTATTGTGGGAGTGGGTGCAGTATTGTGGGAGGGGTGCAGTATTGTG
>JAODUD010000039.1:13166998-13187336 GCA_026784285.1 Stomatorhinus walkeri | reverse complement strand
CCCCCCCCCCCCCCCCCCCCCAACACCCTGCTGGGTTTTATATTGAAGAAACCAGATCGGTGGGAAGCAGGTGAGGGGGGAAGGACAGCTGGCATGCCGAAATTTCCTGTGTGACGTCAGATGGGTGCAAATATGTCGCTGGGTGTCCCACAGGGCCGAGGCGCGTCTTTGTAGGGGGTCCGGTGCGTCTCTGTGGGATCTGCATACTGCCGATGTACACACAGTGGAAATGACATGCTGAGTCAGGCTGCTTTGGAAGATCTGTACACACGTGGACTTTCGTGTGGAAATGTACTTTAAACATGGCTGTGACCTTCTTTCCCGGCTGGAGCAGCTGGACGCTGGGAGAAAGGTTATGGCCACAGGCTGCGGGAGAAGCGGCCCGGACTGATCAGGGATCAGGGCCTTAGCGGGGCTGTGAAGGTTTTAGGGTCTGTCTGCTGCCTGCCAATCAGAGGGATGGGGGGCTGACATATTTCTGTCCCCAATGACAAACCCAGATGTATGTTCTGTCAGACCCCACAATCCCATACAGACCCCAAATTCAACCCCTGTTCCACACAGCTGCTCGTCTGGGATTCAGTGTCTTTTCAGCTTTCTTGTGTGCTCCTGTTCCTCACATGACCATGGCGTCCTTCCTGTTTTGCTCCCCTGTTGACTTAATTAAGCTCACTTTACCCCCCCGCCCTCAAATAAATCCCCTGCTCCTTCCTCCCATCACATGTCTCTCTTTGCATCCTGCCTGGAGTGATTCAGACCCAGACGGTCTCCGATAAAAGCATAAAATAAACCAAAAAGGAGGATTCAATATCGACTTCATAAGTTAGTGCTATTACAGACTATCCAGTCAGAATGGAAATCCAAATTGATTTATTGTGGAAAAACCTAAACATATTTAATTGCACAAAAAGCAATACTGTCCATTTCTTTAGTGTAATAGGTGTTCCATGAAATGTGAAAATAATGGAATCGAAAAGAGTTTTTATGGCCTTGAACATAAGTGAAGGATAAAATTAGATTTAAATGCCGTAGTATACTGTGCTTTTAACAGAAACACAACATCTGCCTAGAATAAAGGTAAAGCAGATGCCATTGGCTGCCCAAATCTTTGGCCACCCAACTGGCAATGAGTCATTGGCAGGTCATACCAGAGCCCATTTAAACGGGCATGACAGAGGGAGGAGGAACAGACTACGCGGAGGAACAGCATGGGTACACGCTCCACCGCCGGCGTCCTTAGGACCTGCTTAATTGGCTGGTTATGATGGTGGCCGGCAGGTCGCTGTTTAAGACCAACAGAGGGAAACCTGCTGATTAAGCAAGAAAATAAATGTAATGAATCTTTGTGTAATAGTATTCAATTGTATCAATGTTGGTAAACTGCATGCCGTCAGCAGAGAATGAAAAAATAAGGAAATAAGCAAATAAAATCACAGCATTATTTTAGAAAAAGTACCTGTTTACCTGTAGCTTGTTTTATTATCGAAAGCTAAATAATTGAGGAAGGTGATGATTACAGAGGACTGAATCTAACTGCAAGAAATTCAAAGGAATTCTACAGATTAATTAGAGAAAAAAAACCCTTTGAGATTCCAAAATCATGCCATTTAAAACTGCAGCAATAACAATATTTCAAATCATACTGTAATTAGACCAAGTCAGGAACATTCTATTTTCAACTGTTTATCTTAAGAAATAATTTTATCGCTATTAATAACTCAAAAATATCACACCAGTTAAATAGTTTGCATACTCTAAATCAAGTGTTTAATGTAATAACATAAATCTTACATCTTCTAAAATCTTATTCTGTTCACTGTTGTCAGAATATTTACTTCATTTTATTTTGTTGTATATACTGTCACATCACACATGACACTGGTCTCTGTGTCTGGAGTGACTCCTTGGATTTCGGACTTCTGTGCCTCTGTGACCCGTGAACCGTGACGAGTTCAGCCAGTCGATTCCCTGTCAGTTTACTTGTTCCCTCTAATAAACCCCCATTGACTGCATTTGGATCTCTGAGTTTCCATTTTTACTTATACAAAGTGTCTCATAATAACCAGGGAAGCAGGAGCAGGGACATGGAAAATCAGGGAATACGGGGTTTAATCAAAGTACACAGAGCCAGGAACACATTACAACACTACAACATTAATGACCAGACTGGGGAAACATACTTAACTGCAGACTTAAATACACTGGACTAATGACAACAACAAGAAACACCTGGTAAACAAGGGGAATCTACACGAGGTTAGCGAGGGGGCGTGACACACAGAAGGAGTGGACGATCAGGGCAGGACACAAAGTATGATTGTTTTTAAGTGAAATGTTTCAGATATGTTTCTGAAATATTTAACTTTGTTCCTGAAGCAACAGGTCACTGATATAAAAAAAATGTAATGTACATTAATACCTAACATTTATGTGATAGAAAATAGGCCTTCAGATTTCATTGAACTTCCCTAAAATGAATTGCGCCTTTATTTCACATTTGAATCATGTACCCCACAACCTTTTCCAATTCAAATTCATATTTAAATTAACATTCAAATTAAAGGAGTATGAAAGCATTCACTAAATGTTCCAAACTGACCACGACTTGGGGAGCTCACTAACCCATCCACCGATCCACTCTGCAGCATCCACTTTCTCACTTTTATTTTTGTGTTCCGTCCTGGCAGTGATCCGCACTCTCATTAGCGGAGTCCCTCATCTTACCATAAGCTTCCAGTTTAATTAGCCCTTTAACCCACCTCATGTGTACTCCCCAAGGTCAGCTTTGATCTTCCCCCAACCAGCCAGTAAGACACAGAATCCATCTTATTTTATGGTGGAAACCTAGAGAAGCAGCTTCTCTGTTGTGTCGCGGTGGGAGTCTAAAGTTTCATTTGTCAATGTTGTGGAGTAACTGACAAATCAACCTTTTTATTTATGTGTTTTAAAGACAACCATGTTGCTGTTGTCTTGATAAAAAAATGCCACTGCGTTATGAAATAAATGTTTATCTGTCCATCTAAGTTCCCCTGGGCAAATCCAGTGCATGTTTCTGATGAGCCTGGTTCCTATCCCACCAAGTGCAGGCCTGGAGGATAAAAATACTCTAAGCAGGATGCTGTGGGTAATTTAGAGCCAAGATTTCACCTAACCACATGTTTTTGGGCTGTGGGAGGTACCAGGGGAAACCCACGTGTGAACTCAAATACCCAGAAGCAGGGGCAGGAATGAAACTGATAGCCATCAAAGTGAGAGGCTACAGTACTACCCAGAATGCCTCAGAATGCTTATGCATTTTATCATTTTTATTATCTTTGTTATGTTATTTCATTGAAAGTTATGACCTTGGCAAAGAATGCAACTGACCATAAAATGAATTAATTGTGCAGGACATGAAGAAGCCTGCACTCAGAAGAGCAGGCTGGGGATTTAAAAAAAAGGCATCGGAGCCCTTTGAGGGAAGGGTCACGTTACCTTTCCACACCACAACTCTAATCTGCCTGTGAGAAGCAGCCAGGCAGCCTTGGGAAGAGCCGTCATTGTTTTTTAGCTGGCCGAGAGCAGGTTAATTGGCTCTGCGACTCCATCGCTGCTACTCTGAGAAGGCGCCATGTCCTGTGAAAAGTAAATGGCTGCATCCAGTATTACGTTACATTATTTATCAGCCTGGCAAATGTCCTCACCGTTATCATATAAGCATCCCAGGTCTAACACATCTCCCATTTATAGTCTTCCTGTTGAGTTTTTACTGAATCCATTCGGGGTAAGTGGCCTGTCCGGGACAGTAAACCTGAGCCTGTGAATGACTTGTGAGGCGGACTGGCTGTTGCTCCACATTACTCTTTACGCCAGCATTGACATTGAGAAACACACAGAGGTAACTCCGAGGGTTAGTGCTGCTTAATTTTTATATAGTCTCTAAATACTAGGGGTAGTATTTTCTTCTAGGGAGTTACAGTGAGCCTGGGGCATCTCGTAGGAATCACGAGGCCGGACAGGAGACACCCTGGTCGATAGAACAGAATATCATTCTTGTCATTGAACACAGTGGGTACAGTGAGATTCCCAGGAGACATTTTTTTAATTAACAGCTCAGGAAAAGTAAATCTTACGTTTAGGCCTGTCACATTAATGTTTATGGCTGCTGCGTCATGTTTTGGTGAAGAGGAGTCACTGGTTTTCGTGGGCGTACAGCGTCGTGCCTTGTCCATGGTGCTGAATCAACTATTTTAAAAGTTCTTGTTTCGGGAGCAAATTACTCCTTACCTTTACGCACAAAATGAAGACTTATCTCAAAGGTATTGCGTTCACTGTCTTTGTGGGTCATTAATGATACGCAAGCATTCAAATGATTTTCTATTAGTCCGCTAATTATGAGGAGAGATCGGTCGTGCATTTCGCGATTCGTGCAGTCCCCGGCTCGCCATTTAAAAGGCGTTGCTCCGACTGCCTCGTCACTCAGAGGCGAGCCCCGGACGTGGTATAAAAGGCGTGTCCTGCTATAAAAGGCGGGCCCATAGTGAGTGTTTGCGCGGAGCGCTGGTGATCACCTTTCGGCTGCGGCGGAGAACGAACGCAGCCTTGTGATGCTCTGTAGCGGGGACGGGGGCAGCTGGATAGCCTCAGCCCGCATCATTCACCACACCGGATTCAAGTCAGCACTTTGAGATCCCTTTGCCACCAGTTTTTATTCTGGATTAATCTTTCATTGCTTTGGATTTTGTAGCAGCAACTCAGGTAAGGAGTTATTTTATTGGAAGATATGATATATATGACCTCATAAAACAACTGTATATAACTAATAATAGTTAATTATGTTATATTTTAACTTTTCATCATATGTTTTAACGATATATATATGCAATGCATTTGCTATGGTGTAGCCACAGCCACTGGGACAACCGTCTATTTCTAGTGTTACCTTGAATGGTTAAATTACCATGTCTGTATGTGAAAAGAATGAGGATCGGCTGGTACATCTAATGATTCGTCTCTAGCAAAAAGAAAAAAAAAAGATGCATACTCGTGCAATTCCCTGAGATGACTTAAGATGTTAAAAGTGAAACAGTTTCTTAAAGCCTGCCGGATTTCAAGTCAAAGACAGTTCTTCCTTTGTACCCTCACGTTAACCATCGGTAATAGAAAGTGGGGCAGATTTTTTGGGGTGTGTATACGGCTGATCGGATAAAGACTGCATAGATAATTCGCTTTGGGGAAATTTGGGGAGAAAAAAAACATTAAAACGCTCAGACAAAAAGCGGACACTTTATAGATAAACACTTATACACCTCAGGTACACATGGTGGCCACTTGTGAAAAGATGCACACGCACGGTGGACACTTCACAAAAAAACGCACACATACACGCCTTTTTCGTTTTTAGTCATGGGGAAGCACGTTATTAAGCCTAAACCGTCCCGTGTCTGCGCACAGCCAGCAGGAGCGGAGGGGTACGGGAGGCTCATGTCAAGTAACCACTGGAGCGTTAAAAGTAAGCCAGCCCAGCCTGCTTTGTCCGATGTCTTTATTTTAAATGTTATTGTTTATTTTTTCCAGTATAAAACACCTCACACGCTTTTTATTACGGCGTTGGTAAAATACGGGAGGGGTTTTATTGCAGGGATGAAGGGGCTCCTCTTACGCTCCTGAACACCGCGTGTTGAAAACCTCGCACGGAAGGCAAAGGAATACGGAATATAATAAGCTGTTTCAACTACACTTTAATTTTCGGAAATTTATCGAAAACGATGCGCGGATATATGAAACGTGCCTGGTTTACTTGTATTCATTGAGTCGCTTAAGCGGGATTAAAAAAGATAAATGTGTTTTTCCAAGCACGGTACATTTCGCGTCTCCTTGTGGTCAGGACGTGCCGCCCCGCCGGGATCAGACGGGAAAGTTGACATCCCCGGTATCGTAAGCAGTCCAGCGATGCACCCCATTAAAATTGTGCACCTTGCCACTTGATGTAAAAATGAAAGTGCCCTCTTCGGTCGGAGACAATTCGATCCCGGTGTAATGGGATGAGAGATTCTCTGTAGGAGCCAAGAATAGTTTATCAAAGACTCCCAGAGTGACCAAACCAAAAGATGGCATCAATAAATTAACAGCAATAAAACCAATTTTCTTATCCATAACCACTGTGTATTTACTGCACACCCGAGCACAAGTACGTTTTTATACACCGCCTCGGAATTTTTCAAGTAGTATGTAACTGAAAACCGGACTTTGTTAAAGATATTGAGATATTGCCAGCATTTTATGAGTTCTCACATCATTAGTAGCTTACGAATAAAGGGTTTGCAGCCATGTGGTGAAAACAGGCCAAATTTACAATGTCGTAATTGTAATTATTTGGTAATGATTAGTGAAAATGTCAATGACATAAAATTAGTTAAAAAAAACATGCAGTTCTCGAAACGTACACTACAAACATGGGCCTAAGCTGTGCCCGATTACTGTTGGTATTATCTCATTTAATTATTGTTAATGATTGTATTTAAGTATTTATCGGTTTATTCAATTTCAGCATGGAATCCTTTAAAGGAATCGATGACACGTCAGTGTGGCTTTCCGTGACCGTCGTGAATTGACAGACTTGCCTACTTTGTAGTCGTTGTGCTGTGCTTTAGTAGCTTCAATATTCCGAAAGACAGAATGAACTATTATTGCCCTGAATTACACATTTGTTACAGGAATATGTAAAATAATTTCCCTTTCATGATTTATTTTGAAATTATTTTAAGATTTGGATCATTAAGTTTTGCCCTATTCATTGATTTGCAGCTATATTGATTATTGTCTTATTCCTATATATAATACTATATAGGCTATAATATGAGTTTGTCAGTAGGTTGAATTTTTTAAAATACATTTCATATATAATTATATATTTTTAATATTACATTATTTTGACGGTTTAAAAATTAAAGTAAGAGAAGATAATTAGACAAGTAAAACCGGAAAAATTGAGAGGATTTATTTTGTTCATATGCAGGTGTTAGGGCTAGAAGATTACAAAACAAAGAAAATACCAAAGTAAAGAGCGTAAATATGTGAATCTGCTGTAGGGATTCCTAACATGTCAGCATCCGGGGTTGATTTATCCTTACATATCCTGGGCTGTGATGTCATGGAACGCCAACCATACCTGTGCCAGTGGTGAACAGAAGCAAGTATTTGTTTTTGTTTTATACTGCAATTTTAGTACTAGTGAACATGCATGCGATTCACTTGTGGATGTGACACTTGTTTAGCAGTTTGGTGTACACATGCATGCAGAGCTTCTCTGACAGTATAGATGTAACATGTATCTAATTTACTGTAATGAATACACTTACAGGCCTTTATTGCAAAACCCACGCTTTGCATAATGACGTTAAATCTGTTATGCACCCTTTGGCTCAAAATAAGATCCAACAGCAATGCACACGCTATAGAGATTAAATTTACAGCTTTATGGCAAAAACCTGGACCAGTAGAACTATTGCTCAGGTCATGCATAGACCTAATTGTTCATTGACATGTTTAGTGCAAAGAACAAACCCAACAGAGAGTCATTTATATGTTCATGTGAGCGTAAAGCCTGCAGTATAACAGAGCTGCGGTAAAAAGAAGATAATGGTGGATTTTGTGTGTGGCTGCATGTCACATGACCTGCTATATCCAGCATGAATGCCAAAGACCCACCTGTGTCAAATGTATAATATACAAAGACAGTCACATGCTTCATAAACCTTTGCCCGTTTAAATGCACTAGGCATCTACCGACTTTTCCTTGAAACCTGAGAACTTAATGTATACTAATGGGAATATTTTAATGAATATATTCCTTTGATCTCACCATTCTAAGAGGATCAGCTGTGTGATCTGTTTTTTTTCCCTACTGTGACAAATTGATTGCCAGTCCTGTCTATACGAGTCACATTGTCTAAACAGAAGAAGAAGCAGGTTCCGTGGTTATCGGTTCGGAGAAAAGGGGCTGTCCGGCAGGTCATGTGATCGCAGCGAGGCTGACATGGTGGGCAGCGTACCAGGGTGGCCATGTTGAAAATGCCATAATGGTAGCTGTGGTTTTCTGTCAAGGCGGCACACATGTAATATAAAATCTATGGCAGCAGGGACGTACGGAGAGAGCATCGCCTCACGTTGCTTCTGGCAGCTCACGTCGTTGGCCGCTTTTGTTTCCTGCCTGATGTGTACCTTAATAACTCAAAAGATTAGTCCCTCTTGCAGTCTGAGGCTGCGTTATGCTACAGAGCGGGCTGGCGTCTGCTTACAGTAATATCTGACATGGGTCTCATATTTCTCTGTTGGGTATTCTGCTCGGGGGGCGGGGGGGGGAATCCAAAAGCGGAACGCCATCGGCAAAATTACGCACCTTGACTGGGATCATGGAAAGGCGTGTTTTGTCTGGAGCGACTGGGGGCAATCACGGGGCATGCCTCAGGGTGTGTAGCTTCCCTGGCCGGATCTTCCTCACCATGGTCGCAGAGAGAGGAGCTGGACAGGGAGACTGACATGGATATCAATTTACAGAACTGAATAGCTCCCTGCTTAATTTACGTCAGCTGGTCAAGCCGGGTGGCTCCGGCTTCTGGCTTTGTCCTCAGCGCCCTCTCAGCTTCGTGAGAGTACTCGCAAGGTTATTATTTATATTCTTCTCAGGCAGATGGTGGTAAAATGTGGGCCTCCCGGTCAAACTCCTCAAGTGTGGATCCGTAGTACAGTATAGCCTCACTCTCATTCTCTGGGCAAGCCTCTTAACCTGAACTGCCTCCGATACTTTCTTCCTGCTCAGAAAGTGTCCCCGCAAGCGCATTTGCTAAGCTAAGATGATAGGATAATATAATAACAAGATAATAACAACATCAATGCTTCCCACATCCTGTTTAATGGCTGTATTATGTCCAGAAAAAAAGGGAGAAAAGACAATATTTCTTACACGTGGCAGCAGTTTAAGTGCTCAGATGATGATAAACCTGTTAAAATCTTTGGTAACGCTTTACATTAACTGCACCTTCGTAATGCATTCATTATGCATTCATAGAACATTCAGTGCACCTTGATAATGCATTCATAGAACATTCAGTGCACCTTCATGATGCATTCATAGAACATTCATAAGCAGCATGCAAGTACACTTTAACATCCTAACATCCCAAAACAGCTTTAATATGCATTAACAACAAACTCATGATTATACAATTCTAATGTTTGTTATTATTATATAATGTTTGTTATTAATGTATATTACAGCTGTTAAGGGATGTTAGGATGTTAAAGTTTACATACATGATGTTTATGAATGTTTTATGAATACTTAATGAATACATTATGAAGGTGTACTGAACGTTTTGTGAATCCAGTATAAAAGCATTATGAAGGTGTAGTGCATGTAGAGCATTACCAAATCTTCTTTCAAATAGTTTGGACACTGAAATGCAAACGTGAAGTGGCTAGCAAATTAGTAGCTGGACAGATAGTACTATAGTTAAGGAACTGCCTTTGGCATTGGAAGGTTTGAATCCTGTGAGGAGAAGGGCACAGGTGAGAAAATGCAGCTAAAGAACGTGCAGTTTTTTCTGCTAGCTAGATAAGTATCTGCAGCCGCAGGCTAATTAATGAATTTTGTAATAAACTCTCAATATTCTATTGAAGGGCAAATCTACAAGCTTTATTCAGTTTTTTAACCCTAGTGAAAAAGTAAGAGATTTGCAATTGAATGTTTTTCACATTTGACCAGCGCAATCTATAAATGAGTCATATAAACAGAAGAGCGGTAAGAACAAAGCGCATCAGTAAATAAGTGGCGGTGGAGCTGCGCTCAATGGCGGAACAGGAGTAGGTGGGCATTTGCTGATTGTGATGCTCTTTTTCAGTTTGATTTCCAATACAAGCTCTTCTTCTGCTGTCAGACACATAAAGGAGCCGCGTGGCTGACTGACAGACTTTAATTGCCGAAGTATTAATGTGGCTAAATTGTGAAAACTACCGACAATACAGCAATATCAGGAGCCTTCTTCATACATTTGAATACTGAATTCTTTTTTATTTCCAACTAAAGAACAATCAGTATGTAAAGAAATGTCAGTAAAGTTTGCAGTTAAATGGCAAAAAACTTTCCGCTAGCATTATTGTGCGAACATATCAGTTATGCTATATCCAGCGCATGCCTTGAGTTGGCGAATGTTATTTTGTGCTCCGTTAATAATGATTATTTTGTCTGTCTTTGACAGCGATGGCAATTGGGCAGTCTTGGAGCGGACAAGCGTATCTCGGAGTTCAGAGTACACCGAAGCCAACATGAGTGACTCTTTGCTAACCCGGAACGTGCAGAGAGACGTCTCAATGCAAGCCTGTCGGATCTGCCTGTGGAGCGTCAACAGAGAAAACTGAGGATTGAGGTCTGCTCACTGGTGGACTTTCGACCCCATTCTCTTCTCACTGATTTCTTGTTGGAAAATAAAGCCCCTGGGCCGTTTCCCTGTGACTGGATCTTTTTTTGGATTTCGATGGCCTCAGTTTGGTCGCCAGATGTTGCTACACACCTCCGGTCCTGCAAAGGGGATTCTATATTGTGACCAACATATGCTGTGTGGAAACTGTGGGATATATTTTGGATATAACACCCTTTGAGCCAAAGCTAAGTCAATGGTTTTGTGCTGTTAAGGACTGTCCTTCCCTCCCTCACTCTGGCCTCGTGCTTTACAATGAATCCCATTGGTTTCTTGTTCCAGGTTCAGTTCATTATCAGTACTTTGCTGGGTCTGTACGTGGGCCTGGAGTTCCCGGGGGCCCCAGGGCAGTGGGCCCGCTATGTGCGCTGGGATGCCAGCACCAGCAGCGACCTCAGCTTCCAGTTCAAGACAGACGTGTCCAACGCTATGCTCCTCTACTTTGACGACGGAGGCTATTGTGACTTCCTGCACCTAATGGTGGCAGAGGGGAAGCTGCAGCTGCGGTTCAGCATCGACTGTGCGGAGACCACCATGACGACGGTCCGCAGGGTCAACGACAGCAACTGGCACTTCGCCACGATCAGCAGACACAACCTGAGGACCTCTCTGCGGCTAGACAGCGAGATCAAGACGGACGAGGTCAGGCCTCAGCGGAAATTCATGAAGATAATCAGCGACCTCTTCCTGGGGGGCGTGCCGCTGGACATCCGGACAGCCATACTCACGCAACCCCAGATCAAGGAACAGCCGCCGTTTCGTGGGATTATCACGGATCTGAAGTACGACAAGGCGAAGCCCAAACTCATCAACAGTCATAGGGTGCGCTTGGACATGGAAGGCCTTTGCGCGGAGAGCCCTTGCATCAATGGAGGGATCTGCTCCGTGGTGGAAGGGGAGATGGTCTGTGATTGCACCAACACGGGATACATCGGCCGCTTCTGCGACAAAGGTGAGCACTCACATCCTGCCATGCGACCTGCAGTCTTTCGTTTAGCGTTGGAGGTTCAGCAGAGGGTGAAGGATATTGCTTCCTTTAGGCTTTCTAGGTAACAGCAGGCCATGTAAACCAAGGATTCACATAGCACAGCATTTCCTGCGGGCTCATATTTGTAGGTACTGACATGTGGTCTGACCTCCGTTGGTACGGGAAGAAGAAAGACCTCTGTGTTTCTAATCCTAACCCGGTGAGAATGCGCTCTCCCCCTTCTGCTGCTTCCCCGGAAGAATCCCGTCTGCTCCTTACATGCTAGTGAACACACTGACAGCATTCTCTCCATCTCTCCATCTCTCCTGCTTTCCCTTACTTTTGTCCTAGTAATTTTGCCTCATTTAGTTGGAATTTTGCTGTCTTTGTTCTGCAGCTTATGTTGTTAAAGCAGCGATCATTTAGACCAAAGTCACGGCCTGTGTTCTGCATGAAGTATAGTCCATCGGAAATTTTCTCTCAGAAAACAGCCACTGACTTTTACCTTAATTCTGTGTATTTTCGTGAAGGTCTTTGCGTAAATGTGCCGATTCTATTTACTTAGCTATTCTGTGCATTTCACATCCTCTCAGACTGTGCAGGTTGCAGAAATACCACACAAACAGTTCTTTTCACCAGTGCGAAAAACCTGACTACTGTGCACTTCTGGAAGTTTCCCGTTATCAGAACTCCACCTCTGGATTATATTCACTCTTCAGCTGTTCTGTCTCTGGCAAATCTGGACAACCTGGGTCAATGTTTCTGGTCTCTTTAAACCTTTAGAAGTTTACAATGTAAGTTTATTTCTCATGTTGTGCAAGTTGAGACTAATACTGAGAAGAATTTGACTAATTTACTACTAACTTTTATAAAAGTAATACCTGATAATGTTTACTACAGAATGCATTGTAGGAGAAGGTAGATAGATCCAACCATGCACGATGTTTAACGTTTGACCAAATAAATTTCTGTTACTGGTTTATCTTTACATTGAAATTCAACATGATGCACACTGCTGGAGTTATCACAAGCTGGGCACTACCGGCGAACCGGCCTGGCTTATGTGCCAAACTTCTGCAGCGGATTTGAGCTATGCACTCGGGTGAGTGACATCGCCCCCTGCTGGACCGGGTGCCAGCACGTCAGTCAAAGAGGCCGTGCCCCAGTGACTGGCTACAGCAAAAGACCCTACCCATCAGCACCATCCCTTCCTGCATCCACCATACTTTCTTTCCTTGTCCGAAAATAACTGCCCTTTTGCTAAAGACATATGTGATGCAGGTACAGTACCTGGGTTTTCTTCTGTGTGATGTCAGTGAATATGCTGGTTCAACGCTCTTGTTCTCTTTTCCAGGAATTGAGTACCTTAAAATATTTTTTCAAGCCAACGTTGAAAGTGAAATTAGCAATATTACCGAATATGTTCAGATCCCGCAGGCTTTACGGAAACACGAAGGCACAAGCTGGTTTGAGCACGACCTGCTTCATCTGTTCGTCCTAATGCTGCTTTTGTTGTTATGTCGATTTTCTTACTGTCCTGTTTGTCACGTGCTGTCCCGCTAAAATGCAGTATCTTTACCGTGTTATGGGAAGACTCGCTCACCTTGTATATTTATGTACCTCTGAATATTTTATTATTGTCACCTCTTTTTAATATACGGGCTCAAAGAGCCTGACAGGAAAGGATATTGCATCTGAAACACGGAGAGACGTCCTCAGATAAGACAAGATGAACAGCCCTTGGCTTCCTCTAACTGTTTCTTAATGACTGACGCAAAGTGGCCCTTTTTTCTGTCGGCTGGGAGACAAAGACGACAGCCTGATGAGACTTTATCACGGGGTGCTGTTTCTGCCGCGGACTCGCCCTTCCAGGCTGCCGGCTCTGCTCAGGTAGTGCCTTAGAGGCGCCAGGCTCTCTGGGGCGGAAACTCTGCTGGGGGGAGCCGGGGTCCTCGTGCGTCTGGGACTCCAGGGATGATCGTAGTAGTTCCTCCAAGGGCCACGTCTCGGCAAGCCGGGGCAGCAGGACTGCGCTGGCTGCAGACCCATGGACGGTGGGAGGCCTCTTTAACTAAATGAATCAATCATGCCCTATTGCAGTGCCTGCTTGGCTCAGTACCACCCTCTAGTGTAGGCGGATTAAAGCCAAGAGTATGTCTGGCGGCGCTCGACTGCCAGCATCGATTCCGAGGGCTTCCAGAAAAAGATAACCTCCTTCGCTAGAACGCTTCCCATATATGATGATGCCTGAGGGTTACATCAAAGATATGTAAAATATGCACTGTACGCATAAAACACGCACAACCACTAATCTGGAAATGAGAAGTAGGAACTGCAGTGTAGATGGGTAACTGGCAGTTCACACATATGAGGGTGGGGAGATGGATAATTGAAGACACATTTTCTAGGAGCGTTTTTCAGCCTAATAGGTGCAATAAGGAAGCGGCCCACCCCAGAAAGTTTCACAGATTAAAGGTTGCTAGCTGTCAGCGACGCTCCGAAACAGCGGAAGAATAGGTAGTCACACCCACAGATGGTGAACTCACTTTATCAAATCCAATAAAAGAGGATTCAGCCCGTTTACAAGTTCCCGGGAGAGTGTACGTTAAGGACACTTCTCCCCGTTGGATCAGCAGTCATCCTGACACACTCAGGCATTTCCGAAAACAGACAGATGGCGGGAATGGCCCTGGAAACATTTGCCGGGTCGGAGGCGTCTGTTTACTGAGGGGAATGATTGAGCCGGCCGCAGCGAGAGTCGACTGTAAAGCTGCGTAATCCGGGGACAGATTAAAATAATAAACATTTGGCTATAAAACACATGTTTAATCTGTGGGCCCTACAGGGATAATGTAGCATTAGTGGAAGATTGTGCGAGAGCCCACATCTAAGTCAAAATGATCCGTGCTGCTTGCTACACATCAGTGTTCCTGTTTAAAAATACGAAACCAGGAGACACAGATATTAATATCAGGCAGATTTAAACATAAAATAATAATGATGTTGTAAAATGCTGCAGTACTCTAAATATTATAAAATCAACTTAGAGCATGAACAGCAGATGAACCGTTACATAAAAGCAAAAATTCACTGAAAATTATGAGTGTTAAAAGAATGAGGGAGCATTCTGAGAGCTGAGCTTTCAGGATTAAAGTAATATACTTCGAAAAAATTGACAGTTACAGTAATCTTGCTTTGGAAGTAGGTCATTGAGAAAACAAGGGGAAAAAAATCTTGCCTGATTGAAACTGATTTTAAGTTTGCAGCATGTGGAGAGTGATGCGCAGAATTCAGCATTACGTGAAAAAAGAGGGATTAAAGCTTAGTGAACTCTCACTGGATTGGGCGGCGTCTGGTCACATGACTGACGACATCTTGAACTTCTTATGTTGGATTTATATGACTTAAAGTTGGACGCTGTACTACATAACATACGATTTGGCTGTGTACATAACTGGAATGAGTGAATGATATGTACCCGTCCAGTTTAGTCAATATTGTTATAGCTACTTAAACATTCTAGTTTTTCTCAAACACAATGCTTCTTGTGAGGGACAATAATGAGTGACTGTAAAGGTCATTTAGGGTACTGCAAACTCGGTGTGCAGGTTTGGCTCCTCACTCAGGTGGTACTGCTTAAAAAATCAGCGACACAAAATAATTATGTGGCAAAGCATCACACATGCTGAGTTACCCTTTGAGCAAACTATGCCTCTTCGAAACCAAGGTGATTAATAATATATCAGTGATTACCAGGCACAATGTTTAATTAAGTTAATAATTACAGCCTTATTTCCTTCCTTAATTAGCTGTTTACAAAAGAAGCTAAAATGTATGAGATCTAAGATGAAAGAGTATTTAAAGCAGAAAAAAATATTTTGGTTTGATTAGTAGAAAAGAAAATTTGGGTGGAACTAAATATATTTGATTCTCATTCTGTTTTGCAAATAATATTTTCCATTTTCAGGCAAGTATTACTGCCCGGTACACTTTAAATGCTATTTTTTATTTATCTGTTCTTCAGAAAGGCATAGGCAGGTTGGGTAACATTCGCAAAAGGTCGCTAACGCATTATGCAAACATAAATAAATGTGTTGGTTTTGTGCATTTCATATTTATGGGCCTCGCAGGAGAGAACAGGGGGACCTGTGCGAGGTGTTGAGGTAACTCACGCAGCACAAGCCAGAAGCTGCTGACGTGTCCGAGCCTGAGTGGCCCTGGGACAGCCGACGGCAGCAAACTGTGTGCTGTTGCCCCAAGAGTATGATGTGTAGGGGTCTGAGTCCGCAGCAGAAACAGGGCACCCAAGGGTAAAGGTCTTGGTTAGCCAGTCGCTTATACACAAACCCCCACAACAGCATAAATCCAGCCACCCAATGGGAGCCGGCCGCAGCGCCCGCTCGGATTTATGCCGTTTCCGTGTATGTGGGGCACCTTGTGCTACGGCGGTCACGGAATATTCCCACCCAATATTCCTGGAGGTGTTCAGGAGTGCAGCGTGTCTGTGATCTGGCTCCCCGCGAGCGTGGGACAGATCCCATCCAGGTGTTCGGGAACATGCACGGCGCTGCAGCTGCTGCTTGCATGGTCGCAACCGTGTGGTGTTTTTTTTTTGCATGGTAGCCATGCAAAAATAGTGCCAGAGTGAGTCTAACACTGGGTATCTTTCCTTTTTTGTTTTTTCTTCCCCCCTTCTATTGTAGAACGTGCATCAGATGAGATGAGTACTCCAGGTGAGTTCTGAACATAATGCTCAGGATCAGGCCTAATGACTTTTATCATCGTTTTTAATATTACTACCATATTACTATTATTATTATTATTATTATTATTCGGATTGGGAATTAAAAATCCAATAGTTTGCAAAAAAATGAAACAATATAAGAAAATTATTCAAGAAACACATTGGTTTTAATCTGCACATGCACCTTTCTCTTCAACGTGTAGCCATGCTTGTAAGGTCAATACTAAGAAGCTGAGACTTCCTAGGCGCAGGGGCAGGTTTTCAAGCCATTTGAAAAGCTCCCGTTCAGTGTGATGAATGCCATGCTTGGCTCTTTGGCACAGCATGAGATGCTACCACAATACTAAGCTGTATTGGTGAGCGTGTCTAAAGTGTTTCTCTATCGATCTCTCTCTCTCTCTACCCCTCTACTTCTGAAGGTTTCCGAGACTTGATGATGGCCGATCAAGGTATGCTCCCCCTACTGATCTCTTTTTCATCCCGCCTCCATGCCGCTCAGCCTGCACTTGCCCATGCATGATTTTGCGTTGGTTATCGATGTGTTCCTGATTATCGATATTTATGCCTGTGGGCTTTGGAGCTGGGGTGTTGCAAGTGGTTATGGGTAGGCGAGGGGCTTGCCTGGTTGCTGTCTTGCAACTTAGACTCCCTTTCTTTCCAGGATGAGCTGCATGTACGCTGGTCCCTTTAGAGCTCGCAAAAACACATGCATGATTTTCTTCTATAATAAACTGTCACCGGCAACATAACAAAGCGAAGGATCTGGAAAGTTCCTTGCGAAACAAACAGTGTGTCTTTCTTGCCATTGCTGTAAGCCACTTGGGGTTGGCCTCGTATCGCATGCGAAGTGTGCCGTGACCCCCCCTTGCTGTGCTTTAAGCGTGTTGGGCCGACATGGCCGCATGGATAATCGCCTTTCCTCCAGCCCCCTTGATCTTCACTATGTCGTATCCCTCTTCTACCCTCTCTTTTCCCCCCTATGGCTATTCGACTGTGGATATCATTTGATCATTCCCTCGTCGAACCTCCCCGTCCATCTCTGTAGCTAAAAGAAAAGGTAAAGTCCTCTATCGCACTATTCCCGTGAGCCGGCCGGTCCGTTTGCAGTAGCCTTCCTGTGCCCACGCCGGCTAATATGTTTACAGATTTCCATGCGATGCTTTCATGCTAATGGATTCACCAGAGAGGCGTTTCTGTAGCGGAGTGCGTGATTAAATTAGCTTTAAATTAAATGAGCGCTAGTAGGATGAGTGGAGACAAAGTGCAGTTCTGGTTCTGGGGGAATCTTTAAAAGGCTACGCTGTTCTCTTTGTTTGGGGCAGCGTGGGCTTCAGTGGGAGCTTGATAGTTACGGGTGTTTTAATTATTTATTCATTTCTTTTCTTCTGCTTTCTCATTTAAAGTTTCTGGTGGGAAGTCTGGAGATTTTGAGTGGTGCACTGTAAACTGCGGTAAACTGCACTGTAAACTTTGGTAAACTGCACTGTAAACTTTGGTAAACTGCACTGTAAGCTGTAACTGGACATTTTGCTGCCATTTTCCCTTTCTTCCCCATTTTATGTTCTTGTTTTAGTTGTTTTGAAAAGTTTTGTCGCTGCAGTGGAAAATTCTGTTGGTGTTTTGATGCTTTCTTGATTGAAAAGGCAAAAATTAGCTTTGAAAAAAAACTGCTTGCTGACATTATGGGTTAAACTTGAACAAATGACCAATCTGTTCTGCTGCAGTGTAATATTCACAAGAACCCCTTTCTTAAGGAGCTAATTTTCAGGCTTTCAGTGGCTTTCGAGTAAAGTTCATTCAAGTGTCATGTGGGTAAAGAAAATCTCAATGCCATTGCAAGATAAGTTCTCGTATGTGGATTCAGTCTGGGTCTTGTCATCTCCTATTGTGATCAGGTAATTGATTATGACAGGGGAGACTTTAAGTGTATTTTTGGCCTACAGCTATGCACGATGTTACAGAGCAATCAGAACCTTCCTTGCTGATCACTGCCATGCACCCTGCAGTATGACAGATGACCATTGGTTGACAAGTGTGTGTCAAATACATGCAGTCCCTTCGAGCCTTTTAGTGCATCTTGGGTAATAAAGCAATAGCTGAATGGAGGCAATTAAATTAAGCTGTAAGAGGATTAAAAATAATGATAAAACACAATTATTTCCAGTTCACTCTAAGCACTACACAACCAGTGATGCATTTAATGCCGTACATTAGCTGTCCTTCAGCCCCGTACTCTTCCAGAGACCAGGACTGAGTCCATTGTGTGTTATTCCTGGATGATCTGAGCTTGCTTCCTTGTTGAAAACAGGGGGTAGCCCCATGTTTCAGGTCTGGGTCATACTTGTTTGGAACGTCTGGTGCCCGAAGCCTCGTTCCCATGGTGTAATGCCCCCCCCCCCATGAATATTGATGGTCGCCCCGTGTCCGGATGGCACTGTGACGCTCGTTCACTGAGCCTGGGAGGTAAGCGTCTCCCTTAGCTTGTGCAGCCACAAACCAAAGTGCTCGGATGAAAGCGGAGATCACCAATCCTGTCTCTCTGGGCAGCCAAAGAGGGCTTCTGTTTCGACAGCATGCCTCACCCCCCAGAGATAACTGGAGGCTACGCAAGAGTGCCCCCCGCCCTCCGAGGCTAGTGAGGAAACCAGGGCCAACGGGGAGGGAACTGGGAGGACAGCGCAAAAGCAGCGCAAATCCCTGCATTAATTATTGCTCTTCAGAGTAGCATGAACTTCATTTACTCCTCATGGGACCCGCTCCGGAATCCATGCCCCCCCCCTGCCTCCGCTCCCTCTGTCTCTGAGAGAAACGGTACGAGTTCGAATCAGACGCACTGTCTGTCGAAATGAAGCATTTCCTCCGTATGATTAACATTTCAATGGCGGGCAATGAAGATGAGCGTTCAGCTAGCTGTGCGACCCTGGCTTCCCCCCTCCCCCACGTTGATACGTCCAAAATGCATTCTGCAATTTGTCAATTCAGATGGGACCTCTAGCGCAGCCACGCTTCAACCGGAGCAGCTGCTGAGAGCTGTTACAAAGCAGAGCAAACGGTTCAAAGACGACACTGATTAGTGTATTTTAACCGTAACTTAATATTTCCTCCTCACCGGATTTAGCGTTATGAGCAAAGAGCGCAGGTCTTTGTTCGCTCTTCATGGCGATGCAGGTGTCTGCCAGAAATATGCTTTAATTAGTCACAAGCTCAAACTTCAGAAGGAGAACACACTGCACCCTGCAAGATACTCTTATTGGAGCATGTCAACTAAGGAGAAATAGAAAATGAATGAGATACAGTTTAACTAAAATAGATGGTTGTCGCCTCACAAATTAGCACATACATATATGTCGAGGACAAATTCACCAAATTATCCGCCCTGTATATGACAGCTGGTCCAATTAGCATATGAGAATGAATATCTGTTTAATGGCCTGTTTAACAAACACTGTGTAAGGTGATACCGCAAGTTTGACATCTGATGCCTGCATTAAGTGGCAAGTGAGAATCACAGGAGGGTGTGAGTGTGGGGCATGTAGGGGGACACTGGCAGGGAGCTGCTGGGGTGCACAGATATTCAGGTTTTGGATGCAACAATATGTGCATCTGGAGAATCATCTGGCTTGGGGTCACTAGTTTATTTGTTTTAATTTTGTACATCGCGGGGTTGGAGTTCACGTCTCCCTCTCTTAATTGATGTCTGGAGCTCATCGTGGCTGTCAGACGCTGCTGCTCAGACTGCAGTAGCGGGCAGCAAGTCACAGACCTCCCACAATCCCTCAGCTTCTTCTGTGACTCACACTCCCTCTCTCTCTCACTCATGTACGGGGGGCTGTTGATCCTCAAACATTTGCACTGTGCAAATTCGGTTATCGACCCCCCCATCACACGATGGCGATGTTTCCTCCCGAGAGGGAAATGAACAGAACCGGCCTGGGACACGACCTCATCACCCGACTGCCACTCCACTGTGGTGGGGGAGCTGTCTCCTGATCCTGACATCATATGTAGACATCGTCTGCCATGGAAAATACTTGACGATATTTTTCATTCCTCTGTTGCTGGATGATTGATAATTGAGGCATGGGAAACCTATTTTGATTTATAGTTGTGTGTGCGAGTGTCTGTGTCTGAATGAGCGGTCCCCAAAAAGATGATTACACGACTGTGTGT
>JAODUD010000039.1:13097601-13112159 GCA_026784285.1 Stomatorhinus walkeri | reverse complement strand
ACCCCGCCCCAAGGACACGCTTTGTAAAACTAACATCAGCCATTCAGATCATGGAACGAGTCATTGTTTTACTAACGGGATCGACTAATGTACTAACACCCTAATTCTTCGCCATTGTTATCATTTTTAGTTATTTTATTTTATTAACAGCCGTTCTGTTCACTGTTTTTAATTTCCTTTCTTCCCCCCTTTTCCGCAAAGCAATCAGGCATTGGACACGCTATGGTAAACAAACTACATTGTCTGGTAGATATCATTCTTATTGTCTTTCTTTTGGGTTTGCCGTGTGTCTCCTCCCTCTTTCCTTTACTTTGACTCTCATTGTTGACACTTATCAAAATTTGAGGAAACGGGGTTGGTATTTCTCAGCTTCTTCACGTCCCGATTTACCTCCTCGCCCGTCTCGTTCCTTTAAACCCCCTCCTCCTCCTCACGGCTTTTTTTCTTTTTTTTTTTTTTACCCTTTGACTCCTTTTCTTTGAATTCCTCCTACTGTTTAAAAAAAAAAAACTTCCAGATCAGAGCTTTGTAGGGCTTCATGTATGAACAAAGCCTCCGCATTTGTTTTCACCGCGGACGTTGGCGAACTGGCAGAAGCTTTCCACAAACTACAACCACGACCAAAACGCAAAATGAGAACCAAACAAAAGCTTCAAAAACCTTCAACGCGGGAGCTCTGACAGTTGTTTTCAGTGCACTTTTTGCATGGCATGCCTAAACGTCACTGATCCATCCCTCCATGTCTCCATAACCCCATCACCTGCTAACCGGCATTAATTAGTCCCTACCTCGCTTTACTTACCTTTCACCATTTGTGCACGCTGGTGACGATACCCTCTTCAGTTCCACTTGCATGATTGTGTCTCCTGCATGTACTTTTATGTTATGCTTGCTCATGTTTGTGATTGAATCATTTTCTACCATAATTAACCTTTTTTCATTTTCAAAAAAAAAACAAAAAAAACCAAACCAAGTCCTGACTTGCACATTTGTGACATTGTATGGTAAGACCCCCTTTAATTCTGCATGCTTGTTGATAAACTTCCAAAATTTGCCCAAAACTAAAACAAGTACAAGAAATTTGTCCTTGGTTTTAACATTTACTAACCCTCTCCAACCTAAACTTCCAAAAGCAATAACAACAAAAGTCATTTTCTTACCCTCATCAAAGATAAAGAAAATATTCCTCTATAATATTTTCTTTACCTGTCTCTTGAACTTGAAAAAAGAATGACATGAAAAACGTTGTCTTACCCAAATGAGACTCCCAAGGTACGGACCCTGGTCCTATGAACGAAGATCACGTCCCATAAAAGAATCTCGTGAGATCACAGCCCATTCCCACATGGTCACATATGGGCCATCTTGTCCTACTGCTTTCCCTGAACAGGTGACCATCTCTGTAGACGGGATAATCACTACGACGGGCTACACGCAGGAGGACTACACCATGCTGGGCTCCGATGACTTCTTCTACGTCGGGGGGAGCCCAAGTACGGCAGACCTACCAGGCTCTCCAGTCAGCAATAACTTCATGGGATGCCTAAAAGATGTAAGCTTGGCCTTCTTCCCTCTGTCCCTAGGACATCTCTCTTCGCCTACATCTTATGGCTTACGGCAACCAGACAGTCTGTGTCCAGGAAGACGCTCTGAGGTTACAGGATCTGCATCCTACCAGTTCAATTAAAAGGACTTAGATACCCCTTAAGCGCTGAGTTCTTGCTGTGTGCTGATTGGTCAGTCTCCTATAGTCATGCATATGTCACTAAGGTTAATGTGAAACAGCTGGATAAGTTTTTGAATCAAGTAAACAAGCCAGTTAAAGAACAAGAAGAACTGAACTTATCCAAGCACAGCAGCCATTCGGTTTTAAGGTAGTTTGTGAAATCCAGAGTAGCTAAAAGAGCCCTTCCTGACATGGATTATCTGGTCACCCTAGAAGGGCCAGATTAACCCCATGTGATATCCATCCATCCATCCATCCTCCAATGGCTTATCCTTCTGGGTCATGGGTGGTCCAGAGCCTATCCCAGAAGCTACGGGCACAAGGCAGGGAACAACTCAGGATGGGGGGCCAACCCATCACAGGGAACACTCACAAACCAATGGGCGATTTAGTATCTCCAATCAACCTCAGCATGTCTTTGGACTGTGCGGGGAAACTGGAGTACCTGGAAGAAACCCCATGATGACACGGGGCGAACATGCAAACCCCACACACACGTAACCCAGGCGGAGACTCAAACGCGGGTTCCAGAGGTGTGAGGCAACAGTGCTAACTACTGCACCAGCATGCAACCCACCCGATGTGATAGTGGGTATCAAATCAGGTTTTAGTTTTCCCCATACAGGCAAATTCATCAGCAATACAAGTAGCAAAGTACTTACAGATGTTTATTATATATATTTTATACACACAAACACACACACATCCACAAAGTCCAAATCCAGTTGAGTTTAATTTATATTCCTTCATTGTGGTTGTATTTTTGGAACCGTCAATCGATTAAAAGCCATCTACCCATCTTCCAACAGCTTATCTAGCATAGGAGCATGTAGGCCACAAGGCAGCCGGACACCTTGGATGAGTTTCCAGTTCCTTGCAGGGCACCGATTCAAAAGTTGAAGGCAAATTATAACCCACTTGCTTTTATTTTATCTTCATTTGAAAAGGCCTTTTTGATTTTGTAGAAGCTGGGCTGCCACACTGCCCTCCACATGTGCGTCTACTGCAGGCTTTCTCAACCTTCCGAGCTGCACAGTTGTGACCAGTTGACGGCCGCATGCAACTCAAAACACATTTAATAGGTCTTAGTGTTCGGGCGAGTGGGATAATGATCTCCAAAAGAACATACCTTTGTTAGAATGGGATTAGGCCATTAAATCTTTGTGAGGCAGCTACCAAGAAAGCCTCCATTCCCTAATTATTGGCCTCTTTGGAAAGGTGATTACGCAGTGCCCTGTTCATAATAATGGCAGTACCCTAGCATGGTTTTACACGACTTCATTAGCTGGACTGTGTGTACGTCGCCATCACCGCACAGTCAACTGTTACGAATCTTACTGGATCCATAGAGTGAGAAGCTGCCCGTGAACAAGATGCAAGCAAAATCAACGCTGATGCGTTGGATTACAGGCTGGCTCTGGCCGCTTCACGCTTGCGCGGGTTCAGCCTTTGCAGCTTCCTTGGTTTTGCAGGTATGAGTGACTCACTCTATTGCGACACTTTGAGGGTACGGCAGGGACTTCAGCCACATCCAGCGGAGAGGTCGCACCCAATTACATGTCTAATAATAATAATAATAATTATTATTATTATTATTATTGTTGTTGTTGTTATTATTAATAATAATAATAATTATTATTGCTTACATGTGGTTACTCAGAGCATCATTATTTCATCCATACGTTACTATTAGTCATGTGATCAACTTTGCTTACATATAAACACTCTAAAAGTATTTTTCATTTGGTCGGGTATTACAAATTGTATATCTGCAATGCCGCTTCGGTGATACATGTGCCTGCCGCTTCGGGCCATGGTCAGCCAGACATACTGTATACTGTGTGCCCCCCAGCATTTACATGCCTATTCTAAAACCTACAGTCAGACTTTAGACATTATTGTTGCCCTACATTCAATATACACCTGGGAAGGCTGCTGCCTTTTCCATCGACCTTGGTAATGTAACGTATGTCCAGTTGCACTGCTGTAACCCATTAGGTTGCCAAGGAGACCATTGTTTCACGCAGTATCGCTGATGGCAGGTCTAAGGTCAAACCCTTTCACATTCACTAGAGTTGACCTGTTACAAATCAAGCTGACTGGGCCTTCATTCAGTGGTCATCCTCACTTACTGAGCGGGAAAAGCAATCAGAGGCCTTATAACACATAGGAAAACAAGAAGTATATAGATGGGTATGGTACAGGGAATTGGGGACTGAATGCATGAAATAAATGTTTATTTATTAGCTCATGAATTGTTTATGTGTTTTATCTGCTGTTTACAGAGTAGGGTTAGTTAGTTTAGGACAGCTGTGTAAGAAAGGGCCCTTTTGTAGGATGTTTGTTCTGGTAAGTAGAGTATATCGTGTTTTAAATATAGAAAGTCTTTAAAAACCTGAATTTAAATGTTGGCTTTAGTGATGTCATCCCATGGGCAGAGCCGACTGTGAATCTGTGTCAGGCCGTGTGTTGTTGTACATGTGTGTGAGCCTGTGTGTCTACTGGCAGATCAGGGGACGTAATGCAGGAAAGAGGGGAATTAAAATGAGGGTGCACACCTCTGGTCATCCTGCAAAGGCTCAGCCGTTTCCAAAGCCTCATCCCAAGCCCCCCCAGACAGGCACCTTTGTGCTGATTTAAAGCAGGGAACACACACCATTCCATTCCCCGTAAATGCTGAACCCACCCCCACCTGCCTCCCCGCCTTATTTGCTGGCCCAGTCCACAGTGCACTCTCCCCTTGCTCTCCCTCATGACGACCTTTTTAAAACGCTGCTCTGAGGTCACCCACACTGGACATATTTTCAACCCAGATACGACGAGGCGCTGCAATGTCCCCCATCCCCCCAGACCAGTTGCCCTCCCCCGATTGTGCTACTGTCTCCTGGAGGTTCGCAGATGAAAACAAGCCACCCATAATCACGGCTGTAATGGAAAGTCACCTTGTTGCAACCCTTTTATCTTTCGACTGCCTGAGCCTGCCTCTCGCTTTATTACACTCCGTATTCCACACGCGGCCATTAATATTCATTTGTTGCCTTGTGAAGCCTGCCCCTCTCTCTCTGTCTGCTGTCAAATGGCAGCCCTGATAACCGAGGTATCGCCGGGGCCTCGTTTGTGTCGGTTCTACAGCGATAAATAAACATTTGAAACTAGGGTATTTTTCCCCCTCCATTTTTTTGGATGCGTCTTGAATGAGACGGCCACATTACAGACTTTGATCAGACATATTTGCGGGAACTGAATGTTAGGCTCCAGAGGAAGAAATGTTACGGACCTGTGCACAGGAGGTTGGTGGATAGCGTGTGGAAATGGTGCCACTTAATTATAGGTTCTTCTGACTAGAAATGACCAGCAATGCTCTGCCCAGTTACTAGCAAGTGAAGTCAACGGAAAGGGGCTGTGGCGGAGTCAGGGGCAGAGGGAAACGACCTGGTCGGGAATCAGACCTGGGGGCCTTCGGATTTCTACAAGCTGCTCTGTCCCGGGAAGCCATGCGGCTCACGGTTACTAGCCAGCCTTGAGTCTGCGCTATTAATTCCAAAGCACGAATGCATACATTAACTTTGAAATCACTGATGGAACTCTGAGTGTTATACAAAAAGTGCAAAATCAAACATTTGCTAACTTTAACCTTATCTCACACTCTGTCCAAGATTTTTATTTGAGTATAAAATCCACTTCTTAACTAGTTTGTCCCTTGCGAAGTAAATCTTGTATCTACTGCCTGTGTATGTTCATCCATCTTGGTTTAATAGTAATGAAACACAGATCCCCAGAACAGAGAGAATCCACAGAATTTTAATATTGCATTGCTGTCCATACAGTTCAAGGGTGATGTCCATCAGTTCAGGATTGTGTACTAGATTGGCACCCAGCTTGGTGGCCTACAGATACATACCCAGACAATGACCTATCTGCGCCCCATGTGGCTCTGCAAATCATTTCATTGGTTTGCTTTTCCCGCCATTTTGCTGAGTCACCGCCAGCTGCTGAGCAGATCCGTGCGCACAGATGGCCTGGCGTAGTCCATCTTTCCAACTGATCCGTTTGGATCAACCCTGCAGGAAAGATAGGGCCTGGCACCGGACTGGAGTAAAGATCCGGACCTGCCAGGGAAAACATCTGGCATGGTATTGAACATGGTTGCAGAGAGTTGGATAGCTGCTCAACGGATAGCAATAACTGAAAAACAAACGTGCATAAATGACATGCATACATTAAGCGCTCAATAAGTCTGACGTCTGCATTTGAGAATGTATTGAGCTGCATTACATCATCACCACAGGTCCCGTCCAAACAGAACTATGATTGTCAGCAAAGTGCTGACTACCAGTAGAGGTGAGAACCACCATCCAAGTAATGATAGGTACTTCCAAATTCCTGCTGCAATCCAAGGAACATGTAGGTAATGTAAGCTAGCTGGCATTGTTAAATTGGTCTTAGAGTTGTACACCCCCTAACAGGGATAGGTTATTGCCCCCCCCCATCTTTGTCCAGGATAGCAAATTTGAGGATGGAGCTTTTCCATTGCCATACAGGAACCGAGCCATACCGCAAAGGGAGACTAGGTTCAGCACGGTTCCAGCTCGCTTCGGTTTTCCACTGCAGAAGGGTCGGCTCGGTAAAGGTATTGGCAAGTTTGAAGAGTGACAGTGACGTAAAACCCAAGAGATGCATATACACTGCCCACATGGTGCACATCATAATTTACTACGTGCAAGTATTATTTTTACTGTTTGCTAATTTCCGCTAGCATGTCTGTAAGAATCACTGTTTTAGCCTTCACTCTTCTATCCCCACCAAACATTTGCTCATGTAAATTTGCATTACGAATCCATTCCGGTCAACTGTTCACTTTTTTAAGTAGGAGGTAGGAAATTTTCAAGTTCTAAGTTATTGGGAATGCATTAATATATTACAATATGCGAAACTACAAACGATAAATAGATAATCCATGTACAGAACACCAGCATCTCTGTGCATTTTAACCTACACAACCAGCTTGATTTGGACACACTTTCAGCCCTGCTAGTAAGTTAGCCATGTCAGCGCGGATACGGCTCAGAGGTGGCTTGGGTTCCGCTTGCCTATTTTCAATGAAAGAGTGCCAGTTCTTGGTACAGTTTGGCTACGGCGGAGTTCTTGGTGGCAGTCATATATATTTTGCTGAGAAAGCCATATATGCATTCGGCTTTCTGGTGCTCTTAAGACTTTGGGATGTGTGAATACAAATTAAGAAGAGTAATCATCATGGAGGAAATTGGCATGGTGTCGTTTTAGCATACAGATAAAAATATGTGGTGTTTGATGGTATTTCTATGGTGGTAGTGAAATTCTGCCTGGCAGCATCACTGAGTATCATTAAAATGTCACTAACATACCACAGGGCAAAGGGTTAAGCCAAATACCCAGCAATAAAATACATACATTAGATTCAGATTTGCGTTTGTATGAAAGGCAAGTTGCAGGGAAAAAAAGGAAAAAGCAAAAGAAACAGTGATTATATGAACTGACCTTCCATTTAATCTGTGTGACATTCAGAGGAATACGGCTTTTATATTTAAGAGGATTATAATCATATTTGTCTCTTATAAATAGTGCTGTCAGATTATGTAGACATTTTTATCTAATGCATTTATACAGAAATGCAGTACTTTCGTTTACACATTTAATTTTTTTCTATAAACAACAGGTTCAGTCTGTGTGCTAATCAATCGTGAAAATGCGAACAGGAACCAAAAGTCTGTATGTTAATAAAATATGCTTCCACTTATTCAAGCATGATTATTTTATATATGTATGTGTATGTATTAACAATTTTTGCTCCTGCAAGTTATAATTAGCCGAATTATTAAGAACAGACGTTACTCTTCTTGCCATAAACTTCAGCATAATATTTTATCAATTATTATTATTATTATTATTATTATTATTATTATTATTATTATTACACAAACCACAGCCTAATCTGCCAGTTCAATTAATATGTTTATATTGATGGTGGACGGGGAGGAATGGGGACATCCCCTACTTAGGACATGTAAAACATGGCACGCGTACCTTCACACGCGCAGCATAGCACGCACCAAGATAAGCCCGCCGTAACGGGGGGCTTCCGGCTTTCACTCTGAGCAGATGCGCGCCTCCGCAAAGGGCTCTGGGTAATTCTCAGTTTCCCGCCGTTCAGCTGGCTTTGTGTTGCTCGCTGATACGTCGCTATTTAATTTCGGAGCGGGCCTGCACGCTGCGATAACACCTTGATGAATTTCGACTTTCAGCCGTCACCGGTTTTTTCCCCCCTCTGCGCTCATAGAAAATCTCCGTACTTATCCAGCCCTGAACTAATTTGCATATACATATTCAGGGAGAAACAATTTGCAGACTGATTCAAGCTGACCGTTTTCGACGTGTCGTTTTTGTACATGTTACAGCTTGTAATATTGCGAGTTTATGAATTTAATTACATGCACGTGTTGTGTGTGGTTAAAAGTCATATGCGTGCTATAGTATTGAAAAAACCACTCTGCATGGGAATCATTGCAAAATTAAGATGCCTCGATGGGAAAGGCATTTAATCAGTACCTATTACAACCTTATTATTTGCATTTGAAACTTTATTTATCCTTACTTACAATACTGTAACATGTGTCTGGCCCATTGGTGACAAATAAGCATTAGGGCTTTAGCCTACATTGCGGATGGATTTAGAAATGAGCTGAAATTACATGATGGGTTTTGGCCCATCAGTTAAAGGCAGAATAGACAACCTGACATTTTGCGTGATATTTGAGGACTCCAGATGACAACAGCCCAGCGAGGGCAAATTGCAAAGTAGCCGCTTCTGTCAGCGGGAACGGCTGCTTCTGTCAGGTATCAGGAAATGGCCAGGGGGCATTTGGATGTAGATTGTGACAAATGTCTCAGGCAAGCATTTGAGGCATGAGCATAAACAATACTAAGAAGCTAACCAGCAATAATCACTGCCATTTAATCAGGACACAGACTTGTGGTCGGCCAAAATGAACCAGGTTATCTTGAATCCAGTCTCACGGCTGGCAGACATTCTTAAATATGGTAGGGAAGTCTCTCTGCATGCAAAAGTGTAGAACTGCACCTGTAATGTCAGGTGTACCTGGTGGAGAGCAGTCAACACCATGCTACCCACCAAAGCATGAATTAGCATTTTTTTTTCATTCTCTTCAGGATTAAATAGAACATGGAGCTGCTGGCTGGTAGTCGGCACACGGTTTAAGCTTTTCATTTGGATCAATAGGTGAAAGGTGGAGAATCTATTTTATGGAGTTATATGTTCCCATGTTTATATTGCAAACTAGCTTCTCATCCAAGAAAAATATGCTTGATAGAAAGTATAACAAATGGGAATAACAGTAATAGATGACAGAGAATGTAAATCATACTTATTACCCCATCACTGTCGTGATAGTATTGATTTATTGTGATTTGTAGCATCTACTAGACTCATATAAGTTGATCTGATTCTATTTATATGGGTATTGATAATATATGCATTCACCTATAGCATACAGCCAGTGCAATGGAATAGTAGCACACATACAATATTTTTCCTTCTCTATCATGTGTTAAAATTAAATCAGCCTCTGCCTGCCCAGCATTTAGATTAGGGAAGTGTCTGAAAAACCACTCAGGATGCGTTATCCCAGAGCCTGACTCATTTGGATCATTTTCATCTACAAGTTCGTGTGAATAGTACTGCATGGGTGAAGGGACAGCGCATTGTGTGCCTTCTACAGAACGCCTCGCCTCAGCTAAAGCTGTACAGAGGCGTCTTTAATCGGTATCGACCCCCGCAGAATGTAGATGTAGGAGGGCTCGTGAAATAAGTGTAGACAAGCATCCAAAATGGTCTCCCTGCCGTATCTTTAGAACTGTTCCTCTGCCAAGTCTGGGGTGAGCCTGCGGCGCTGCTTACAACCTCATGCAGACGTCATGGACTTTGGGCTGTGTGGCCATTAACTAGGTGGTTCTCTATCACAGTGCTCTCCGGTCATTTGACTCTTCCCATGATCATGAAACCAATGAGCAAGAGGTCAAACAGAAAAATATATTTTTTTTTTCTTTTTCATGTACACACAGCTGCAGTTCCTGGAGGAGCACTTGTGCTTCACTATGAAACCTTCCAGGATTATGTGTAATCTGTGCAGGAGAATCTATCTATTGACATCAACGGTTGTAAACATAATTGCAGTTCTCAGTTACAGTAATGCTGTATGGCAAATATCCACTTCAGTGCGTTTTAAATATTTTGTGATATGTCAGTCTTATTCACAAAAGGACTCCCGCACTTTGATACTACATTCGGATTGACCTTAAGACAGATTTTGTATCCCACTACTGCTATTAGAATCTCGGAAAATTCTATCTGGAAAAATCCGAATGAAAATCTTAGTCTCTGGATCGGCTACAGTTATTGATTAATTACCATCATACCTCCTTTCCTTTTTATTTAGCATCAACATGAGGGACATTCACTGCACCACCAGTTGGAAATTATCCATCCATGACCACATGATGGGCTGGTGCAGTTACTAGGTATTATCTTAACCAATGTTGTAATCAGGGGGCAGCCTGGTGGTGCAGTAGTTAGCACTGTTGCCTCACACCTCTGGGACCAGAGTTCTAGTGTCCACCTGGGTTACGTGTGTGTGGAGTTTGCATGTTCTCACCATGTCGTCGTGGGGTTTTCTCCGGGTACTCTGGTTTCCCCGCACAGTCCAAAGACATGCTGAGGCTAATTGGAGTTACTAACTTGCCCATGGCTATGAGTGTGCCCTGCAAAGAGCTGGCCCCCCATCCTGGGTTGTTCTGCACCTTGTGCCCATAGCTTCTGGGATAGGCTCCGGTCTCCCCCATGACCTAGAAGGATAAGCAGTTTGGAAACGGATGTTGTAATCAGTAACATTAATGTGGTGACAGGTTTCATATAAGAACCATGATATCCGGTTGGAGCTCTCACGGCTAGCCAGGATCGCTGACCCCAAGATGAAGATCCAGGGCGATGTGGTGTTCAAGTGTGAGAGCGTGGCCACGCTGGATCCCATCTCCTTTGAGACCCCAGAGGCGTACATCAGTCTCCCAAAATGGAACACCAAACGCATGGGATCCATTTCCTTTGACTTCCGCACCACAGAGCCCAATGGGCTGATCCTCTTCACGCATGGGAGGCCCCAGGACAGGAAGGGGGCCCGCAGCCAGAAGAACACCAAGGTGGACTTCTTCGCTGTGGAGCTCCTGGATGCCAACCTCTACCTGCTACTGGATATGGGCTCTGGGACCATAAAGGTTAAGGCCACAGATAAAAAGGTGAACAATGGAACCTGGCATCATGTGGACATACAGCGCGATGGGAGATCAGGTGAGTGTTGCCCATTGCCCTACTTCCTGTAGTACCTGCTGTGGTAAGATAGGGCCGCTTTACATGTTGATTTTGTGTTCACTACCACTTGCTGTTGAATGGTTAAAAAAAAAAAACTCTCTCAGATGCTAATGTCAGGCCGTAAGATCAAAAGTACACCGCCTAATCTAAATGTTAATGGTTATGGGCTGCAGTGACTGTGATCTGTAGGGTTAAGGTCGAGGCAATCTTAGGAGGGTGGGAGTGGAGTTTGATGTCTCAGACAGAGGGTGTTTAGGGTACTTTAAAGCAGCAGGATAAAGCCTTATAGTTTAGTGATGGATGTCATGGAAATGGGTTTGCCTGCGATTACTTTGCGGCTTTGAGTGCAAACAAGTTTGGCCTTAAAACTGAAATATGAGGGACTTAAAAAGTGGCGACTCCCACTGAAGCAGCCTCATTTTCCGAAGGAATACTTAAGGGGATTTGGCTACAGAGTCCATCTGTAGCAGCTGAAATCCGACTGGAATCACCATAATAGAGTTACCGACTACTGCTGTTTTATTTTATGTGCTGTTATGCTCTGTATTTTATCAGATCAGAGCAGGCAATTTGCTCCATTGTCAGGCTACCCCAGTTAGATTAATCACCACACCACAGTTATGAAAACTTCCACCAAACTTGGTCAAAAAAACAATAAGAAAATTTTTCTGAAGATGATGATGTAGCAGAACCACTAGGGGGTCCATCTGGTAATGTTAAACAGTTATTACAATTAATGTTCCCTGGTGTTCTGCACAACCGTTGGTAAATATAGTTCGGATCCCTTTTTAAATGGAATCTGGTTTGTTAGATAGACACCCAGGCAACTAAGTTCATAAATATATGGGGTTTTTTTGAGGTGGAGAGAAGTTGATGTACTGTTATATAAATGATATCCTTATTTTCACAAAATGGTGAACTGTGAAAAATGTAAGCAGAGGAAATATTCATAAAAACAAATGAAATCAGCTCCCCTGTCCTGGCACTCTGAATTACCCTCACATCGACAGAAGAGGGAAACAGGGCTGTCTGTGCATGGCGGTACGCCTTTATGACGGAGGAATGCAGAGCTCCACTGCGCGTTTGCAGCTTCACTGGAAATGAGCCCTGGCAGTGTAAGAAACCCAGGTGGTTTGCACGTTTGCTGTGAGCACTGCACCAGGCACTGGAGGACCGTAACTCCAAAGTCACTGTGAGTCACCCTGCAGGAAAAAGCTGACGTTTGTCCCCGTTAGACCTCCCTTCACCTCGGCCAGTCCCTCTGTGTCTGTCGGCACCTGAGGCAGCTTATTAACACACTCACCCCCCCGGCAGCCCCACCTGTCTATAACGCCCCATATCCTCCAGGAAGCCGGTAGCCCCACATCTCCTGATCCCAGAGAACCCCACCCCGGTCATGTGGGCTGAAGTACCAGGAGAGACATGATGCAGGCACAGGGAAGTCGCTGTGTGCCACGCAGGGTTACGGGTCCCAGGCTGTGCTGGTTAGCATAGCGGATCAGGGAGGCTAATGATCCACTGATTAAATCCATCACTGGCCTCGCTAGTTCAAGGCTCAGTGCTGCACCTCAAGTGCCCCAGCTTTTTAATGTATTATAAGAAAACTGATAAATATGAAAATATAATAACAGGTAATAAAATATGATAACTGCAGTTGGTTGGCATCCCAGTCAGGGTGTACCCAAGGCCTGTATCTCCAGGCCCCTCGTAACCCCCGCTAAGGTAAATGGTTAGAAATTGGGTGGATGTAAACTGTGATAATCAGACGACTACTGCAGGGGCTTTGTACGTAGAGTTATCGTTTCACACCTCAAGGTCTGTGGTTTTGATTACTGACCTGTGTGTGTTTGTGTGTGTGTGTGTGTGTGTGCAGCTGTTCTTTGCAGTCTATTTTGGTCCCTCTGAATTGTCCATGGTGTGTTTGAATGTATGCGTGCATGTGCTCTGTGATGGATGGAATGGCACCTCCTCCAGGGTATCCCATGTGCTGTGATTTTTGGGTCAGGCTCCAGACTCACTGTAACCCTGCACCGGATAAGCGGTTATGAAGAGTAAATGGATGGAGGATGTTAATAAACGAAGAATAAAGCCAAACACAAACATTCTAGTTTTACTTCCTGGAAGAATCTAGTTTTAAATTCCAAATCATACTTTCAATATATAAATATAAGTGAACCCAACTGAATAAATGTTGACAGTGACCTCTGGCTTGCCATGGACTTATATTGATTCATATCTGAAGCCCTGTCTCTCTTTCCACCCTCCCCAGGTACCATTTCTGTGAACAATCGGCGCACCCCTTTCACAGCCAGCGGGGAGAGTGAGATTCTTGACCTGGAGGGGGACATGTACCTGGGGGGGTTGCCCGAGAACCGGGCTGGCCTGGTGCTGCCCACCGAGCTCTGGACGGCCATGCTCAACTATGGCTACGTGGGCTGCATCCGGGACCTGTTCATCGACGGCCGCAGCAAGGACATCCGGCGCATCGCAGAGGCCCAGAACGCCGCTGGCATCAAGCCGTCCTGCGGCAAGATCAGCGGGAAGCAGTGCGACAGCCACCCCTGCAAGAACAACGGTGTGTGTCGCGAGGGCTGGAACCGCTTCGTCTGCGACTGCACCGGGACCGGATTCTGGTCACGGACCTGCGAGAGGGGTGAGTCTTCCGGCTGACGCGTGATGGAATGCGGGCCTGTTTCAGCCAGAGCATGCCGCGTTGTCGTGGATTGCCACCGTGGTACCAGGGTCACAGAGAACAAGCAGAGAAATTGTGCTAGAATTGAAATAATTGTTTTTGTTATTTCATGAAACCTGCTTTTTAAATAGCAATTATGCACTGTAGGTTATTATTATAATTATCATCACTATTATTTTTCTTTATGTATAAGATGAGTAATAGCTAATGTTTGACAGACTGCCTACCTTCTCACATGCCGGCACCTTCTTCAGGCTATTTTGCCTTGAGGAAACGCCTCAATATAAGCTGCGGGGTGGGACGAGCTGGGACGCGAAAGCGTTGCTTGACCTAGCTCTTGAAGCTGTCTGCTGTATTGTGCTGTTGTCTGCTGATCAGCTGGGGGCTGTTTTTATGTACATCGAGATGGTAATCTGAGTCTAAAGAGGCGGCAGATAATCTAGTAATCAATCATTGATGTAGGACAGATATTATACACTGGGCAAAACTTCAGACTGCGGTACATCTGTGGTACATTCTGAATGTGATACTTTCTTTGAAGGTGGGTCGGCTGGAAGACCTTCTCTGTGTGTAAGCCCTCTTAGTCCTGCTGTACTGCAGGTCATTTGTTATATAATCCAGCGTGGAGTTGACTCATGGAAACTGAGGTTTCACAAATGGCTGTTCTTCTCTGGGAGGTGCTTCATGGTAACACATGAATGGGGGAAAAAAAACAAGGTGCC
>JAODUD010000039.1:12982899-12994250 GCA_026784285.1 Stomatorhinus walkeri | reverse complement strand
GCTCTGAGTGATGTTCTGCTGGGAAACCTTGGGTCCTGGCATTCATGTGGATGTTACTCTGACACATACCACCCATCCTAACACTGCTGCAGACCAAGTACCCCCCTTCATGGCAATAGGATTCCCTGATGGCAGTGGCCTCTTTCAGCAGGATTATGCGCCCTGCCACACTGCAGAAATTGCTCAGGAATGGTTTGAGGATCATGAAAAAGAGTTCAAGCTGTTTACTTGATTTCCCAGTTCCCAAGATCTCAATCTGCTCAAACGTCTGTAGGATGTGCTGGACAAATAAGTCCGAACTATGAAGGCCCAACCTCGCGACTTATAGGACCTAAAGGATCTGCTGCTAACTTCTTGGTGCCAGATACCACAGGACACCTACAGAGATCTTGTGGAGTTCATGCCTCAATGACTCACAGTTGTTTTGGTGACATGAGAGGGACCTGCACAACATTAGGCAGGTGGTTTTAATGCTATGGCTGATCATATAATTGTGACTGAATACCTGATAGGCATCCAATGTATATGCCTTGAAAAGAGTCAGATATATGCTTGGGAATTTGATTTATTTAAAAGAGCAGATGGTACGAAGGAGGGAATATGGAGCTACTGACAAAAGGGGTATCGATATGGTGCACATGGCAGTCGTGTAAGATGTATTCCAGGTAAAATAGGTACTACCTGCTGCCGCTTCTCAATATGATGCTTCAGGGACTGAGAATTTAGAGGCTTCAAGGCTTCAGATCTTCTGAGTTTCAGAGCTTAAGGGCTTCAGATCTTCAGGGCTTCAAGGCTTAAGAACTTCAGAGCTTCATCACTTCAGGGCTTGAAGACTTCAGATCTTCAGGGCTTCAGGGCTGGCTCATCCTGAAGTAGTCCCACACATCGCACCAATCACCGCTGTCTAATTATGCTGAAGTTTAGCTACCAGCCGTAATGGGGGGGGGGGGGGGGGGGGGGGGGGGGGGGGGGGGGGGGGGGGGGGGGGGGGGGACGGAGAAAGCCGTGGAGTAGTATAAATGCTAATCGCGTGATTTCCCTCTGGATGTCGGCGGGGACCAGAGCTGTGTGGGAAATGAGCTTAACCATACCTGAGAGACTGTGATTTTCTTTGCTCTCAAATGAAATAGACTGTGGGCTTGCAAGCACCTGTGCGGCCGATCCGTACGGAGCCCTAGCAGAGTGCTGTCTGTGACCACCCAGCTGACCCCTACGATTACAGGGAGAGCAACTGCAGAGAAATACTGAGGCCAGAACAGCGAGCCGAACAATCCTCAGGATTAAAGTGGCACTAGTAGACGGCACCTGCCAGCTCCTGCGTTTTTACGCACATTCTTGGAACATACAGGATGCAACACTGGTGCTTAAACATCAAGCTTTAAACCACAATGTGCAGTGGGTTCCTACATGCTAATGTGTTGGACTGCTTGTGTTTTATTTTTGTATATATGTAATAGTGTGCATTTATTCCTATTTTGCCCTTGGAATAATGGAACACATAGGAGGAAACCATATAATAGACGGCAGGGATTAATCATTTGGATGGGATAAAACCATCATTGGCAGACAGGTTTAATGGAATATCTTTATCCAGCCTGCATGGAGAGCTTCCAGAGCATTGATATGCAAAACAGAAGGCATATCCCTTGACGGTGCTGCATTATTAATAATAGTTGCTCTTGTACTCTTCTTAAATACTGTTATTATTATCTCTCTTGTGTCCCTATATTCAGTTGGACACATTCAGCAATATATATAGTATCTGTTTTAGGCCAAAAACTCTCAGGTAGTTTTTATATTAATTGCAATTGTATTTTGTTGATTTTGTTGTCAGTTTTGTCTAAGACTTCCTGTTGATTTTGAGGTTTTTTTTTTTTTTGCTGTTATGGGTTTATAGACTATGCCTCATCGGAGAGCCGAAAATGATTGACGTTTTGAGCATGGTAGCTGTTGGTGAAGTTCATTGGTCGATATCTCCATGTGCCCTGTTTCAAAAATCAAGTGGAAATTAGTGACTTGTAGTTTGACGCCGCCAACTCGGATCACAGGACCCGCATCGTTTCCCATTTCAGACTGAGCTCCTTCTATATGGTTAATGACCCCAACATGTCTGAGGGAGGCTTCCACGCAGCACCCCCTGCTGGTCGGTCCTGGAAATGGCACAACAGTGTCGTTTGTGTGCCGCCAACCTCTCACCCTGCCTGCTCACGAAGACTGTGAATGATACAGCTACACTGGATCATTTCAGGTTAAGCAGCTTGCTTGAGTTTCTCAGACTAGAGCAAGCAACCACCCGGGTACAAACTCAGAGCATTAACCTCTGCACTGCCCTCCGTCTGTTGTTTATATTTATAAATTCAAAGTGTGTCTCATACTGAATATGTGCCACAGCCCACAGATAGATTAGGCCCACTAAAAGAAGTGCTAATATGCACTTCATTACTTATCCTGGGCCTCAGATGACCTGTCTTTGCAGGTCTGCTGTGTACTATGTAGTCCGCTTTACATTTGAATACGTTTGCATATCTAAAACAGTGACAACCACCCTGCGGGACCCGTCAGTGCTGATAGCGTGTTTTGAACGTTCCAAGACAATCAAGCCAATGGCCCCCCCCAGTGTCCAGTCTCTCGCTCTGGCAATCCTCTGCCCCCTCCCTCTGCCCCGGCCTGATTTATCACTATGAAAGGTGCGTCTCCTGTCCCCCAGGCTTGCTGCTTCATTTGTTCACGGGCCCTTCTGAGGTACCTGTTGTGTCAAATAAACACATGGGCTGCTGTGTAATGCTCACAAAGGCAGCCGCGGGTCCGCCACGGTGTCCGGGAGGGAATGCAGGCTGTCCGGCCCCTCCCTTTCATGCCAGGAAGTGTTTGAGATCACATTGCGAGGGCATCGACGGTGTGGAACTGGCACAGGCGGCGTGGGAAGCGTCGGCCGCCTCGTATCTCTGGAGCCGCATATCGCAGTGACGCAGAGCCTTCCCACAAGCCCTGCACGCGCTCTATCCTCTATCCGCTCAGCACATTTCCACATGTGAAGCTGCTGACATCAGCTGCTGCTGTGCATGTGTGCATGAGAGCCCTGGAACGAGCCTCTGATGAAGAGGCCTCATCATTCCTTCATGCTCTTACTTTTTAGATTACTCTATCTATCTATCTATCTACCTCCCTGTCTGCCTGCCTGTCTGTCTGTCTGCCTACCTGTCTGTCTGTCTGCCTACCTGTCTGTCTGTCTGCCTACCCGTCTATCTGCCTGCCTGCCTATCTGTCTTCTCCCCTGTCTACCTGCCCATCTCTCTGCCTGCTTGTCTGCCTTACTATCAACCTGGTCTTTTACGCGCCCTGTCGGTGTCATTTTCACAACCTCCTTACCCGAGCCTGCATCCTGTCTTACATCAGTATATTATCACAAAGCCTAAGCGTTTCTGTTTTTATTACTTTCCACCATTTTGTTACTCACGCTCCTCTCCCATTCCCCTTTCTCTCCTCCATGCGATCCAGTTCTCCATCTAGCCCGGAGCGAATCCTGCAAGCGCTCCCCTCGAGGGCCGTGCAGCGGGGTCTGTATCAGGCTCCCGGCCTCCAGGGTCGGGCCCCCTGACCTCGGCCCTGCGTGCACCCACCGCCAGTGGCCTGATTTTTGTGCTGTGGCATAAGGCTCGTCGCATTACCCTTACTCTGAAATGCATTATGTATGTGCTGATGGCCGGTGTGGAGACACAGAGGGACAGTGACAGATACTCATGGAAAATAACGTCCACGGTTATTTTATTTTTTCCAGGCATATTTGTCTTATGCCTTCAGGAAAACACAAATTAGTTATCTGTCAAAAGACATTAGCTGCCATCAATCATCACGCGCTTTATTTTATTTTATATTTCCTACTACTTGTACTGATTACATGCATTTGTAGCATTTTCATGCAATTGTCCTCTGTGCGCAAAAAAAAAAAATAAAAATTGGTCCTGCTTAGGCTTGTTTCACCTCCCCCCGGAATTTGGTTATCTTTTCCCTCAGACAGAGACAATAAATCAGTTGTTCCCAGCTCACCAAGATGGTGGTTGAGGACCCGGAAGTTAAGTAAATTACAAACAGGCATTGGCAGCCTCCTGGTGCTTCTTAATCAGGATCCGACACTTTAAATGAAGGCTGGATATGATGTATTTAGGCTCTAGCGCCCTCCCGCCTGTCGCCAGGTACATCTGTGATGTTGTCCAAACTGTGGACTTGCCAGACCGTATCGTGTTTTCCCAGTGCTCAGCCAATCAGTCGCCCTTAAAAATGGAGAGGGCAGAGTCACTGGGTGTCGGGACAGATCCGTCACCGGACAGTCCTGAGGGCCCTGAGCAGTGCGGGCTCCGACACAGCCTGGCAGCCTCCGTGTGTTCCCCCTCCTGCGTGGGAATGACCATCCTCCCGAGGTCACGCCTGCCTCCCGTCTGCCCGCGGCACGGCTGCCGCTCCCACCTTCTTCCTCGCACACCTTCATCCCCGTCAAGGTCATATCGCCGGGGACACCCGTCGGGTGTGAGGTCATGCGTTCTGTCTCTGAGGCAAGCCCGCTTCCATCTGCGCTGGCTCCCTGAGTGGCTGTAGTTACGGTGCAGAGCCGCTCTGCACTCTTCCTCTTAACATTCCCATCCTGCTTGGCTCCTCTGGGGGGTGGAGTGCTCTGCCGATTGCTCCCCAGTTTATTTATGCAATAATTCACGGGAATCGGACCTGGGCCACGGCATTCATTTCCAGAGTGGGAGTAGGTGGGTATCGGGTGCTGGGTAGTGAGGCAGGCACACCACTGCTCCAGTGCAACCATCCCCCTTGGCCCCTACCTTCTCCCTCACCTGCCTTTCAGAAAGGAAAGTGGCACCAAGTGAGACACCCACCATGTGCCCATTAACTGGGCAGCCTCCAGTTCCCCATCTCTGCATGTCCACATCGGGAACTGCAGCCGCATCGTTGTTCTTCCATCATAAACTTTGCACGCTTGTACACCAGTGTACTGCAGAGTAGAAGTTAGTGACACACCGTGGGAGAGTGATGAGGTGCCAGAGGTGGCGCTGCGTCTGCCTTATAGAGATCCCTGATTGAGGTCCACAGGACAGGGGGGGGGGGTGTGAACTATTCCACTGAAGAAGAGCGATGAATAACAGCCCTGCAGCAACTTCAAAATTATCGCCACCCTGAAACAAATAACTCTGGGGGCTCCGGAGAAGTCAACTTTTTTGGAAGGACCTGTAAAATTGAATACCCATTTTTACTCGTATCCATTTTGAGTGTGCGCATAGCTCTGACCGCCGCTACATTATTGATTAGCATTGAGCTATCCTGCTCCCAGTGTACAAGCACTTACACAATTTATTACAGCTATTTTTGTTCCAGGCTTTTCCAGCAGAGGCCCCGTTGTCGTGGCTTATGAAAATCTCATTGTGTCATGGTTTAAATTACTTTGGAGACTCTAGGTACATGTCAGTCACCTCAGCATCAGAATAGTTACAAAAAATATTATTTCCTGTAAATTGTGTCCCAGAGCGCTTCCACAAGAAAAAAATAAAATAAAATAATGTCAGACGCTGCTTTCAGAATCTCCTCTTGTCATGTAGTAGCTGTAAGACGGCTGACCTCTCATGTGGCCTGTAAACGGCTCTCAAATGAGTTCGGCACCCGACGCTGTTTGGAAATGATGTTTTCTGGGCACCGAAGGGCCGCCAAGTCTATCAAGTCACTGCTTCCATCGCTGATTCCTCATCTTCCATTTTCCTGGGGGGGTCCATGAGGTTAACGCATGCAGAGGAGCCATGTTTATCCATCTGTTGTCATGGCTGGCAGCTGTCACGGTTCGGAGTCTCCTCTTGCGGCGGTGCTGTTCCGGTCGGGGTCTGCCCTGCGGTTGGCTGTGAAGGGTGCCACATCTGCCACCCCAGCGGAATATCAAGTGCTTCGAAAAAAAAAGGCAAATTCTCATGACAAGAGCAATCAGCGTTACGCCCCTCAGACTTTCCGATGAAAACAAGAAACAAAATATTAGCCTTGCCTGAGAAACCACGGCTTTTTATTCACAGTTAAGGAGCTTTAAGAGTGAAGTAGGTAGGCTTGGAATACGGCGTGACGAGCTTCGTGTGCATTTTACATCTGGTCCACTTGATGCACAAACGCCGGTCATGTGTCGGCTGCGGGACTGATGTTGAATGCAGGGGTCGTAGACACGGGACGGGCTGTGTTGTTGAACCCTGAGGAAGCCATTGACCTAAAATCACTTTGATGGAAAGTCTAGCTCTGCAAATGGGAATGGAACTTAGCTAGAAGACAATAATGGTTAATAGCATCTGATAAGCAAATTTAATGGTTCATCCCACCCATCTTCCAGTCACTTATCTACTGAGCCTGGAGAAAGTGGACACTTTAGACAGGGTGCCATTACGTCAAAGGGCACATTCACTATTTAGAGATGCCAGTTTGCATGCATGTCTATGGACTATGAAACGCCACATGGGAACAGGGTCCAGGCCCTGACCGTGGGGCAGAGTGGTAGCCCCCCCCCCCAGCCGGTGCAGTGTCCATACTTAGATCACTATGCTATTGTAAACATAGTTTACTGATCAATTACCTCAGCAGTGTTACTGATGCTGATCCAAACAGCTCATAGCATGGAGCTCTTTAACCCAGCTTGTGGTCAAACTCCCTAAAGGCCCATTGTCGAGTTTCACAGCAGATTCTAACGTCCTCCCTTCAGAAACGACGCTTCCTCTGAATCGTTCTCTGCGGTGAGGGATCTGCACGTGCATCTGGAATGTAAACGGAGGGGAACGAGGGGTGGAATGATACAAATCTGATAAAGCCACCTTTGATCAAAGCCGACCGGCGCAATTTGCCATCCGGCTGCCCGGCTCGAAAGTCTTTTTCGGGTTCGTTGCCGATGCCGTGGAGCGGTCCGTCGGAGATGGAGGACAATCGATACTGGCTGTAACATACGGGCTCCTCTCTTTATCACTCGGGGAAACTTGGAGGTTTTGGGGTGGGAGTTTCCCCCTAACACGGAGGACCTGGTGGCCTGAGACAGCCTGTGCCACCAAGCAGGAAGTATGAGGAGCAGGCCGGGGCAGCAGGTGACATCAGGTTGCTATTGGAAAGAGAGATATGTCACTTCGGCAAACGGAACTCCGATATTTTGGCCCCTACTGAAGACAGCCACGTATGAACATTACATGATCAGGCTGCTCTTATTTCATAATTACTTTTCACGATTCAGCCTGAGTGTGAACCCAGATTGAGAAGGGAATGAGGTTACTCATTTCTGTCTTCACATACTGTCTCTGTATGCAAGCCTGTGAAACTCGAGGTGTAGGTTTATTGAACATGCGCTTCGATGTGTGGACAATGGAAGGACGTTTGTTTTCCTGTTGTTCCATATTACAGAAATACAATGTGGAGAAGCATTGTTTCAAGCTCATTAGCACTGCCACCAGTACATTAATCAGTAAGAAATTAATGCATATTGTAAATAACTTTATTTGGGATCTTCACGTCGATCTTGTGGAACCTCTAGGTGACATGTTTGTGCTTTGTCATACATGGACGTGGTCGTGTGACTGGTCAGGATGCTGTTGCTGCTTATCACTAGATAAGCACAGATAACTCACAGTGCTGACACTGTTTTCTTCGCAGCCCAGTGCCGCCGTCTTTTTCAGTGACCCAGAGCTGCCCTCATGTATGAGGATGGCGCTCCTTCAAATCCACTGATTGTGGTTGTGAACTTGCTGACCATCTCCTCGAAAGTGACTTCAACTGAGCAATTGTGATCAGAACTTGTCCTTCAACCTCTAGGAAATAAAGGTATAAAACAGTGGGTCCACACCATTTTTCTGAGAAAGAGGGGTGTGAACAGGCCTGCAGAGCTGACGTACTTTATGGAATTGTTTCTCCCAGCTTTGTGAAGGATATTTTGATGAACTTACACACACACACACACACACACACAGTTAGTGTGCGCCGGGTGCAGCAGCAGCTCATTACGGGAGAGTGTTACAGTATGCCTATTAATGACCCTCTAACACCATGGCACTATACCACATCTACCTGCGAGCACTTACTGAAAATGCGTCCCAAATTTTGAGAGGTGTTTTTTTTTATTTCTTAATATTTCAAAAAACATACCCTCCTCTCCAAGTGAAGCATTAAAATGTGTGCCTCTTAATAGAAAGCCTGCACACACTACCTTGTTAGTTAATGCCTTGGTTCAAATGACTTCCAAGATTCATGTTCCCAGCAGAAACATCAAAGCTCTGTCTCACAATTAATCGCAAGAAATGGTGCAGTCGATGCACCAGCCTGCCTTGTTACTATTCATCAAAGTAAAATGTGCAGATATGCATCTCAAATCGTTGTGTTTAATTCAAACCCTGGGCTGCACACCCCATACCCAGTACAGATGGTTGGACCCTGGAGCGCGGTCGGCTAGCGTTCGGGACGGGGTGCCGGTTTGGGACGGGGTGCCGATCTATGACCAGTGCACACAGTCACGCACCACAGGCAGTTTAGAGACACATCTGTGTAGCTGCATGTCTTTTGATAAGGACCTCCTATCTTGGGATGTGAGGCAGCAAGACTGCCCATTGTGCTATCCCACGTCCAATGAAGTTCTCTTTATTTTACCTGATAAAATGCAGTCTCAGTCTGTGGTGTATGTCACAGCACCGTGAACAAAAAGCATGATAAATTTACCCAATAGTGAAGAATTTCATGGGAAACTCCCATTGCACATCTTAAACCATGTCCTTAAATCATCCCTTTAAGCAACATGAACCATCCCTTTAAATGTCTCCAGCCGTCCCTTTAAATCTCACTTGGCCATTCTTTGTTTCCATTGTCGCTAATCGAAAAATTTTGAAGATGCTTAAGCGTTCAGTTCAGTACCTCTCCTCAATACTGGATGCAGAGGCTCGCCGGCGGCCCGCCGTATGCACGCTGAGATGAGCGCCCACCCCCCAGTTTAGGTCCTATTAGCTGTCTGTTAAGGAGGAACCTGCCAAGGCTGGCGCATGCTGAATCAGCACCAAGCTGTGTGACATATTTCAGGGCCCTTTCAAACGCTGCTGTTGCAGACTCCCTCCGTGTGATAATAAGCACCCCGGGGCTGCAGATGGAGGCCGTCCACCGCGAGGCCTGCCCGTTTGCTCTGCACTGTGCTTGTGCTTAACGTGTTGCATTATGTCGGCACTCATATGGGAGCCCCTCCATCTCTGTGTGGATACCCTGTCCCATTAAACTGATTCTGGATCAGTCTCAGCTTCCCCTGACTGCACCAGCCATTTGTGGTTTCCATTTTCATTTCAAGCAGTCACTGATAACTGATGTCAATCATGCGATATGGGAGCGTCTGTTCTGCTGATTAGATAAAAGAGCGCTCTTTAATTATTACTCGCTTTTTAATTACAATTTACTGCAAAATGCACAAAGCTACACTTATGTTTTCTTTATGATGATTGTATTGTTCTGTCTGCTTTTTTCCTGGAAGGGATGCCTAATTTATGTGGAATGCTCCCAGTAGTTTAAGGTGAACTGCTGGCCTAGTTAATTGCATGAAAGGCAAATGAACCTTAGAGCAGACTTTAATAGGGTATGATCATGGATAAGGGACCCTGTTCAGCCTAGGATGGGTCCAAGGTCCCCTCCCATCAACCTGACCTGAATGACACGTTGAGGCTGGATGGATGGATGGATGGATGGTAGGATGGATGGATGAATAGATGGTCGGATGGATGGATGGTAGGATGGATGGATGAATGGATGGTCGGATGGATGGATGGGCAGATTCATGGACAGATTGGCAGACAGATGGACCAACGGAAGGATGCACGGACACCTTAACACAGCAGTTCTCCTGATCACTTGGTCAGGGCCATCTCTTCACGCCTCTGTGCCTCTCTTTCCCTCTGCAGCGGGCACCACCTTCATCTTTGGTAAGGGCGGCGGGCTCATCACGTACACCTGGCCCAACAACGAGAGGCCAAGCACGCGCACCGACCGGCTTACCGTGGGATTCAGCACCACCCTGAAGGACGGCATCCTGGTGCGTGTGGACAGCGCCCCTGGCCTGGGTGACTACATCATGCTGCACATCGTGAGTATGACCGCAGGTCCCACCAACAGCCATCACGGTTGCAATCCTACACTCAACCCCAGCTCTAAAAGCCCGCCAGGCCTCGTTTGGTTCAGCAGCCTAGGCAAACTGGGGCACTCATCCTTTTCATAGTGGGGAATATAAATGGCTAAATACATTCCCCGCAGAGGTCCAGAGAGCCCCAGGCAGAGCAAGTGGTCGTTCTGCTGGGGGAAGATGGGGGACAATGCACCTAACTTCCTGTCCATTTCAAGTCGGTAATCTACTGTGCACAGGAAATGCAAATCATCACCGTTCCACCACTGTGCTTACTTTTACTCACACAATTACTGCAGCTTACTATGTAACGATATGGTAATGGTTTACCTGTACTATACATTGCCCTCTATTCAGCCATAACATTAAAACCACTAAGAAGTGACATCTTATTACAATGGCATCTGTGAATGGTGCAATTTATATATCAGGCAACTGAATTAGTTCTCGAAGGTGATATGTTGGAAAATGGGCAACCCTAAGGATCTGAGGAACTTGGACAAAGACCAAATTGTGAAGGCTAGTGGGCTGGGTCAGAGTATCTCCAGAATGGCAGGTTGTGTGGGGTGTTCCCAGTATGCAGTGGTCAGTACCTACCAAAGGTGGTCCAAGGATGGACTGCCAGTAAACTGATGCTGGTGTGGAGTGAAGGCTAGCCCGTCTGGTCCAATCTGACATCAGAGCTACTGTAGCTCAAATTGCTGAGACAATTAATGCTGGCTATGATAGAAAGGTGCCAGAGCACACAATGGATCACAGCTTCCTGCGTGTGGTGCGGTGTAACCGCACATCAGTCAAAGTGCCCATGCTGAACCCGGTCCGCTGCCAGAAGCGCGTACAATGGGCACATGGGCGTCACAACTGTCGCAATGGAAGAAAGTGGCATTGGCTGTTGAGCCATGTTTGCTGTTACATCATGTGGACGGCCGGGTGTGTGTGCAACGTTTGCACCAGGATGCACTTTGGGAAGAAGGCCAGTGGGCAGAGACAGTGAGATACTCTGGAAAATGTTCTGCTGGGAAACCTTGAGTCCGTGCATTTATGTGGGTGTTACTCTGACACATACCGCATACCCGACCATTGTTGCAGACCAAGTGCACCCCTTCATGGCAACAGGATTCCCCGATGGCAGTGGCCTCTTTCAGCAGGATTATGCGCCCTGCCACACTGCAGAAATTGCTCAGGAATGGTTTGAGGATCA
>JAODUD010000039.1:12959666-12974843 GCA_026784285.1 Stomatorhinus walkeri | reverse complement strand
TTTTCCCTATAGAAATGAATGAGCGGTCCCCATAAGGATATGTTTACCCTACATTGTGTGTGTGTGTGTGTGTGTGTCAGACTGTCTATCCTGTGTGTATGTGTGTGTATGTGTGTGTGAGAGAGAGAGAGAGTCAGGGCTCCATGTTATTCTCTCCCCTCCCTTCCCTAATGCACTCTGCTAGTCCACCCTGTGTTTGAATCTCAGCCTGCAGCATTTTGCGTGCATACACTGATCTGCAATCAGCCACAGCTTTAGGTGCCGAGCAACGCCAATCCCATCACCCACCTGGGGTTCTCCCCTTTCGCTTGGACAGAAAGTACTACTTGTAGATAATTGAAATCACATTCCAGGCAAGTGAACACAGAGAAACCCGAGGAATAAATTGAGTTTGAGGTAGAGCATATATTTCATTCCGCATTACTGCAAATCTCTCTTTCTAACAGTGTGTCTCAGCTCTGCAATCACTCGTAGCTTTAAGCCCATGTGCTGGGGAATACGTTCCTCTGATTATTACTTCAGCTGAGCCACATTTCCAGAGTATTTAAAGAAATACAGTTAACTTCTGTAACACCAAATGAAAGTTGTTGCCAATTTAATTACCACAGTTTCTGACAAGAACATCAAAGGATTTTCTTAATCCTTGAGAAGTCATTGTATAGACACATGTGCATGTAAAATATAAATGCAGACCTTGGTTAGCTTAGTGTTTAAAATAAGAGGCTACTTTTTTTTTTTTTAAACAACATTGACTTACTAGATGCATTATTTTTGTTAATGAGCTGTGCGCTGTGATTTGAGATGCATGTCAACTACCTACTTTAATCTAACATCCTGTTAACTGTAAAGTGGGTTTACAGTTCCAAAGTGAATGAACTTTCCAGGTGAGTTTCATGTTGTAGACTGCAGTTGCACTGTAGACTTTTGCGCTGTGTAGGTTTTGTACTCTAAGAGATTCTCCTCTGACAGCATTGTTGATGATTTTTGATAATTTCATTTGAGGCTAAATTGATTTGGGTTTGTGGCTCAGATGGAAGGTAGTGGGTTTGAATTCCGTAACGAGCAGAATAACCATGTCACTTCTGAGCCACCACTCCAGAGCTGCCTTCGAGCTGACTGCCTGTTCTGTCCCCAAAACACGTCACTGGTACACATGTATAACAGCAGCGAAAAGTTAGGACACACCTACCCATAGAAGAGTTTATTTGTACTGTTCATTACATTTTGAATAATTATGAAGACATCAAAACTATAAAATAACATATAAGGAATTATACCGTGACCAGAAACGTATTAAACAAAAAAAAAATTTAAATGTTGGCTCTATGGGTTGTTGGTTCGAATTCCTGGGTCAGCAGAGTGATCCTACCAGTGGTCCTTTGAGCAATGCCCTTAACCCCAATTTCTCCAGGTATTGGCTGGTCCTACCTTCTCTTCTACTTCTCCAGGTTTCCTGAAGGAAGTCCTTCATATATGCTGAGCTCTCATTGGCCACTTTACCTTCACTCTCTGGTCAAACTCCTCCAAAGACATTTCTACTGTGTTTAAGTCAGGTGGCCAGGTCAGGTACACTGTCGCTCTCCCTTGTAAGCAGCTTATTGTGTCCAAACTTTTGATTGGTACTGTACATGTGTGCCTGTGTCTTGCACGGAGAGCAAGATGGGAGAACCAAAGAATTGTCATCTGTACTTGTACAAATGAGAAATAAGTAAGTTTCTTCCTTATTGAATTTCAAAATGTAATCAGGTGATTGTTTATTAACATTATTGTCATTTCATTCTAAAAACCAATTCATGCAAATATGCTTTTGTTAATGCATATTGAGACGTATATGCAAATTAGCACACATATTCATGCATAAATAGTAATTTTTGTGTAATCTTTTTCCTGTTTACACAGACGTGCATTAAAGTGACTTTGTCTCCATTTTCCAGCCCATTTGCAAACCTGAAACTTGGAGACTTAACCTTGCTATATTGTTAGCACAGTGTGCTAATGTTCTGTACAAAGGTAAACTTGTTACTGATGAACACCAGCCTATCTGTTCATGTGCATTATGGTTCCTGCTTAGGTAACTGAATGGCAGTTGAGGTTTGGGAATCAATTTGGGAATTCCGGACTCCTCCTGAGCCTCACCAATACTGCTTATTATGTTATACACCCACCCTTCACCCACCTAAACAGCTGTGTAGTAGCCATGGCTACAGTTGTACAGTTCCAGTTGGTTAGTGGGCTAGCCAATAGTAATGCGGATCAGGGCAGGAAGTACCACTGAGATGTTTGTAATGTTGAAGCAGGTTCCCTTGGGCACTGGTTGAAGTCTAAAAAACTCCAGCCATGCATATAAATGGGACTGAGCTGTGGATTATGGCCATGGGCAGCAGCCCCAAAACTGCCACTCTGGCCCCAAGTCCACAGCGTCAAGCTCACCTAGATGTCCAGCAGTGAACCTGAGAATCAATGGAAAATGACCACTTCCTGTTCCCGTTTAGGCTTCATGCTGTCTCCAGTGTGTAGTTTTGTCGCAGTGCTGCCAAGAAAGACTGAGTAGTGGGTCTGTTGTGGAATTCAGAACCAAAGTGCAATGCCGGGCTGAAATAGCACTGCTATTCTGAAGAAGGTTAAGGTGACAGCGGCCTTAAAGCAATGTGTTCCTACTGCTGCGACAGCGCTGCTTCAGTTTAAAAACAGGAATGTTGATCATTTATGTTTCATTAATAGACTTGCCGTCCATCTATTTGTCAGTCGATGTGTAGGCCAGAGTCATATAGGCCTTTAATATGTTCAAAGAGGGATGTAGTTCACAAAGAGGAGACAATCGAGTCAGACATACAGTGCAATTTAATTACACCCTCCCAGCTCATCAACCCACCTTTTAGTGTATGTTTCATGGAGTATTCCAACTGAAATACAAGGAGATGCACAGTTTTCATTTTTATTATTATTACTCTAATTATTTAGATTTGTACTGACAACTGTTCCCCAGAGATACTTATTTTTCTGCTCTTATTTAAAAGAGTACTGAGTATAGTGTGCGTGATTGTGTATGTGTGCTTTTGTGCCAGTGCATGCGTAGTTGTGTGTGTTTATTTTTACGTGCATCTGTGACTGTGTTTGCACTGGACTCTCTCTCTCTGAGTACATATGTGCCTCACCAAGAAAATATGCTGCAAAATTATTTCTTTTTCAGGAAACGAATATTCATCACCCTGTGAACTAATTATTCCTAACTGCTAATTAGATTTTGTGAAGCTTTTTTCTTCTTAGTTTTTTAGAACAGTGGCTAAACAGGGCTGGCTATGGTTCTGATTCTTTTAATCCGGCTGGGTAAATCCAGTTGGGTATGCCTTATCACATCGCAAATTTTGCAAACCGAATGTCCGGCTGAAGCCGGTGAGGTCGGGCGCAATTTTGCATGCGCCTAGCAGAGATGGAGCGTAATTGTGTGTGATGGGAAAATTGTAGTCCGTCAGACTGATTCCTTGCTATTCCGAAACCAGGGCAATGCAGAAATAAGTAAGGGACTATAACTGAGATCCCTGGTGGTATCAGTCAGGCCCAAATCTGTAAAAGGCTTTACACACCTGTGCCGGAAGCTCGTGGAGGGCACGTCTGTTTGGTAATTGGCAGCCAATTAGGGGATCCATAACCTGGATAATGTTAATATCAGCGTGTGCCTAGTTGTTGGAGCCTGTCTGCTGAACGAGTTAATCCATTTCCCGAGAGCCGTACAGAGCTCTGCAAAAAGGCGCTTTATCTTGATGCTGTTCCATCAAAGAGCAGGGGCCATCACGTAAACAAGTGAAAGCACGTTATTGGGAGACATGAGCAGCCAAAGTTGCCCACGGGCGCTTGTCTGAAATGATCATGTGCTCGTTACATCATCTTGGGCAGGTAGGTGGAACACGGCGGTTTGGTGCATTTAAAACCGCATTTTAAACTGCACCGACGTGCCGCATTGTATGTCTGTGGCTGCATGAAGGAGCCGCTGCGTTCTCAGCTTTGCTTCCTCGAAGACAGAATAGATTTCCAATGTAAATGGCGGTGTTCAATCCAAAGTGGCTGTTTTTTGTAAAATGTGGGGAGAAAAAGCTGCTCCAGTTCAGTCAAAATCATAAGTATTTGGAGCTAATTTTAGTCAGCGAGAGCTAGGATGCTCGACTTCTGTGTTTCATCTTTTCTTTTAAAAGAAGTAAAGTTTGTGTGCGTGTGTTGCTGTAACCAGCAGGTTACTAATCCTAAATGAAAACACGCAGGGTGAGTCGGTTTCCATCACTCTGCCAGCACTATTGAAAGCAGCAGATAGATTCTTTCCAGCAGATTTATTTCCTAATGCTGAAGTTTATCACTTGAGCAGCTGTGATTCATCATCTCCATCTTGTCGATAATCGCACAAGTCAATATGCTAAATGTGCTTCTTTATGCGGAGGAGCTCTAGTGGGGCAGAAGACCCCCCCCCAGCCCCCACATAATGTGAATTTGTGGGGCGTCACAGGGTGTTCAATGCATAGTCCTCCTCCCCCATCAGCCCCCCCTGCTTCCATCATGTTTGTTTTGTCAGGCTGGAGAAGGGCACCACGGTGAACATTACACATGAAAAATCTGTCATGAAATTCACAACCTCTCCCTCCCCCAGAAATTGTCCCATGTCTGGTCTCATCCACAGAAAAATACTAAATGCCTTTGGAGATGCTGGGATTCTGCTTTTTTGTCTTCAGGATTTGTTGCTTCTTAGTTTTAGGTAAGTTGTCCCATTTACATACACCTAGGCATGGTGTCAGAACACCTGAAGCATGTGAAAAGTCAGGATTATCTGAGCTTACCGCTGTTGCTGGGTTCGAAGGCCTGAGCTGGCAGGCGTGAGACACGGTGCGTCTACTGTCCCGCGCAGCACTGTATGCACACCACAGCAAGCTGAGGCTACCTGAAAGAGCACTGCTGTGGTGAATGATGTGTATATTTCATATGGATGCATGTAAATATCACATACTGTATAAACATTGCAAATCGCACTATAAGCTTCCTGAAATGGCTTAGAACAGGATAAGCGACTCTAAAAATGGGCTAAGAAATGATTTAGATTTTAGAATGTGTGAAATTATGAAAGTGATAGCTGTTCAGTGAGTAATAAGGTATTTTGGCAAAATGCAAAGCATCTGATGCCATCTTTCTTTTCACTGGCAAATGCATGCATCAATATATATGGAAAACACTACACATAAGTATCAATAAGCATTAATGTACCACGAAATTGGAACATCTGGTTAGTTAGCTGCACAGGATTACATAGACATAGACAGATGAATAGACGGCTGAGCAGGACTTGCTAACAGTCGTTTACATGGTCTGATTCAGAGTGCGGTCCAGTCATCAGTGGTTTATATGGACCAATTGGGACCTCAGCACACAAAGAGAAATAGTAGGATGAGCTTGGTGGGATGAGCCGATGTCTAGAGGGGCTTATGGACATTACATCATCAGAAGTGCAGCATGAGATGTGCAGCACTGGTACCGCTGCCACTGTGGTCATCGGCCCTGGTTTTTGCCCCTGCCTCCGGGCTGTCTGGGGTCCACAGCTTGGTGAGTTACTCTGGCTTCCATGGGCTTGAAGACCATCCACAATAGCTTGCTGCACTCTATGAAAGACCTTAGTTTTATCTTCATCTGGCCTTTTTTGCACGTTGTATCTGTGTTGTGTTTAAGGTTAGAGCAGAAAAATTCCACTCACACACATTTACGTACATGAAATTACAGCATTCCTATGAAACCGTTCACATGTAGAACTGGCATGTATACCGAAGAAGTAATTACCATTCATTTATATGGGGAAATGTGAGCGGTCCCAGACTGAAAAATAACCTACCAAATAACACATAAAACCTAAACCAACACTAGCATATAGTAAAAACAGGAATGATATGATACAATGTAGTTTCACTTACCAGAATCAATACAGTCAAGCAATGCTTAATGACAGGGATACATTCTGAGAAATGTCACACGTCGGTGTTTTAAGAACATCATAGGGTGTACCTACACATAACTCGATGGTATAGACTACTACGCACATATCCTATATGCTACAGCTTAAATAACGATTAAACACAGTCGGTTTGCTTACAGTACATCACAATCACATGAGTAATGTGTTGTGCTCTGGTGTCATGGGGCGATAGGAATTTTCTATCTCCATTATAATTTTATGGGGTCGCCATTGTATATGCGGTTCGTCATTCACTAAAATGTGGTTATGCAAGCCCATGACTGTATATCTATAATTGGCTGACTGATAAACAAAAGCGAAATGCTATTTTCACTTTTCTACTCCTGGATCTGGGTAGTGAAGTCATACTGTTTTGGGACATTAATGGTTCTGGGTGATGTCATATGGAACTTGTATTGGAGATACATATTTTAGTTTTAAGTTACAAAACTTTGAATGATTTGATGAGCATGAGTATTAACAACATTTGTGGTGCAGTTGATGGCAAATTGGGGGCCAGGTACTTGGGGGGAGTCCCTTCATTGGTGAAGGTCGTCACTGTAAATGCTCCGCGAAGGATACAGGTCACACCCAATCACTGCTGTACCATCTTCCCCATTCATTAAGGAGACACCGGGCAAACGGTGTTATCACCACTGGGGTCCGGCCAACTTCTGACGGCACCAACCCTGCCGCTGCTGTTCCGTCCACAGCTGGTTTCCAGAATGAGCCAGCGGGAGATGCCTCTGTGATCCATCATGCACTGTATAGAAAGACCCTTTCAGACAATAACGTGTGCCTAGCTGGCTGGGGTGTACCGCTGATGAAGATGAAAATATCATGTTTGGTGCCAAGGAACAGTGGTGACAGAGACTCCGGTTCAGCTGGAAATGCGGGGCCTGATCCCGGGCCTGTTGATGACAAAAAAAAACCCTGACGTGAAGACTGCAATGAGCTTTCTACACTCCTCAAGCCTCACTAAGGAAAAATGACCGCTTTTAGGCAGCTGTGTCATAAATTACAGCGCTGAGCACGCACCACAAATGCACTCTTTACGGTACATTTAGACAAATTGGCTTCTCCTGCATGTGTCCTCCACGCGACTCTTGGATGACTCCATCTGAGGATCGTACTCGGTTGACGCCCCCACTGCCGACGTCCTGCAGGTTTCAGAAGGCAGCACAGGTTGGCATGACTGTTGACCGAGGTCAGACACAGCAAACGGGTGACCTGAGGCAGGGAGGGCTGAGGAGCTGAAGCTGGTGTGACTGGGGTCATCCATGGGCCAGAGCCACCCATCACCCTCAGGATGGCCGGATCAGCACGCTGAGCCACCCCATGGCCTTAGCACTAGTGCAGCGTTTCTCAGCCCAGGCCTCTGGGACCGCTAGACAGCACACCTGACCCAAACAGGCGAGAACACCAACTGCTTGGCAAGTCGGGAGCTGGGAAGGAGCAAAAGTGTGGACTATCTGCACTAATGAAATGAAATAAAATGGTCATTTTATGATACATTCTGAAGAACTCTTGGACCCAGAGCTTGACTGAAGTTCCTATTCTGTTGGCTTTTTATGACTTTATGTATTGGCCTTCTTGGAATAGACACAACGCATGGTCTTCTGATGTAGTACCAAAAATATTGTAGAAACACTGACAAAAAACCACACTAATTATTATTTTCTCCCAAACAACAACCTCGAAGATGCCATTATTTATTGTGAGTAAATGGGTTTAGAATAACTGCAAAAATCCTTGTTACAGAAGCCATCAAGACTTGATGATGAAACGAGGACAGATATTGCTGTCTTGTTTGCTTACCCACCCCCCACCCCCCCTTGCAGATTTGCATTAGCTGTTGGCTTGTTCTCTTTGCCAGAATGAAGACCTATTCAAGATTTTGTGCTAATTAGGCTAATTATGTTACCACAACCCCCAGAGGTCCAGTATTTATCCATTAGTCTACACCGCAGCCCATAGCAAGTGTCGTGGTGAGCAGATTTATTTCCCCCCCCTCAGGTTTTGGAGACACGGTGATCAGAATAAGAAAACACTTATTAATTTATCGCTGGTATTCATTTCCAAAAATCCTGTCTGAGCCAACCCCACCCGCCCCTTTGTGTGTTGGCATGCTCTGGTTTGGGGTTGTGAGAGCTGGACCGCAGTCAACGGATGAGTGTTATCATGAAACAACCAGTATGTAGTTAGACACGTACCCGTGTTCGCCATCCAAGCCGAAACATTCAATCCCACAGCATTCCTTAAAAGCAGAAAGCATGTTGCTGTTTGAAGCTGATGTGATGTGGAGGAAGCCCTCTTAGCACAGCAACCCGGGATGACGGCTGTGACCAGCACACGCTTATAGAAGCTTGGGGGAGAAATATTTATTTTGTTTTTTTTTTTTTTTTTAAACTCACTTCCGAGGGCCTAGTGCCCTGTGACAGATAGCAGTTTTAGCCGCACCTGGAAAAAAAATAGCTACTAGAGACTTAAAATAAAACCTTAAAAGTGCATGGACTGCAGGAAATTTGCAGGAAAGGAGTTGTAGTCTGGAGGTGCATCTATGCCCCAGTGATTCAACTGGCCCTTGAGCGTACCCAGTTCCATTGCATCAGGCCACTATCCAGGTATGAATCACCTCCAGCACCCGAGATACGAGGGGCATGGAGAAATGTGGCCAGTTTGGATGGACCAAACTGCCACCTCTGAAAAGACTCCTACAAAGTATGACAATATGTGCAAACTGATAGCCCATGAAACCTTTGTCATATGTAGGCCATCGCACCCATAGATGCAGCTGGGTGCAGCGGTGGCCAACATGAACTCTCCATGTCTACCTTTTTCAGTCCCAAAGGAGGCTTGGCTGTCATACCCTTGTGAGATGGATTTACCCTGAACACCCAGATCTGCGAATATGCAAGGATGCATCAGCCGACCTAAAATGTCAACACGCTGACAGCTCAGTCACAGTGGGATCACCAGAGAGCAGACTTGAGAAGGAAGCTCACCATGTTCTCTAGCTCTTCCACCTCCGGTTTGGATAGCAGGGGAGCGTAAGTGGCCTCAAGGAAATGGCTTCATGTTGTGGAGGGAAACGCAGCTGACGGAGGGTTTCCCAAAAAAAAAATGCAGGGTCTCCGCAGCCAGGCTGCATCTGCCTCTCGCTACCGGAGACAGGCACACCAGATTGACCTAAAATTCCTTTCACTCCATGCTGCTATTTTCGGTAGAGATCTCTCCGTCCTGGTGAGAGAGAAATTCTGCCTCCGTGCACCTGCCGTCCTGCACGTCGATCAGGCGAGCTGGCGGACGGCTCCTGTTTGGGCTTTCGGTGCTCGTGGTTTCAGCCCGACCTTCAAAAGCCACGCAGAGCCCTTTGAAGACAGATACGCATGGACGCGAAAGGAATGGGGCTGAGCAGGCGCTCACCACTGTGCACAGAGGCTGCATGCTCTTTGAAACTGTGCCAGAATCCCAGATCATGTGCTTTTGTAAATGGCCCTTTCCATGGGGTGACTTTGTAAGTTTGGGCCCTCCTATACCTCTCTCTTACTCCATAGAGCATGGCCCTCCTATACCTCTCTCTGACTCTGTAGAGCATGGCCCTCCTGTACCTTTCTCTTACTGTGTAGAGCATGGCCCTCCTATACCTCTCTTTTACTCCGTAGAGCATGGCCCTCCTATACCTCTCTCTGACTCTGTAGAGCATGGCCCTCCTATACCTCTCTCTGACTCTGTAGAGCATGGCCCTCCTATACCTCTCTCTTACTCCGTAGAGCATGGCCTTCCTATACCTCTCTCTGACTCTGTAGAGCATGGCCCTCCTATACCTCTCTCTTACTCTGTAGAGCATGGCCCTCCTATACCTCTCTCTTACTCTGTAGAGCATGGCCCTCCTATACCTCTCTCTTACTCCATAGAGCACTATTTCCCAAACAGCTCCTTGGGGACCTGCAGCAGTCGACGTTTTTGTTCCCTGCCAGCTCTAATTACAGTGCCTTCTATCAACAGTCATAAGGCATTATAGTGTTGATTATAATGCTTCATAAGCTCCAATGAAGCTCCCATCTATAATGCATTACAGATACCTCAATAATGCAAAATTTAATAATGGTTATTATAAGAATTAACAAAAGCAATACAGCACCTCTTTTGACAGTAACAAGGCTTTATACTTGAACTGAACTTCATTGTCATTCACCATATAGCAATGAGTGCACAGCTGAACAAAATTGTTTCATAAACTCCAATGAAGCACTCATCTATAATGCACTCCAGATACCTTCATAATGCATTATAATGTTTGGTATAAGAATTAATAAAGCATTACAGCATCTTCTATTGACAGTAATAAGGCATTATAGTGTTGATTATAATACTTCATAAGCTCCAATGAAGGAATCTGTGGTGCATTATAGATTAGAGGTTCATAACGCATTCATAATGCATAGTAAACATGGCTATATGCATTTATAAATATTTAGAGCCATGTTTATAATGCTTTATGAATGTGTTTATAGATTCTTATAGACAGCATACACAGAGACAGAACCCTAATCAAAAATGGAGGTACTGTCTCTCCCTACGGGCAGCGTCACCTCTGTGGTTGGTTTTAGGCAGTTTGACCCAGGTACTCCATCACCTCCAGAGGGCCGGTGAAATTCCGGTGCAGTGAGAGTGCCTACTGGGCACATCAACACAAATGAAAGTTAGAAGGTAAGCAAAACTCTTTGGCATTCTCTCAGAGATAATTCTACTGAGCGGACTGGCGCTCTCTGCTCTGAGCAAAAAGATTACCGGTTCCCTTTAAAGCCCGGCTCCACTGTGCTTCCTCCCTTGGCCTTTGTGCTGTCTTCTCCCGTCTGGCTTTCCGAGGCCAATGTGTTTATCCACCAAGCACCGTATGCAATATCGTGACGCCTGGAGCTTCTGGGAAGGATAAAAAAAAAGGAAGAACGGCGTCTGTGTTTGAAGTAAGGACTTTTCTCTGTATCAGCAACATGTTAGATGTCCAAATCAGGCCTTGCTGTCTACCCAGAATGCCAGGGACTCGCTCTGCACTGCCCCCCCGCGTGCTGTATTGACATTAAGGACACATGCTTAGGTTCCTTTTCTTTTTCACTGGTTTTATCCAATGGGGGAGGTTTTTGAACAGGGGGTGTAATTGCGAGATCGGTAGAGAATCACAGCCTCTTCTGAATTCTCCAAGCAAAGTGTGATCGTCTCTCCATCTGTGCAGATGGGATGTGAAAGTTTTCTGGGTACTAGCAGCTACAAATTCAGGGGCTGTTTTCATATCTTCTTCACCTTATTATTTTCAGCTTAGAGGAGCAGACCCTTGTCGTTCCATATATAGACATACAACATTACAACAGGCAAGGTGCCTCAAAACATTCTGGAGAAAGACATTCATTTCATTCAAATGTTCCCATCTCACTAACACTGCCAATTTAAACAGAAGCTGTCCTGTGTAAAGCAACAAATGCCCCTCTGTCTCTTGGCCATAGCAGAAATATTAGCATTTGTATTCAGAAGGAGAAGTGTGGCTGTGTAATATGTTATTCTGTAAAAGGTGTAATTAAATCCAATAAGAGACCTGGGGATCCGGGGACATTTTTATGCAGATGTAGAAAAGAGAGTGGTGAAATGAATGGTGTGTAAGGAGGAGCGAACGAAATGTCGCATGCTACGCTTTGATTGACAGGAAGAACAGATTTAATATGACAGGAATAGATGCTGCTGATGTGTCTTTCAGATGCTACACTTGTTAACCCTAATTTGATCATGAAAAAGTCCTGTAGTTGAAGTTTGTGAAGAATAAAGAGATTGTGAAGGACTTGAGTCGTATGTGTCACGTGAGAATATTGCTGCCGCGCCCTGGTGGCAGAGTGTGCAAGGGGATACAGCTGTTTGCCCCCCACCCCCCCCCCCAGGGTGGTAGCTTACCACAGTGTCTCTCAGTCCGGTCCATGGAAACCCCCAGATGGTCCACATTTTTGCTCCATCCCAGCTTCAGTAGCGCACCTTACCACACTGCTCCACATGACATCAAACACAAATGCCGGCATGTTTCGGTTATACGAAATTAGCTGTCCCTCAGCCCTCCTGAGAAATGCACACTCTAACATATTGATCCGATCTCTGATTGCATTAGCCGATTGACTCCCTCACACCCATAATAACACGCCTCCTTATCAGTCCATTCTCCAACATTGCTCTGCTTATCTGACCTGGGGCTGTCTTCCCCCATCGAGCTGTTTTTCTGTCAGTTTCGTCTGTCCTGTAGGTGTCTCTCGCAGCGTTTCGGCTAAGAATCGGTAGGGGCGGCAGCTCTCTGGCTAATAATAGGTGGAATGCTCCATTTTGGAGATGGGGCGGTCACCACTTGTTTGTTTTGAATTGTTGTAGCTGTACTATTTTAATGTTCATAAATAAACAGGAAGTCCAGTCATCGCAGTCTAGCCTGGACGTCCCTTAATGGAGGGGGGCACTCATTGTTTGACGAAGGAGGGCTCCCATGAGGGGAAGTGTTGCTTTTTTTGTGCAGTGGACAATGTGCATAAAGCGCAGGATCGAGTATTAGTTTTGACAAGACATGTCAGGTAAAAGTTTGCTGGGAGCCATCGTTAACAAAGAGCCTTCAAAAGTGTTGTTCAGAAAGTCAAAATGTCGGGGACCGGCCCCCAAGAATATGAATGTGTTTTTTTTAGCAACAGTAAACCGGCTGATTCCTTGGACACCGCTGCATTGCGGGGGAAATGCAAAGGAGCCGATCCACCTGGACAGTGCGTGTGGCTTCAGGTTGTGGGGGGTGCCCAGATTAACCCCGTGGTGACCCGAAAGATGACTCAAAGCTGTAACCACCCACGCTGGTACAGCCAAGAGGCAAGGCACTATGCCCTGTGCTGCCCAGTAGGCTGAGGACACTATGAGTCTGTGAGAGGTCAAAGGTGACAGGAGAGAGCCCATAGATGATTGCTCCATCTCGTCGCCCTCCTCCCGGGCAATGACTTAAAGCACGGGACTCCCCAGTCTTTTGCTACTCTGATTCCTTCCCTTGAGGCCCCTGATGGCTGTTTTTCAGTGTCAGTCCCTGGCTTGTTCTTATGCCTGTTTGGTTCTCCTTGGTTTGCATGTGAGAATGATAGAACACACCTAGAACACGACTAAAACAGCTACAAGTCAAGGGCCATTACACAATGGAATTAATTAATACTGTATAGCTTGTCCTGTGTTGGAAAGGGTGGCCGAGATGTTACTCGCCTTGTGCCTGGTGTTTTCTGGGGTTAGTTCTAAACTCGCCATGAATCTGTCCCTGCTTAGTGGTTGGAAGATGGACAGATGGATGGATGGATGGATGGGTGATTATACTGTCCTTCTTCTTTGTTACTTTAAGTTGCCGTGGTACAGAATGTTTTTGTAAGTGGTCACACTTCTAAAGATGTAAGAACCCATTCATATTAATTCACTTTGTCTTATTGCTCTTCACAAAGTCCCTTTTCTGTCCTTAAAAAAACTAGGCAAATTAAAGCTGGTTAATGTACATTAAATTAGTTTAACCGTCAAAAATGAATTTTCTTGCACTCACCAGCACATTAAATTAAATGTTCGCGGTTCAGATTCTATTCGATTACCAAGCTGTTTCAATTTCATTAGCAAAATCCCAGATGCAGTTTCTTGCCCCGTATTCTATTTAACACACATCTAATTTCATTGTTCCTCTAATGGACTACAAACGAACTGCACATTTGCTGTAATAATGTTTTAGGAGGAATGCAAGCCCGCAGTTGGCCCCCGGGAGGGAGGTTCAGGTGATCATCATCGTTTGCATTGATTTGTCGCATTACTTTCATACTTTCATCATTCCTCCTGAATCGGTGAGTTCTGCTTTGAGCTTATGACACCCTGCATATCTGTGTCTGATAGGAACTTCTCTGTTACCAGGATCTTCCTAGATAAAGAGAAAATGGCTCAAGGTGGTTTATTATATGCTGTCCCACATCACTCTAAGAAAGAGAGCACCTGGTAAAGCTCTGCCCCCTGTATTGAGCCATCTTTCAGGTTTCCCACAAAGGAATTAAAACCTGTGTGGCATATTATGATGCAGCCTTTTGCTCAGCATGCTTGCAATCCAAATGTTCAGGTCCTTTTGCATATTCAATGTGTCCGATTCCATCGACACTGTTCTCATACGCCCCCTGGTTCGCTGTGCGTGCTTGGATTTCGATCTAACCGGGCACAGCATCCCCTGAAGACCATGCAAACCAGTGATACGTCACTGTATCCCTGGTTTGGGAACGAGAATGAGAGGGGCTTCCAGGAACCAACCGGGCCTCCTCTTTTGGCGGCCGTGAGATGAGGTCTAGGCAGTAAAACCTGTCTGCTGTGTCCCAAGGTCACGATGGTTTTCATGCAAAGAAAGGGGGCCTGTTTTTATTGGTTAATTCTGGTAAGTGGTTCAGGAGAATTTCACCCAAGAAGCGTCACTTCTTCACTGAATGGCACCGTGCTGCCCTGCCCTTGACCAAGTCGTGGAATTGTTCCAGTAAAATGTCCAACTATAAAAAGCTATCATACATTTCAAAGTTGCTCTGGTAAAACCATCAACCGTGTGGGTAAGCAGTGAATGGCAACATGCCCCAAGCATAGTGCGATAATTTCAGGTGCAGGTATTAATGATTTCTGAGCATCAGGGGTGGGACTAATTTCTCTGGGTGACCTAGGCTGACTCAGGTGGGTGGGTGGGGGGGGGGGACCCACTTTTGGGAGCTGAAAGAGAAATAAGAGGGAATTAATAATGATGGAACATCAATAATATGCTAATCAAAATGCAGGGTGCCAGCGGTAAAATTTCAGGGTAGGGGCGGGAGTGCTGTTGGTAAAATTCACCGATGGGTGGGGTAGGGGGGTATTGCGCTGGTAGATGAGTCGGCCAAATTGATGAAGTTTAAGCATTCCCTCGTCTGTGCTGGTCCTCGACTGTAGCCTGTGATAGCCTACACCTTAACCTGCCACTCAGGCTAGGTCTTGAATATTTACACACGTTTGTCTAATCACTTTCTTTCCAAGTCTGTACTCAATTTGTTTGCCACTCTAGCACGGCGATATCAAAGACACGGAAGATACAGTGGGGCAAAAAAGTATTTAGTCAGCCACCGATTGTGCAAGTTCTCCCACTTAAAATGATGACAGAGGTC
>JAODUD010000039.1:12869005-12887068 GCA_026784285.1 Stomatorhinus walkeri | reverse complement strand
TGTCAGGGGTGGTGTTACAGGTAAAGTGATGTATTATATACTGAAGCTGTCAGGGGTGGTGTTACAGGTAAAGTGATATATTATATACTGAAGCTGTCAGGGGTGGTGTTACAGGTAAAGTGATGTATTATATACTGAAGCTGTCAGGGGTGGTGGTACAGGTAAGGTGCCCTACTACATATTGAATATTCATCATAACAATAATAATTTAGACCCAAATTACCTTGTGGCTATAAAGCAAGCTTACGGTTAAAGTTCACCACCCCCACACTCTGTTAGAAGACATTTCTCTGGTTGTTCCCCTTAGCACAATGTGCACACACACACCCCCAAACAGGTCCATGCTGCGTGAGATTTGTAAATCACTCTTTTCTGTACCAGGCCTCATGGCCGTTCCCTCTCTGGACAGCTTGTGGGAGCCCATGACCCCGGTAGGACAGCACTTACTGGAAGCAGCCGGCTGCCCTTTCCTGCCCCCCCCCCACCCTCTTCCCCCGTACAGATCATTTTCTGTTGCTTTGCGGTTTTACACTTTCTCCATCAAGGTCCGCTCAGATCATCGTTTTTCCGGCTGTGTAAACACATTTGTGGAGATATTTTTAATGTAGAAGGAGTGTGGGTAATTTAAAGGTCAGACAGAGAATGAATTTTTCCGCTGGCATGTCAGTTAGATCTGGGGGGGGGGGGGGGTACCTGCCCATCATCCCTCTTCATAACTGACCTTTAAGGCGCTTAATCTGGAGCGCGGAGGCCTTGCTGCCTAATTCCTCTTTCTAGGCCCTCAGGCTAGTTTTCCGCCTGCCTTTCACTTGTTTTATGTCTGATTCCTATTCCCTTCAGAAGCTTTCCTAATCTCTGCTTGTCACAGCAATTATATAAAAATCCTGCCAATTGTTAATGGTACCCATTAAAACCTCATGCTCTACTGAGATTAATGTCCAGTCACATTAAAAGCTGGACAACAATCTTAAAGAGGACCACAATCCTGGATCTTCATGGGTCTATTTTGACCTCAGATGACCTGGAAAAGGTAAATCATCCAAACCATAAATTGGTTTTTTGGAGACAGTGCACCACTCTTGTGGGCTCCGCTCAGAAAGGTTTCCTAATCGGCACAATCATCAGCAAGTCCCTTTCATCACGGGCGACAGAGCTCTCGTGGTGCTGTCTCATGCCATTATGATTTGAGAACAAACCCTTCTCTATCTGGAGATCGCTAGCAATTTATGCTGCCCATCTGCGTTTTATTTTTCCGAATCTCTCCCTCCCTGTATCCTGAGAAACTGCTGAGGAGAGCGACACAAACACGGGCAGGTTGGACCATCTGCAACACCATCGGAAACATCGTGTCACAGGCAGAAAGATCCACCTGCTATGGACCTTAATTAATTAGCATCTGTCAGGGGCTTGTTCATTTATTAGCCAACTGGCATGAAAGAAAGTGTCTTTTTATTAGTTTTCTGCTCAGTCAATCAATTACCTGACTGCAAAACAGAAAAAGTGTGCTCTGTTTTCCCCCCCGCATCCAGAATAAGATGGCGTCCCGCTCTCCCTCACCCCGCATGCCGGCGCTTCCTCTCTGCCGCTCGTTTAGACATACGCGTCACTTGTCCTTGGCTGGTTGGCTGCCAATACCTTCCCTGAGCAGTTTAGCATTAGCATATGTCACGGGGCGCATCAGGAGATGTCAGGCAGGGAGTGTCTGCAAAGCCCGCCACGCCACCAAACTGCCGCACGATATGTGTGACAGCTTCACTGTGTCTCAGTGTTTTTCTTTTTTTTTCCCCCAGACAAACTGGAAAGTTTCTCTGGCTAAAGCCAGATCAGCAGACACGGTTAGATTCTCGTTGTTACAGTTGCACAAGCCTTGAAGGCTTTTTGCAAGCTGCTGTCCTGACAGATCCAATATATCAGATGATTGCGAAATCTGTCCCAGTCTGTGCACACAGGTAAAACAAAACAGTGTTCATGTCATAATTATTATTAGCTTACGCAATTCTTTGTCATATCATTATCTTTGACCCAAGTTCAAGCCCAGTTCCACGTCTGACAGGTTCCCTGGTGTGTATTTGGATTCGACTGGGTTATACCATATTGTAATAAAGCAATGCACATGTCAATCTTGCAGCAGATCAGAGCATCTTGCAAATGTTACCTGACACACCATAACAATATGTTTCTTTTTGGTGCACAATACAGAGTTTCCTGTTTAATCTGGACCAGAAATAATCCATGAGAAAATCCAAGCAGTATTTCACAGGAAATCCATGGAAGATAAATGTAGGCACCTATATACACTCAGTTACATAATGAAATATGTGCCTCATTGTAGCAGAAAACTAGGCTGATTTTTAATTCGGTTCCAACAACAGAATTACCAAAGACTAAAACTTGCCGTCTGCTTTGGGCAGATGTTCTTGAAGAGCACTCATAATGGATGCGTTCCTGCCTTAGGCTTCCAATAACGGAATCCGTGTTGGATGTTTGTGTCTTTCTGTTGGCACTTAGCCATAAGGAATCACTTTGTTCTTCTTGTGATGGGCTGACTGCCTGTATTAAGTCATTCCGCCTTGTTAAGCTGCCACATTTTTTAATTTAAAAGACTTAGCAACAAAATTAAGAAATAATGGCTGCTACATTTATTTAAAAGTGGAATTGCCCTCTGTAAATATTTATCTTTTGACTGTTTATTTCGGACAGTGTCACCTGGAGACGACAACATGGAACAATGGAGGGGTACACCCTGGATGGGATGCCAGTCCATCACAGGGCACACACTACTGGCAAAATGGACTGCAGGGCGAAACCCATACAACAAACATGGAGACTCCACACATACCACACACACATCAGAGGTGGAATTAATTAACATTTTTACATTTTGTTATGTAGCAGATGCTTTTAATCAAAGCAATATATTTTTTTTTTTAGAAAGCAGTGTCATACAGTCCCTGGAGTAATTGCAGGGCTAGGGCCTTGTTCAGGGCTCCAATGGTGACGTCAGTCTACGGACCATAGCATCCTAACCTGCTGATATTGATATGTACTTCTTTTGTCCACCTTAGAAGGGTTGCCAGGTGACGGACATCAGCATGTAGGAAGTGAGGTCAATCAATAGGAATGATGCAAATGTGGCTTAGTGGGTTATCGTTTTTTTTTTTTTTTTTTTAGGTTTACAGGTTTACAGATTTAATTATTAAAAATCGAGGTGCTTGTCAAATTCAGGACTATTTTTTGCTTAATTTCCGGATCCACTATGGGTGAGGAAACCATTTTTCGCTTTAAATTTTGTTTCATGTTTGTTTTGCGATTGGATCTTTTCTCCTGACTTCACCTGGCTTGGCAGGGATTCCAGCCCACAGTACAGATCCTGGGAGATTTTGTCACACTGCTGCTGTTTGCTTACACATATTTAATTTCTGCACTGGACATTATACACTGTTGGTGATATTTCGGGAACTTTCGGGGATTGAGGAGGACAAAGAATCAGTAGCCTGGTGGAGAAGGCATGTCAATAAAATGGTAACAATGCCGCTGGAGTCAGCTATTCAGTCTAAAAGCACCGGTCTTCATATGGTCCAGGATGTAACCCTCCCCCCCCAGCCTTAGATTAGACAAGACAAACAGACCGATTAGATAGATAGATAGATAGATAGATAGATAGATAGATAGATAGATAGATAGATAGATAGATTGATTGATTGATTGATTGATTGATAAGGCACCCTGGATACTTCATTATTGTGATGTGTAGGGTCCAAAAATATAAAAATTTATCTCTTTTCAAATATATGCTCATGAGGTTGGGTGGTTCTATCATATGTCAACAGCTGAAAATACTCTTTTTTGTGTTAGGAAATGCTGAATTATACATTTAAATGATTTTTTTTTGTTTGTTCCTGCATTGTTGTTAGCATGTTCAGTTTTAGATATGTATTCCTGCTCATCTGGCAACTTTATGGCTGGTTCCTGGTATTATACAATCATAGCAGGATTTGAGTGTTCCACAGTAAGAGTTACTGTTACCCAGAGTGGGGTCACGTGATACATTCCTGTGTCTTGGTTGTGTTCCTAATAAATAGCAGTTTCCCGCCATCATTTTAACATTAAGGATTCTGTGCTAATCCGGCTCGTGTTTGCCAAAACAAAAAAAAAAGTTTCTTGCAGTTTTCTTCTTATGTGTGGTTGTAAACATGACATAGCGCCCTCTAGAACTGCTGCCACTGCCCTGCGCCCAATAACATCTTCATACTTCAAAGGTCTCCCATTCCGTGCACCGCAGACAATGAAAAGCAGGTTGATCCCTGGTGTGTCAGCGTCAAGTCAAACAGCCTTTCCCAGCATCACGCAACACTCCTGCAATTTGTTATCTCACAGCCTTAAAATGTTGACTTCCAAATTCTTTGGCTGAACTGGTGTCTTTGAAAGGTTTCCCAGACTCCATGTGCCCTCCAGTAAAGCCCCCCCCCCCAGTGTTAAATGCCCCTCACCCATGTCTGGCTGTTCGGAATAAAAAGATTCAAGGCAGATCTTAACGTGCTCAGATGTATATTATTATTACTACTACTTTGCATAGCTGACTCAATTGTACAACTAGATATTTCTATAGATTATTTCAGGTTAAATGGGGGTTTAGTTACAACTGACAGGTCCCTTCTGGGACTCCTGTTATTTCCGTCACCTTAAAAATAATGTTGGGGAAATATATTAAGAAAGAATATAAGAGATCCTATTATAGGCCTGCATTACAGTCCTAAGCCAGTGTGAAGTGAATCATCTCCTTCGCATTTACAACTTTTCCCACTTACCTGTCTTGTACTCCTTATGAAATACTGGTTGCCCCGGAACAGCAGAAGGTGTGTAATTTAGGAAGAACATTAACAGATGCCCAGGAAGAAGCTTCTTTTACATAATCATGGTGCACATCGCCATGGTGTCAAAGCGCCACGCTTCAGAAAGCCACGCCAGAAGGCAGAAGTTGTCTCGGCCCGGCCTGCCACTGTTCAGCACAGGGCTCAGCATCGTGGCGAATTCTCACGCACATTTTGATCCAAATGCAGCTTTTACCGCGGACATTACATTTAAAAATGTAGCCTACGTAGATTATTTTTCCTCAATCAAAACGTTGTGCCTGGACCTGGTTCAGTGCTATTGTATAAGACATGAGGCCCATCTGGGCCTACCTACTCCATCCTGGGGCTTTGGATGCTTGGAATGGAGGGCGGCAAGGGAAGGTCCAGGGGGGGGTACATAGATGCTCCTAATTCTGTTAGCTGAAGGTTATTTAGACTACTGGTTTAGGTATCAGGATAACAGACCCACTGCATTAGCTACTCTGTGTCTTTCTGCCAGCTGGTCTGAGTCTTGGCTGCCTTATCTGTTGGTTGACTTGTTGGTTGGCTTACACTCTCTGCACAGCTGCACTGTCTTACATCCTCAATCTCTGTATATCAGCTGCACTGTCTGTCTGTCCGTTACGTCGCCTGTCTCTCTGTCTGTATATCGGCTCCACTGTCTGTCTGTCCGTTACGTCGCCTGTCTCTCTGTCTGTATTTTGGCTCCACTATCTGTCTGCCCGTTAGGTCGCCTGTCTCTCTGTCTGTATATTGGCTGCACCATCAGCTTACTTCAGTTTCATTCTTCAAGGACACTTTATCTGCATCGATAACGAGCCATTCACACTAACTTGCAAAACTTTTGCACCGTATGCCTTTAATTATATTTAAAAATGAAAAGTGTGGCGCACATCAATAATAACACTAATAAAGGTAGCTGCCATCAGGCGGATGCCTGATTAATGTCCATCTACGCCGGCGATATCCTCTTTTTCTCAGCTGTCTTTCTTTCCGCTATCGCGTGGAGGTTAATTTCTTTGCCCTGCAGCCCGATGGAATACATAATAAATGCCTTTACTGCTTTACTTTAATTTATGTGAAGAAGCAGCGTGCTGTTTTTTCTTCATTTAATGAAAAGTCTGTCCATTTCACTAGCTGTTATGAGGAGCTCCGGTGCTGGAACACACAGCCTCACTCCTATCGGTAAGGCGGCGCTCTGCAGACTCCCGGCCAGCGAAAGAAAGGGCAGCAAGTCGCACATGATGGACATCAAAATGTAAACCTCAGAATATATCCATATACCCAGCATGAGAGTACTGCTGCACAATATTACTCTGTCCTATGTGCCACCTCCAACAGACCCACCCCTTCCTCCCATATCCAGCCTCTGATAGGCTACTCTGGGCGCTCCTCTGTCCAATCAGTGCCGCTGATTGGTCACTTTTGGTACAAAACATTTCTGTAATTTTATATAAATATTCCAATCCAGGTTCTTTACCTTAAATAGTATACTTAGTATCAATGGTATGCTATTTATCTAGATGGCAAACCAGTCCATTGCAGGGCATATAATTATATACACACAAAATCATACATTATAACCAATTTAGAAGCAGCAAGCATCTGGGCTGTGGGAGTACAGGTGTATGACACAGGAACTCCAGATTCAAAGCAGGTGAGAATCAACCCTCAAACTATGATGGTGGGACAACTTTGCAGCCCATGGTGTCACCATGACAACCTAGCAGAAAAAAATTTAAATATTAATTTTTATTAATTTTATAATAAAGTAAATACTGTGATACAATGAAGTCAATGACTGTGCGAATTTAGGGGCTCCGTGAGCCGGTGTAAGTAGCCGTTTGTAGCTTCGAATTTAGGGGCTCCGTGAGCCGGTGTAAGTAGCCGTTTGTAGGCTGCGAATTTAGGGGCTCCGTGAACCGGTGTAAGTAGCCGTGTGTAGGCTGCGTCCTTCACAGGTTCTATAAAAATCTGCACAATAAATCTTGGGATAGGTTTTGGACATAGCCAATATTTAACTTCCTGACATTTGTCATGGTGACAATAGTAAAGTTACATGTGCAGGGATTAGTTGTTATTAATATTATTACTTTTTTTAGAGTGTTCCTGTGGATTTCAGGCAGCTTCATTACAGCACTTATAAATAAATGTTTCCATAAACGTTCGCAGTCCAGTGTTAACTGCTCACAGCGTCACACCTCCGCTCACGTCAGCTGCGATTTCTATAGCACATTCCTCGCCAAAGACTAAGCATTCAGCAAGCGATTTACTGCCAGCTCTGCCAGCCTCTGAAACGTGAACTGTTTAATTGTAGATGCAATTGTATTTTTAATTCTCATGACGAAACTCACATTCACCCTGGAGAGGGGGCAAGGAAACTGGATCCACCGAGTGGCCTCGGCATGGATACCCTGGAATACCCTGTTTGGGTAACATAGCCCTCGCAGTAACTTCATCAGCGTGATCCTGAGTCCACCTACCCTATAGACAGAGGGACCTTTAAACACACTTGGGTTTCCAAGCTACAGAATGGCATCCCTGCGGTGACTTTGTGGGACTTTTATGATCCCTGTGGAGTGAGCGAGCATCTTCAGTGCAGACAGTGAGCAGGGAGCCATGCATCTGGCCCTGACTCGTGACTTCATGCATATCGATGATTCACCACCACACACACATTAACGTTTACGCTGATATCCTGGCCTGAACGAGAGGCCCTGATTCCCTTAACTGCACAGGATTCCTGTGCATTTCCCATGCCCATTCTCCATTAGCTCACTTCAGTCTCCCCCTCCCCAGGGTAAAACTGTCACACGTAGTTTATTTGTTTCTACCCCGAACACCTGTTCTCAAAGCGACTTTGGCATGGTCCGCCGTCGGTTTTGTGCTGGCGAACTCAGAACTGTGGGAGAGGAGAGGAAAAAATTAAAAGCATCATTTGATGTGAGCAGGACGTGAGAGATGCGCACGGAGAGCCCTGGGCGGGGGCCAGCTCCCAGGGGCCCCCGGGGGACCGCTTGGGCTGGCGGCGCCACACGCTCTCAGAAGCTCCAGTGGACGTCCTTGCCAGTGATTTGCATAAGGACATACGACACAGGAGCTGCTGTCACCTTACCCCCGTCTCGCTTCATATCACACATCATCAGATGGTGGATTTGGGTGGGAGGGCGGACAAAAAAAATTAAAAGCATCCTTTATTCTCTTTTTTCTATACAAAGCTTGCCTGCAGTCTGTTCACAGGCAGTAGAGTTTCTGCTGCAGAGACTGCGGCTCCTCTCGATTGATGGGACCTGCTTTATTTAGTGTTAACGCAGTTCGCCAGAACAGACCGTTTGCCTGGCCGAATGAAAGCTGGCTGGGAGCAGGCGACTGTGGGGGGGGGGTCTTCCCCGGCTGCAGGTGGGCCTGCAAGATGTCCTTCATTCAAAACAGGCATAACAGGGTCACACAATGCTCCGTTTGGCTCTCTGTGAAAGTGAATAGTTCAAATCAAGCAACACTCAAAATTACATTTAAATTTACATAAAAAAAAAATCCAGATTTAAATGTTTATCTTCCTTTGGGCAAGCGGTTTATGCCTTAGAAGAAAAAATATCTAACTTTGCAGAATGCTGCTATTTTTAGTACTTTGACTACACCGGAATGCCAAGTATGGAACACGTTGTGTAGTATTGAATTTTTTGCCTTGTTTAATGGGTCGTTATTGTCTTACGTTAGCGTTTGAGCTCAGGATATTATACTGAGCTAAGGGAGTGCCTGTAATGGTCTCTGCAAGGTTAGCACATCACAATAAACCGTGTACTAACCTTTAACCCCTTTTAGCATTTTAATTAATATTTGTTTTGTTATCGTCTCCATACGAGCATGAAATGGCCCTGGGGGGTATTTTCTGATCAATTCCCCCAAGCTTTGGTTTTGAATAATTCCATATCCAAACCCAAGGAAGCAAATACACTCCTTATCCATCCGTCCTCTTTATTCAGATTTAAAACAGCCACGACAGCAGTGTGCAGTTTTTCATTTAATCCATTGTAACATTTTTCCATAAGATTTTTTCCCTCTTGAATGACGAAAACAGATCTGTGCATTTTTTTTTTTAAATGTATGCAAAAATGAAGTATGTTGAGTGAGCGTTAAGTTTTGGCGTTACGTAACAAATGCAGGTTCTGTGAGCGGCGTAATCGGTTTTAAAGCGTCACGACTGAGCCTATCTTGGCTAAGTGCACGGGTGCCCAAACTTAAAAGCGGGAGAGAGAGAGTTGGGTTTCATCCCGAGAGCGATCCTGCTAAAGCTGCAAATGGGGAAGCTGAATAATTCATCTCTCTGCCTTTTTCCCCCGTTGCTCGACATTCTCGTTTTTCCTGCGACTTATTCTCATGTAAAACACTGTGCCGCTGCTGCCTTTTCACTGTCGTGTCCTTCTGAGTATTGTTGACTTCCCTTCTGTTTACATTAATGGTTTGTTTTCTACAGTCCTTGCTAGGAAGCACAGTGTTATGCGCTTGTCAAATCAGGGTTCAGAGTACAGAACGTAGCAGGAGTTTCTAGCTGAAAGGCGACGCGAGTATGTCTAGATCCTCTTCCTGTACCATCTAGCTTGGTCTCCTCTCTGTGCCTTTTGCAAACCGTCGGCAACTCAATCTTATCTTGGATAGGTGGTCCGGTAAACTCCCCCTTTAAGCGGATCCAGTTGTTGAAGCACCACAGGTCACATGATGACACACCGACACGCTTCTCATTGTTGACAGCGGTCAGGAGTCACCCTCCAGGAAGTGATGACGTGGCAGCCCCTGTCAGCGATGAAGCCTCTTGGGGAAAGGTGCAGAAAAGGTGAAACTGTGGGTCCTCTGACCATTCATTCAGTGTAGCCTGGTCTTGACTGTCAGGAATATGCTGCTGTATGTTAAAGCCTTGAATCTCTCATGACCTGCCATGAGGCTTGTGTGGATACGTCATCGCATGGGTTAAGAGAGGTAATAACGTGCATGCAGATGCCAATGACCTCTGTAGCATCCCAGCAACAGCAGCCCAGATGAAGGTGCTGACCCAAAATGTGCATATTTTCCACTAGTGCCAAAAATTCAGACGATGATAATAAGCTGAATTCATGTTGCAAAAAAAAAAGTTTATTCTGTTGACAGCAGACACACACAACATGCTACCAAAAATGTTTATCCCTAAAGTTTCAGATGAGCCTGGTATTAAACTGCAGTCCAATTTTTTAAAAAGAAAAAAAAGAAACCCAACACTTACAGTAAAAGGTATTCTAGACCCTTTGAATTGTTTGGAAGTATTTGTGCAGCTTGAAAAAGGCTTCAATTTAAGTGCATCCCCTGTGCTCTCAGGCTGACTTCTGCAGCATAAATGGGCACATAATCACACTACCATAAATCTACACTCGAACGAATGCTGAAGGGATTATTATATGCAATTTGTATTAATGCCTAGCTGTCTTGGTCAGTAGTCAGCAGTAATTAAAGAGCACTGGCCAGAACTGACCGGCGTGCGTGGAAACAACAGTCGGCACTGTAATTAAATGCGGCCTCAGAGCAACCTGGGCGACCGAGAGGCGAGTGCTGCAGCGGCACGGAAGCGGTGCAGCCGCCTTTAGCTGATGCAATAAACCACTCTGAAGACGGGCTCACATGCTGTGCGCGTGTGAAATGTGGACCGACGGGCCAGGGAGCTGAAGCACAGCAGTCAAGAGGACGGGATGAGCGTGATGAGTGTGATGAACGTGATGAGTGTGATGAGCATGAGTGTGATGAACGCCATGAGTGTGATGAGCATGAGTGTGATGAATGCGATGTGTGATGAACGCGATGAGTGTGATGAGCATGAGTGTGATGAACATGATGAGTGTGATGAACGCGATGAGTGTGATGAGCATGAGTGTGATGAGCATGAGTGTGATGAACGCGATGAGTGCGATGAACGCGATGAGCATGAGTGTGATGAACGCGATGAGTGTGATGAGCATGAGTGTGATGAATGCGATGAGTGTGATGAACGCGATGAGTGTGATGAATGTGATGAGCATGAGTGTGATGCACGTGATGAGTGTGATGAACGCGATGAGCGTGAACATGCTGCGCTGTGCCAACCAGCGATGGCAATACAACCCACTAATGAAGAGAGCCCATTGCTCAAGGGGCTCGAGTCACTAGAGAAAGGAAAGCCCTCATCTTTAATTTCCACACCTCCATCCATCCATCCATCAGAGTTACAGGGGAGTTAGGTACTCTATTTCTTGGTTGCAGCCAATGAAATAATGTTGGTCTTTCACTAGACTGAAACATTCCTAAAGGAGCACGCTTACCTGTGAAAATTGACACGTGCATTCCTAAAATAGTGTACTTCCCCGTGCAAACAGAGGCTTTCCTGAAAAAGCATGTTTCTCTGTGAAAACTGACAGTCACCTTCCTAAAGCAGCATGCTTCCCTGTTAAAACAGGCACTCACCTTCCTAAAGCAGCATGCTTGCCTGTTAAAACAGGCACTCAGGTTCCTAAGGCAGTGTGCTTCCCTGTGGAAACTCGAGTTCCTAAAATGCCATGTTTCTGAACTCATTGTCATAACACAGACAGACACCAGCCACGTATCGCTAATTCTTTCGTGGTAGCATTTACACTTGAGAGGAGGTAGAAAAGGAGAAATGCTGGGGCGACTGGCTGTTTAATTTTCATTTTACGTTTGCTCTGTGAGCTTTTCAGCAAAAACATACAATTTCAGGTTTTGTGCTCTCTCAACTTTGCACAATACAATGCATGTGAGACATATAATTTACACATATACCATACTCAGCGAAGTGGATAAACACTACCAAGTTCAATACAGTGATCAAAACAAAGCAATAACATCAAGTCCCTGTAAACACATGTGAAGTCCTTGTTTTTCAGTCCACTCTGTGTAGAGCTGCAGTACATAGGCACCATACAACTGACTCAGAGAAAAAGGGCACTAGGATTTTCCAAGTTCCCCCATTTATAAAATACAATCTTTTTAAGCATTATATATAAAAAAGAGCCCAGTAAACAACACAGTATATCTGTCTCCACGACTGAATATTGACTGAAGCACCTTTGTTTAAAAAAATAAAAACTGTCAGTATTTAATACAAATGTTAACAGATCACACTGCGGTGTCTGGGTAATAAAAAGGCAGGTAACAGCAGATTGGGTAGCAGAAGCGCTGATCCAGCTCGGGCGGACAGCAGAGACATCTGAAGACCACATCCGTCCGCAGGATTCTGCTGCCGCCACCCTTCCTCCTCCTCCTCTACTCTTCATCCCCCAGCAGTGCAGCTTGACTGAAAGCTGACACACGCCGATGCATGGCGCTCCCTACAATACAGTAAACGGTGCTTCCAAGGATGCATCATGCAGCAAGTCAGCCACTGGGACGTTTACGGCTCCCTCATCGCCTTTGGGGTCTGTAAGCCCTGCACCGGCCTGCTTTGGCCCCATTCACTCCATCCAGACTGGCTGCGTGCTGAGGTAGGACGTGCCTTGGGGTCAGTTTCTGCGCTCCGAGGAGAGAGTCGCGAGTTAGCGACGAAGCGAGATGGGGTTTACGTGTGCTTAATGTCCAGCAGGGCCTTGGCACCGCACACAGGGGGCCGTCCGCCTTCAGGCAGGCTGTCGAGCCCTTTGGAAGGAGGACGCCTTGGTGGTGCTGCGGGAATCCACAGATAGAGACACGTCAGGCCTCTCCACTACCACCCCCCCCCGGCCTACAGCATACAGCGAGCTGAGCATCTGAACTGAAAAAAGTGCATGGGATAGCAGGGGGCGTGGCAATTAAGAAAACGAGTCAGGACTGGGACGCCTGCGTTACATGCGGGTCTCTTGAGAGGAGCTCCGCTCTTACACCAGGTCCTAAAGCTAAAGAGCTCCAGTAAAATGCCTATGGGATGGGGGGGGGGGGGGGGGTTATAAATGTGGGAGTGAAGGGAATTCATCATAATCCTTAGCGGTGACTGGGCAGCACTTTGCTTAATAAAAAGGCTTTTAAGCCACGTGACGGAACGGCTGCAGGGATTTAAGCGTCTCCACCATGTGACTGCTGGGCTGCCTACAAGGGGCTTCGTTTCCGTAAACAGGCTGTGAAGTGGGGAGCCTGAATGGCGACTGTATCCTCACTGTATCCAACGTGCTTCAGAACCCCTTCATTCATGACCCGACCTGCAATCGCTTCACACCATTTGTATGTTAAATCGCTTGTTGAATTTTTCTAATTGAAATGCCTCTGGGGGATCAATGTGCTTTTTATACTGCAAGATCTGTAATTACACATTCCCTTGGTTAAAAGTATATTAAAATAATTTGATTTTATCTGTACTGAGAAAATGAAGATACAATGAAGGCAAAGGTAAAAATAAAGAAAAAAACACCAATGAACAAGAATCCATCAGGAAAATAGGACAATTACATGTGTTCTGCACACTACTATATATACTAGTGGCTGTGGTAAATTTGGGCAGCAGAAGACTACAACTCCCACAATCCTCATGTGGAACAGGTATTTTTTCCTGCATTCGATTCTCTCCAAGTTGTAAGTCGGAGAAAAACATCATGAAAATGTGAACACTTCACTTCCTGTTGGAAACACGCCCCCTTTCCAATGTTGATGTTGGAGAGAATTTTGTTGTACAAGAATATTTTTAAATGTTTATTTTGTTCAATGTGCTGGATTGCACATGGTTGATTTAGAGAATAGAGTGTAAACAGTATCCTAGCATGGAATATCAGATTTTTACCAGACTTGTTAGTTTCTTTTGTTTGTGATTTGTTTGTCTCTTGAAAAAATAATGTCGCTATGGATCTAATAAAATAAAAAGCTTTTAATGTGGTTTGACTAATTAGCGTTTCTTGTTTGTTTGTCTCTCGGAAAAAACGAATCTCGTTCCAAATAGTACAAAGCAGCAACAACAGCAGCGTGTTTGTGGTGGCAGCCATGTTTGTTCCAAGATCTGTAGGTCGAATGTGAGATTGGCTGGATATGAGGTCATGCACCTCAGAATGTACGACTTCGCCGAGACAATCGACTGCAGCGATACTCACAAGTGCAGTCGGCGAGGACGGTGCTGGACAGGAAGCCGCTCTGTCCGACGGAGGACGAGAAGGCGGCCAGTCGGACGCTGCGGGACATGGCGTCTAACTTCTCGTCCTTAACGTAAGGAAAAGGAGGAGTGTGGTAGCGGTTACCCTGAAAAACCACGGCAGGGGAGAGGTGCTGGAGCCGCCGCAGCTTCAGAGAAAACCTGACTGCCTTCCAAGGGTAATCAGCAGCGCTCAATGCGCCGGGGAGGAGCCACATGAGAGGCAATTTAAAGCCTCTCCGCTTATTTTTGGCAAATCACTTGCATTTACGGGAGGCAGCAACAGCGCTCCAACCACAGTTAGTTTACGGTCATCGTGAACGCTGCGCTCCCACACACTTTCCGTCCGCCTACGGGCAATTAGGCCGATCCAATTTCTACTGATGCTTATGCAAGTCATTTACCCAGGGATCGCACTATTTTAAAGGCGGATGGGGGTTAAACACCAGGGCTAATGCTGCTAGGAAAGGGAATATCGTAATATGACCAGCATCAGCATCTCACAGTTAGACTCCAGAAAGAGCCAAACAGGAGTGTGAACAATAAGGCCTCTCCTTTGACAGTATTACCAGCAAGGATACAGATACAAAATACTCAACAATCAACAGTTTTGGGGAAAAAAAACAGTAAGTAATAAGTCTTTGAGAACTGAAAATAAAAGCTAGTGAAACGTGCGCAAATTAATTAAAAATTCAATTCAATTTATTTTTATATAGCGCCTTTCACAACAGCTGCTCCAAGGCACTTTACATGTGTGCGATCTTTAAGTCAGAATAATACAAAAACAGGGAAAAAGTAAGAAAAGAAATTAAAGAAAATGACAAGGAAAGGAGAGGAATATACCAGCAAATATCCTCCTTTTACAGTGATTCCATGCCTGGTGCATTGTGGGTAAAACAATGAAGCCACAGACCCTGTACTCCTGGATCCTCCTTTTGGACTCCTCCAGCTGGCGCTGCAGGTCACCCACGATTTCCTTGTAATTGGCATAGCGCTGCTCCACCACCTCCCGCTGGCGCTGGGACTCCTGCGGACAGACCCCTGGGTCAGACGGGGATCCTCAGGGTGGAGGTGATGCAAGCCCGGGGCTGTGCAGTGAGGTGCAGTGTAGCCAAGCAGTTTAGGTACTGGCTATGCTAATGCGAAGAATGCTGTTATGTTTTACTGGCTTCAGATACCAAAGCATTATGAAATGACCGTCCTGCTTTTAGCGTTGGCCTGCTTCACTCCATCCCGCCCATAACCGATTTGCCATTACGGGTTCACAGTGACCCCGGAGGCAGGGGGTCCGCTGTACTGGATGGCGGTCCAGTATGTGTCAGAGCAGACACGTTCACGCAGTGTTAGCGACGCTGGTTCTCGTCTTTGGACTGTGAGCGGAAGCCGGAGTATTCAGTGGAGGTCCACACGAGCACCGGGTAACATGCAGAATCGACACACAGAAGGGCGTGTGGGAATGGAAACCACGAGTCCATAAGCACTGAACTCATGCCACCTTAAGTGTGTATGAGATTCACTTACTGCTTTGTGGGGACCAAATGTCCGCATAGTATGGTAAACCAGTTACTATTTAGCTTGTTTGGACAATTTCAGGACCCCACAATATAAACCTCAATTTTACATAAATCAGTAACTGCAATCAAAAAAATAGCCAAAGGTTTTGTATTTAGCTTGGTTGCTTATGTAAGGTTAGGGCTGCGGTACTGGTGAGTGTTATCATAGTTAGGCTTAGGGTTATGCCATTAGTAATGAAATAAGAGTCCCCACAATAATAGGATTTCATGTACTGTGTGTGTGTGTCTGTATAGACACCAACCATTACGCAAGTATGACGAGATTAACAAATAAAATCAGAAGCTGCTCACAGCCCCCAGGCTGAACATGCTGGAGGTGAGAGTAAAGCAGCAGAGAGTGGTGCCGCCCCACCCAGCTCCCATTAGGGAGGGGGGCGGAGCAGATCGTGGGAGAGCCGTGTTTGAGCATCCAGTGTGGCTTCCAGAGGCAGCCAGACCCAGAGCAGTCAGGCTGACAAGCGGACTACCCAAAGCGGGCTACCCAAAGCGGGCCGTCCAGCACACGAGTGGCGGCCTGCTGCTCTGAAGCCCGGCTCTGGGCCCTTCTGAGCCTCACAGCCCCTCTCCTGCCTGTTCAGACACTGCGTGTGGGACTGTGTGCGGCGCGGTGGGCGAGACAGTGAGCCCAGCGGACCACCTGCACAGTGGCTGCAGTGTGAGGGCTTCCTGGGGAGAGCTCAAAGTCAGGGGCCAAGTCCTTATTAACATTATTACATAATGTTAAATAACAATTATCACATCAAGGAAACAAAGCCACTGCTTTTCTCACCTCAAGGTCCTTGATGTTTTCAAGTAAACTCAGCTTCTCGGGCGCTGATTCCAGATGATCCAGGGCTAATTTTGTACTCTAAAGGGAATTAAAATACATATATTACTGGGCTAGTTGAGGTGCTCCAGGAACAGATGGATGTGTGGGGTTTCTTGAAGGTTGAGTGTGACTCTGATACCTACACTCCAGCAGCATGCAGCCTGACAAATGCTGTTTGGCTGACAGGCCTCTGTGATTTTAGCACGCTCACCGATCCCTGAGGAGCGCTGCGGTAACGTGAGGGGAGTCCCAGGGCCGACAGCATGCCAGAGAAGCACCGTCACCGTTTTTCCCAGGGAGAGAGAGCCATGTGAAAGAATGGGGTTACGCCACGCCACGCCACGGAGGAACGTCACGGAGGAACGCCGGCTGAAGAGCCGGGGCGGGACTGTCTCTCCGATAAAGCGAGCGTTTCCATCTATGAGACCGTGCGATGGCTGCGAGGTCCACAAGTAAAAAGGGCTGTTTGATCTGAGGTGATCACGTTTTCCGTTTACGCTGCGAAAGTAATCCACTCCTTTCACAAGCTGAAAGCCAGGCCCAAAGGCATGGCTGCTCACTCTCTCGACCAGGAAGCTGCAAATTTACAGGACCTGATGTAAATATCGACAGGCTAATTGGGAGGTCAAAGGTCAGACACGCTCGCAAATTCTCCTGGGTAAACATTTTCTTTAAAAAATGGGGAACTTCTGGATCGTAAACAAGCCTGTCTCATAAAAGCACCCGCCTTCACTGTTGAAGCTGCTGAGAATAACTGATCTCCGTTAGGGCTGCGGATCAATAGCCTGTCGGTGGCAGTGATCGAATGGGACCGTTAATATGTACAGTCAGGAGGCCTAATCTGCCTCTCAGGTGTGCTAATATTGCTGCAGTCAGGCTGTGCTGTAAGCCCCCAGCAGGTCTGGCACCTGGCTCCATACCTACAGGAGGACACTCTCAGGCAACACATCACAAAGCAGTCTTAGGGGTCCGACTCGGCTCACAATTTAAGGGCAGGCCACACTCTGACACTACTTACATGTATAAGTCTAATGAATTTGCACTTTAGGCGTATGTCATACCATAACTGTACATAGACATATGTAGTGTGCTAGAAGGACTGAGTTTTACATAATTAAAGTTAATCTCTTATCTATCTTGATCTGTATTCCTGTCTGTATTAAAGAGATATGACAACATTTTATCCTGAACAATATCACACATTATTATTGCTGTATTTATAATCATTCTGTCAGAGGTAAATAAGATCAATTAGAGATTTAGGCAGAGTGCCATGACAGCAAAGGTCAGTTTGTTAGGGCAGGTCTTCCTGTGAGGTGTAGAACAAGCCCAAGGTAAGACATGTCGGGCCAGTCACTTTACCAGACACTTTGGAGGCAGTAATGGGGCTTGTACTGTGGCCCGGTGGCCATATTACTCAGCAGTCATGGGATTCGAACCAGCAACCTTCCGGACATGAGCAAAGGTGAAGCGTGTGAGGCTGTCAGCTTTTTTGGGTGACGTTTTAAATGCATGAAACCTAATAAAATGATGTCACAGCATAAAATAAACTCACCGGCATCTGACAGTCAGGACACCTACTACTGAATGTGAGCAGTGAGATAAATCTTCAGACGTTTGTAACAGGGTTTACAAAAATCGCACAAATCATTGAACATCGTATGTCCTCTTACCATTTCCAGATCCAGCATTCGGTCCTGCAAAGACGGGGGGGGGGGGGGGGTGCAT
>JAODUD010000039.1:12816708-12826890 GCA_026784285.1 Stomatorhinus walkeri | reverse complement strand
CCTCCGACCTCACCCCAAAATCTGCTGGTCAAATAATATTAAGAATAATACCAGCATGCTATACATTACAAAGGGCTAGGTTAAGAATCACCAGCCCCTGCTGTTAATACAGTTTCCTGGCAGGCGTAATGTAATTCACACACACTTGAAAGTGATCATTCCGGTGTAGATGTAAACACATGTTATCCTCATATAAAATCAACCTTAGGGGATATTTCATGTCTGGAACCCACTAGTACCAGTTTACTAGTGTGGAGAGGATCTCCTCAGGTCTCTCAGCACGGCTTTTTTGGTGTTCTGTGATTCCTCATGTGACTCGCCCAGCAGTGAACGCCACAATAACAGTCTTATAAGAGGCAGAAATCACAGTGTTTGTGGATCGTGTTTACAAATGTATGACTTATTTACCGTCACCTATTGTAGAGCAGTGTCAATATCTATCTATCTATCTATCTATCTATCTATCTATCTATCTATCTATCTATCTATCTATCTATCTATCTAATGTATTAGTAGATATATTATCGATGCATTAACTGGATCTCTATCCCTTATAAAAACATAGTCTGTGAGACTGATTTACCAGTCCTGGACTGTGTGCCATCTTATACAACTGATCCAGTCTGCTTTTTTCCTGTACCAGAGAAGGGCCATATCCTGTTTGTTTTGGCCCCTGCTTGAGGTCCAATCAGACCCAGTATTCATTTTCAGTTTTTTTCCCCCTGAATGTTACTATGACAAGGTTTACACCGTGCACATCAAAGGAAGCGCTTAGTCTACACATTGGAGAAGAAAGAGAAGACGCCGAGGCTTTGTCTAAAAAAGCCATAACAAGAAGCAGGCATTGTATGGCTGCATGGCATTATGGGAGCGGCAGAAGGGGGTGAGGGAGGGGTCCATATGGCCGATGATAAATAATCATAACTGGGCTTTCAGCTCTGCCTCTAAAACTCCAGTTATTCCCTTCCTCATCTGTCTTGCCAGTTTCTGCTTCCTTTGCTGCTGTTCAGTATGCTGGTTCAGTATTTCTAAATGAATCATTATTTATTCAGATGATAAATATTATTATATTGGGCTTTATTTTTCTTGTAATCATGTGCGTGAATAAAAAATTGTTTCAATTTTGAATAAAGTTTCTTTTTTTTTTAGTTATGTGACTCTAGAGCAGTGTGAAACTTCATGATGATATTTTGTTTTCCTTTTCTTTTTAGCTGTTTTTTTAATTTTGATAGTGTTTCAGTTCCCAAACGAACTGTTTATCATCCTATAAAGTGTATTGACAATATAATGAAACAGTTATAGAATAATTGAAATTGAGTGCAGTTCTTGTGTTTTCTTTCAGCCAGCATTGATGTGACATTTTGGTTCCTATGAAAGTTAAGTTATTGCCTGATTCTATTTTTTGTAGCCCTTTGTACAGCCTTCTGCCTGAAAGTACTTAAAGGGGTAAGAAAAAATGCCAAAAAACTACAGCACAGCAGCAAATGAGCAGTGCAGTCACATCACACCAGGAGACACTGTAGAAATGATAACCACGCAGACAGACAGCATTATGTGCCAAAGGTGGACGTTCTCTGAACGACTGAATATTTTCTAAACCAAAGCAACATAAATCAGTGACTTTCTCCTTCGGATCCAACCCATCATTTCATTATCATGGTTTATTTCATTTTTTAATTTCTTTCTTTACATCATGGTTTATTTACTTAACAGCTGGCTGCTGGAGACGAGGTTGACTTCCCTGAAAAAAGATGCCTTTGCAAACCTAGTCAACATTTCCCGCATGTGAGTAAGCATTTCCCCTACCAAGTGCGGCTAGTTTCTATTTCGATTGCTATGTTAAATCCCCACTGGAACAACTGGTGTTGCGCATACACTAGTGGGCAAAAGCGTGGAAACACCTAACGATTTTGGCATTACACTTTGAAAATTACAGCACAAATATTGCTGGTAATGTTTTCAAACATGTTACGAATACATTCTTATTAATATATAAACAATGTTACAGAAATAATACATTGGATGATTAAATTAGTAACAACAGTTGAAAAGTTCTGCAATCTTGAAATTTCATTTAAGATTTGATCGAAAATTAGTATATTACTACAGACATTAATTCCTATAATTTGAAGTTAACTGCACTTTCATGAATATGTATGGGGCACAAGGCAGCTGGTAAAATCTCACCATACAAGGGATTCCTCACAAACGTTCCAAACTAATAATAACATGGGTCCTTTTAGCCCAACGATAGAGTCCCAAACGCAGAGAAAGCCAGAAAACCTGGAACAACCATCACCTGAGGTGGACATCGGGGAAACAGAGAGGGGTTTCGCAGAAACGTCTTAAATGGCCCAAGGCACTCAGCATGAGGGCTATCCCAAAAGACCCAGTTATACAAACAGTTATTAATGCAGAGAGCTGTGACCTACATCCCTCTCATACCAAAACCTAACTTACTAGAATGTCATTCATCTTCCAGTGATCTTCACTGTAAACGTAACCATTGTGCAGTAAATTAAAAACTATGTGCAAAGGATTGAGGATAGAACGTCATCTCCTTAAATTTGGAAATGACTAATTAACAGTTAATTTATTATTTAAATGTTTTATTTTATTTATTAATAATCAGTTGTAATGAGTTTGCTCACCAAAGTGTCTTCATCTCAGGATTTAAAATAAAAACTGAATAAGTTAAAACGATATTATATATGTGTACGGCCTGATGTGAAAGTAATTACAGAAAACTTAACTAAGCTGCTAATTGCAAATCTTTTAAGTAAGTAGAGATTTATTGTCATCCTAACAATACACAATAAGTATACAGTGAGATGAAATATCATTCTCCATGACCATATGTGTAACATAAAACACAACAACACATGACAGATCACAATAATAATGGGATCTTAACAAACTATGAGTTGCTGCACGATGAACACTAAACTGTAGAACCATTTTGATTGCTTATTCCTCATAAAAATGTTAAAGGTATTTACAAAATGCAATTTCTAGTTTGTTTAGTAACATTAGCCAGGGTAAGTGGCTAGACAATGGGTGGATGGATGGATATATAGTTTGCCATGCTAAAACTAGCCCCAAGCTTTGAAAGCATGCATTACCAGCCCTACTGTCTTAATGAATAGATTTCAGTAGCTAAATGTGCTAGATATCCAAAATTCACACTCCACACACACATAGGCGATTCTAGGGAGACTGGGGTCCGGAGGGCTAGAAACTCTATGGAGCCCTCCAACTCATCCTGCCCAACGTGGTGAAAATTATTTTTGCATCGATTTTGCAAATCTAAATTATTAATATCAACAAAAGAGAACTTAATCAACACACTTCCTTTATTTTCACTTTTGTGAAAAAGAGAATAACAAATAAAGCAAATTTGTCGTCGCATGCACTTTGTAATCAGCCCACCTTCGGGTGCCTGTCCCTCGCCTGTCCCTATACCTCTGGCCACATGTCCAGCTGCACGGTCACGGTTCAGCGAGAGGCCTGCTACCGTCAGTGACCCCCCCACAGCCAGCCAACTGCAGGAGGACCTGTAAAATCCAACAAACAGAACGCACTCCTGCTGGGGCTGACGGCAGGGGCCAAGGCAGTCCGTGGGGCTACTGGTTTCCATTTAACCTCGGCAGTCTGTGGCGTGATGGAGTACCTGAGCTGGAGGAAAGCAGTGGCTGATGGGAAGGCGTCTGCAGAAATAACAATGCTACTGTGCCGGGGATGATTAGTTGCCAGTGGGACAATATGGATGGCTTTCATACACACTTGAATTTATAATAATAAACCTTTCCACTAACAAGTACATATATAGAAATGATTTTTCATGGTACAGCTATTCAGGGAATAGTTATTTTATGAATTTAAGTTATTTTACCAAAATAAATGAGTAAATTCAACTAAAAGAAAAAAAATCAATGCTTGTTTAATTTGCTATCCAGGCTGTCAAAAAAAGTTATACATTCATATTTTGCTCGTAGGTATCGAAATTTGAATTGAATGACAGCGACGGTGTGAAAATGTGAAATTTCACATACGGCAGGAGTGACATTTTCTCCTCGGGGTTAAAGTGCAGAGGCCCTTTGGACTATAAGTGCAAGCTTTAGGTTTTGCAGCTGTGGTGACACTTCGTCTCCCTCAGATACATGTCGGTGGATGTGACTCTGGAGAGGCTAGAGAAACATTCCTTCTACAACCTGAAGAAAGTCACACACATGTGAGTATAAGAGGCAGCAGCTTGAATTACCGGGGAGGATTGTGGGTACTCAGGCAAAACAGAGAGGAGAGCAGATGAAATTTGGTACTTTTATGGAGGGATAATTTAATTATGAGTCATTCGACTGCAATTTTGTTTTTTGTTTTCTAATTTACTGTGAAATTGGGTTTTTTCTTTGGCTAATGAAATATGGATGTATCATTAATGAAATATAAAGTATTAAGCAATGAGATCCTAAGGACAGTTGATGGGTTTCCAGGTTTACAGAGTCATGAGCTGTGATTCAATGTAAACAGCCCCTGTTGGCAGAGACGCTCACCCATTAAAATGACCCATATCGGGCTACGGGCTCATGTCATTTCAGGACGGCAGTCGGTACATTATTTAAGCATCGCAAATATAGCTTTGTCTCCATCATTACCATTAGAGAAAGAAAAGTAAGCCTTGGCCAGGGTTTAACATCTTTTGGGGCAGGACACGTGTGGCGAGAAATCACCTCGCTGCAATAACATCTCCGAGCCGGACGAGGATCTGCATAGCGGGCCGGCAGGAAGCACGGCGATTAAGGAGCTTTCTAGCCCAGTCGGGTCCCAGGAAAGACAGGCCTGCTGTTTTACTTTTGAGCAAAGTGCTCAGCCTGAAGCACCTCGGTTAAAATATCCGCCTGTCTGAACGTGTGCAGACCTTTGGGAGTTCCACCGGAACCCGTGGGAGGTGTTAGCAGAAAGTTAGGGCTCCTTAAAGGAGGCTGCAGGAAACACCGCTGATGAAACACTTCATAACTTAGGATCTTTTGTTGGAGAATGGAGGTAAACGGGCTTGCCCTCAGCCCTAGTATGTTCTAATTTTGTACGACTGGAACAACATGTAGCTTCAGAAGCTTGTTTCTGGACATGTGATTGGCTTGTGGTGTAGGGCTTTTCCCCTGAGCTTTGATTGGCTCCTCTGGGTTTCCGGCATCTATGAGAAATAAAAGTGGAAGATGTTTGGGTTGGAACCCCTGTACCCATTTGGCACTGACAGGCCTAGTGTGTGCCATACCTCAAATTATGCTGTCTCTCTCAGGTTTCTCTCATGAGTAGGAAATTAATATTAAGCTTCCCGTCAGCTGTCAATGTTTTATGGCTGTTGTCAAGGTAACGCTGGTGATGCTGCCACATATATATGTAACACAGTGGGGATCTCCCACCAGGACCGCCAGGTGCACGTGTGATTCTCCAGGTGTGTTAGACAAGCAGTTACCAACTTGTCCATCTTCTTGATCAACCTAAACATTGCTATTAATTAATGCATACATTTAATGTTGAATGTCTGACTTCAGCTGAAAATAAGCTATCAACATAATGCTTATTAAAAATTACAAAAAAAAATAGTTTCACATAGTACGCAAACGTTACCTGCTGCGTTAAAATGTTGCACAGTTTCAGTCACATGACAGCATTACGTGTCACATCATGTGTCTGTTTTTCAGAGAAATCCGGAATGCTAGGAGTCTGACATACATTGACCCAGAAGCGTTTAAGAGCCTGCCCAGTTTGGAATACTTGTGAGTACTCTCAGTCTATTGTGAGTCTAAGTGAAAGTGATAGCCTCTCTGACGAATGTCACCAACGAGTTTCTCACAGGAGGGAAAACTGTCCTCTTGGGTATTGTGGTGGTTTGATTGATTATTGTGGTGGTTTTGTTGGGTATTGTGGTGGTCTGATTGGGTATTGTGGTGGTTTGGTTGGGTATTGTGGTGGTTTGATTGGATATTGTGGTGGTTTGATTGGGTATTGTGGTGGTTTGGTGGTTAAAGTTGAATGTATGAATGACAAGCAAATACACATGCACTCTGTAAAAACACACTTCTCCAAAAACGGCACACCGTTGGCACTAGTGACCCACTCCCCAGTTGCCCATCTACTTCCTGAGCTCTCAAGGTCGGTGTCTTTATTTCACCACAGGGGGATTTTCAACACGGGTCTCACCACCATCCCCGACCTGAGCAAGATCCACGCCAATGACAGGAACTTCATACTGTAAGCGAGCCGCGAGCTGTTAGCCTGATCCATTCCTGCTGCCCGCCCCCCTGCTCGCCTAGAACCGCGGCTACGCGGTTGTCCGTGCTGATCCGAAAGGGCAGCCCTGCGATCAGACGAGGGCCATATCAAGTGATCTGATCTGAGTTCTGAGTGATACCGCAGGATTCAGATGTTGGGGATCACCTGTCCTCCTGATCCTAAATCAGGGTATCCACCAAAATCCCCATTTTTGTTTTTGACAGTGAAATTGCTGATAATCCCTACATGACGGAGATACCGGCCAATGCGTTCCGGGGAATCACCGGCGATGTGCTGACAGTGTAAGTGCACGTGCGCATGTGAGCACCTTCAAAACAACGGCATGATGAAATAAGGAGCACCTTATTTCACTCCAAGGCACACCACCCACCCTCCCTCTAATTTATTTAGTCTTCGCAATTTATTTATGACTAACTCCGTAGCTGATAGACTGTTAGACAGAGCCTAGCGTGGTGGAAGTTTTGGTGTGCCCGTGTTTTTTTGTAGCATATGTGGCTGACAGGCTGGTCCAGACGTAGCTTCATCTGTATAATATGACACCTTTGAAATGTTACTCTGAGACACAGCAGTTGTGAATTACCGGTCGGCTGGCCTGACGACACTGATACTGTTGATAGCGTGGCTCTCTGCAGAGGCACTCCTGCCAGCGCCCGGCCCAAATCAGTTTCCTTGTTTTGAAACGCAGAGAGCTCAGTTAAGCCTGTGGTCTGGCCATAGAGCCAAGAGCGCAGTACAGATGCAGACGGGGTGCAGACCCAGCCGGGCTGCCCATGCTCCATGGAAATTTACAGTCTGTTTACGTCTGCAGGATGCTCTACAACAATGGCTTCACTGAGGTCCAGTGTCATGCCTTCAACGGGACCAAGCTGGATGCTGTGTGAGGCTATATTGTATCCATATAAACCGCTATGATAGGCAGCTTACACACACACACACACACACACACACATACAGGTTTGTAATTATATGTTGGTGGGGACTCTCCATTCATTTCTATGGGGAAAACTCTAATCCCAACATGACGACCTTAACCCCAACCCAACCCTAACCTAACCTTAACCATAAGTAGTCAAAGAAAATTTTTAGTTTTTGTGCTTGCATTCACAGATGTTTGTGAGGACCTGAAACATGCCCCCACAATGTCAAAATAACAGGTTTGTATCACATTGTGGGGAACATTTGGTCCCCAGAATCTAATATAAACCTAATCCATATTCACACACACACACAAAATGCAAAGACCACAAAATACGGAGAGCAACTGATTTGTGAGGGTGATGCCATGTAATTAATAACACATTCATTTATTACCATTTTACTGTGGTTGTAGGGTTGTTTAGACTGATGTGAGACTTGCTTCATAGTATGACTACCAAGCACAAACAAACAATGGTACAGCTTTTATTTTTCAAAAAATAAAAACAATATTCAGCATGTACTTCTTTATTGAATTTGATATACAATATTCCAATGGAGCCCTGTAGCCGACTGTCGTTCTGGATTTGTGGCGTGCAGAGTTCTAATGGGAAACGCAAGCTCTGGGAACTCGGATGTTCCCTACACCGTCTCCGTTACAGTCCTTCATTTTTCCTTGTGTCCTGTCAGGATGTGAAACGCTGCCACGCCTGTCAACTGACCCCGCAGCCCTAGCGGTGATATTTAGGTGACATAATGGTCACTTATAATACGGCTGGTGGTCGATGTTGTAAGCTTTACCACACTTGAGTTTGTCTTGGCGTGGAGAGCGCTCGGCCTAAGCACTGATCCCCAAGCAATAAAACCAAGACAAACACCAGGGCCATCAGCATAATTAGATTAAGGATGTTTATAGTGTGTATTTTAAAGAGGCAGAACCCTAAGCACCCTTCTCCGAGGGAAGGTTCTGGAATACACCAAAAAGACCTGGTATCAACACCGACAGCTAAAATTAGGAAATGATTTAGTTAGTGTCCCTTATTCACAAAACAAAGCAGTCAAAATCCTTGAGGAATACTCACCCCCCCCCCATTCCCCCCTCCCCCATGCTCTCTCCTTCTGGCAGGTACCTTCACAGGAACAGGGACTTGAGTTGGATGGATGAGAGAGCATTTGCTGGTGTCCTCAGTGGTCCACTGCTTCTGTGAGTGCTGCATTTCGGGGGCTGATGCCGCTGGGACAGTACCCCCTCCCCCTATTTATCACTAAAATATACAACTGAGACTGAACTGAGCCCCCCGAGTGTGCGTGTCTGTTTCCTATATCACTTTCATGCACGTATGACACACAATGCACGTGTGTAATGTATGCAATAACAGCTTATGTTATTAATTTTAAGTATGTCCATTTTCTTTTCTTTTTCCTGGTGAGCATATTTAGAGCTTTCCAGATCTTCCTGTTTTTCATTTTATCTTAAAAGTGATATTATTTAAACATCATCTCAAAAGGATACTTATAATACTTTCTGGAGGAAGGGTCGTCGGGAGTCAACATTGCCCGGACGACACTTAACGATAATAAAAGCAAACCTTGGAGCTTGTAGTATTTTGGAAAGTGAGTGAAGAAACAGCTCACGACAAGCACGAACGTCTCGGACCCCTAGTTCCTCTAACAGCAAGCCGGACGCGTCCTTATCGAGCAGCACATTGTATTTCGCCATGTCTGCACTGACCCGAAAACCACCTATTGTCAATTATGAATCCCTTTTTTCCTCTTTGTTTGGAAATGTGGAAATTTAAAGGGGATAAAGGCTGAAACCAAAGCCCCATCTATCAGTCCTGGAACGTGCATCTGGTTAAATCATAGGCCCGTAATAGCTTCATTATTGAATGCTCTCTTACCTCTTCACGGTCAAACACAGGCGAGTGAAGTCACTGCGCTGAGGTCATTGGCTAAAAATCTCCTAATGACAAAATCAGAAGTGTGCAAGATGTTTTTCTGCCGCCAATTGTGCAATTTTCCCCAGAGGGGAGCGAATCGGAGAAGGGACTTCATTGGAGGAGCGTCTTTTGGCCAGATTCACAAAAAAGCGCTTAGCGGACAGTGCCGGAGCATTCGTGCCACACTTCCTGTGCACCTCTTAGTGTGCGATTACCTTATACGCGCATCCCCTGTGATTGGCTGGCCTCCTGTCCAAGGTGGCTCTTGTCTTGTGACATGTATTTCATGGCTCCATGTCACCCTGGAACAGATAAGCCATTGAAAAATAGATATGCAACAAGTTGAAGATATTAAACTGTGTTTGACCTGAGCCTGTCATTGTATTTGAAGAAAAAAAAAAAACAATTTGACCACCAAAGATCACAGATTAAAGAAGCATTTTTGGAATTGATCCTCTGGCTAATTAGCACCTTGTACCTTTGGTTCTTTGAAAGTCGTGTGCTTGTCGTTATCTTCCTCACATGTTTTCTGCTTCAGACAAAAGCTTCTACCAGAAAATACAGTACTGTGCAAAAGTCATAGGCAGGCAAAGAGAATGATGTTTAGATTATCCTCGTGTTGGTGTAAAACTATGATATTGTGCCAGTCAAAGTGTGTCAGCTTATCCATTTCAGAACCTCTGCTAAAATCACCCCAGTGTTTGCAGCGACCGTCCAGTGCAGCCATGTATTTTTTGACACCTCATACAGCAAGTCAATCTGTCACTGATTTTTTAAACCAATTTAATTATTTAATTGAGCTGTTGGTGAAATTTACCAAAATCATGGAACGGCTGAGATGCCCCTGAGGAGAACTTTGGGAGGTGAGGCGGTGTTCATCTAGCCATCCAACTGGGTATCAGTTACTTTTTAGAAAACAGAAGAAATTATTACTAGTTTTTATTGTGTTACTCTTAATTTAAGAACATAAGAACTATACAAACGAGAGGAGGCCATTCGGCCCATCAAGCTCGCTTGGGAAGAACTTAATAAC
>JAODUD010000039.1:12687059-12701364 GCA_026784285.1 Stomatorhinus walkeri | reverse complement strand
GCATCTCCCTTTCCTGTCTCTCTCTCTATCTCCCTTTCCTGTCTCTCTCTGCATCTCCCTTTCCTGTCTCTCTCTCTCCCCCTTTCCTGTCTCTCTCTCTCTGCATCTCCCTTTCCTGTCTCTCTCTCTCTCTCCCTTTCCTGTCTCTCTCTCTCTGCATCTCCCTTTCCTGTCTCTCTCTCTGCATCTCCCTTTCCTGTTTCTCCTTCTCTCTCTGCATATCCCTTTCTTCCATCTCCCTTTTCATTTCTCTCTGCATCTCACTGACTTCCCATCACCTTTTCCTCCATCTATCCTTCGTTCTCTGTATCTCCCTTTCCTCTCTCCTCCTTCTCTGTATCCACCTTTCCTGTATCCCCCTTTCCTTTCTCTGTATCCCCCTTTCCTTTCTCTGTATCTTCCTTTCCTTTCTGCTTCTCCCTTTATTCAAACTCTTTCTCTCTCTCCTCATTCTCTGTATCTATCCTCTGTCTCAATCTCTGTATCTTCCTTTCCTGTCTCTCCTTCTCTCACACCCTTTCCCCCATCTCTCTTTCTCTCATCTTTTTCTGTATTCTCCCTTTTCTCTGTCTTTACTTGTCTCTCTTGCTCTCTCTCTTTCTCCATGTTGTTCCCTGGCAGGCATCCGCAGCTCTGCTATCCCCATGGTGACAGTCCCTCTCCGATCGAGGAGGACCACTATTGTTGTGTGTGTCCTGAATGTGAGAGTCACAAATCTGCTTGCTCAACACCATCTAACGTCATCTGCTGCTTTTTGCATAAAATTAGCATTTTTAGAAGAATTGCAAAGAAAGGTCATTTGCGATCAATGTTCCAGGGCAGAAGCATGTCTAGTTGGTGGCTGAATGTACAAATTTACACACACGACTTACTCTAAGGAGATTAATGACCCCGAACTTTGTCGGGCTATTAATAAGGTGGGAAGACGGGAAAGCTAACAGAAGTGGGGTTCCCGCTCTGTGAGCCGCTCAGATACACCCAGGGTACATGCCGGCACACATGTACACACTGTCACTGTATTTCTGCAGAGCCGGCAATGGCTGACTACACAGCACAGCCCTGGGCAACATACCCCGACAACCCTGTCACGTGCCCCTGCGGGAGACTGGTGCGCCAAGAGGCAAAACCGCAGCCAGAGCAGAACAGAGCCGAGAGGCAAGAAGGTCCCGCTCGCGCCCCACCGCTCACTCGACGGCCAATCAGCCGCGGTGCCTCTCCACCATCTCATTAATGTCGAAAGGAGCCAGCTGGTGAGAAAAAAAAACAACATGAAACAACCTCCAATAAGACGGGCTCCGCTCGGACGCCTCACCCTTTAGTTAATGCAGAAGGGAAGCAAGCTGGATGGGGGGGGAAAAAAACAGCCAATTACATTCACACCACCTGCTGCTCGCACACATGCGCGCGCGCACGCACACACATGAAAAAGGACTACTTCAAACAATCTGTCAGTATTTTGATGGCTCCAAACAAGACATTGTTTCCTGCAATGACAAGGCTGCCTTCTTAAAATTAGAGAACACATTTTTACCAGACGGATGACGGATAACTGCTCCAACCGCCTCTTATGGTTTCCTCCATTTAGCTAATACCGCACCGGGGCAATATGCTGACAGGCTGGCGCTCGTGGAAAACACTGGAGTGGGTGTCTCTTTATGGAGAATTAAGGCACATTTTCAGGTGGGTTTTCTGTGTGATCGAATGGGTGAAAGGCTACTAGTAACACAAGATATTATTTTTCTTGGTGGAGTGAATCTATTAGGTTCCGTACCGTGGTACCGTATTAATTGGTTTTATTAGAAGTAAAAAGAAGCCAACTTTCTTGTCTTCACAACAACAGGGTTTCTTAGCTACATCAGAAGGCCAAAAATGTAATTATGTAAAACCATACTGATGAGGGCATTGGTGACCAGAAAAGAGTGGGTCCGAATCCCACCAGTGGATGCGCAATTGTACCCTTGAACTATTCACTCTGCCTCCAATAAATAACTATGCGAGTGGGGCAATTGCTGGATGAATAAACACCACCATCTGTGTCTCCACATCTCATTGTCATTTCCAAGCACCAGCCACTTTGGTCGGAGCAGTCCGATTACCCGCCATTGTTTACTCTGTTCCACTTACATCACTGGCCAGTCTGCTGGAGTTTATATGGCCTGCGTCTGTGACAGACCGGTGTCTGCCCATGGCAGCCACCCCGATGTGTCACTAAATTAGCTCTGGGTTTAATCAGCCGTGCCTAGATCACCATCTCGCTCTGAGAGGTGACAAGTACACTCCTTGAAAGGCACCACAACCCCTCTTGCACACGTACACTTCCCCATTTTCTTCTTCCTCCAATGTTTAGCATGTAACCAACCAACTCATAATTTCCTCCAGGTTCTTAAGGCCATTTTTTTTAATGCTGATGTTTATGACATAGGATTGCTGGATATTTACTTTGCACGTGTGTGTGTGTGTGTTTGTTTACATTTGCTTATGTCCCTCTGTTAGCTTACCACAGGATTAGCTGTTTCTGAAAGAATGTCAAATTTTCAGCCAGGCGTCTGGACCTCATTTCATTTTGGCTGCACCTGCGGCAGGCACAGGGAAAGCAGAAACGCACTGTCAGGGCTGTAAGATGCAACGGGGGAACGGCTCGGTCTCCACAGCGCACCATGACACTCCTGCTGGCTCGCACTGACGGCGGGCCATTCTGCTAGCGTGGCGGCTAATGGCGGAGTTAGCTCTCCGAGGACTATCACAGTCTAACTGTGGGGGCAGGGATGAAAAGTGGCAAGCGAACGGAGTCCTGAAGTAACTCAGGATAGAGTGCTAATCTAAGTGAAGAGAGAAATTTTTTTTGTTGGTGTTACTTAATGGACACTTTGGTCGGTGTCAGTTAGGGAAGAGAGGACAAAGAGGCAGTTTGGCTAGTGTCACCGAGGGAAGGAGAGAACTAAGGGGCAGTTGGGTCAGTGTCACCGAGGAAAGCAAAGGACAAAGGAACAGTTAGGTCAGTGTCACTGAGGGAAAGAGGGCTAAGGGGCAGTTTGGTCAGTGTCACAGAGGGAAGGATTGGAATGAGGAGCAGTTTGGTTAGTATCACTGAGGGAAGGAGAGGTCTAAGCGCAGTTTGATCAGTGTCACTGAGGGAGAGAGAGGACTGAGGGGTAGTTTAGTCTGTGTCACTGAGGGAAGGAGAAGACTGAAGGGCAGTTTTGTCAGTATTAAAGAGAGAAGCCCAGGATTATGGGACAGTTAGGTGATTGACAGATGGCAGCCTCTTTACACACAAAGTGTTTGACTGCTTTTGTTTTTGTGTAAAAAGCTAAAACCGCACACCGGCTGTCTGCTTTGTTTTTCATTCAGACACAACTTGCTCTGCCTCATGAAAAAGCATGTCATTTTGTTTCTTTTCATGTCACAAAATGCTTGGTGAAAGGTCTCCTCCCTCCAGAAATATCTCCAGACCACCCTTTCGTCACTAGTTGCTTGATCTCATCAGTAATGTTCCCTTTTGTCATCAGGTAGGTGAGCTACTGTAATAACTGCAGAAAGTATTTTGGCCGCTCATAGCAGTGATGCCACCAAGGGTCCGGAGTGACATTTTCAAATCAGGCTCCATCCCCTTTTTTGTGCTGTGTCCATGTTCACCATGTGCTCTGTGGGTTTGCATACTCTGCTTTCATCTCATGCTCCAAAAACATGTCCTTCCGTTTTGGACTCTACTGCCTTGTGTTTTGTGTGTCTATGACCAATGATAGATTGGTCTTTCCTTAAGAAACTAGTAAACTCTAATGTTTAAACAATAACTGTCTCTTGTTTACATACACTTTCATTGAGGAGTCATTGCATGGGACATTACAGAGCGTAATAAAAACAAGGTTTCATGACTATAACTTCTTTTCAAAATCATGCATCTTGGATGAGGGCCAGTTCAGAAAGTTTAGATATGGAATTTATGGATGTAGACTGTTCATAATTTCCTCAAATAAGTCTTCATTTTGAGTTGCTTAGTATGATTACACACTGTAGTGTGATTTTGGCTCTTTTTCTCAATCCAGAGATTGGTACTTTAGCAGGCAAAATGGCAATGATGAAAGCCAAGCTAAATCAGATGCTTGTCTGAATCTAGAAATGTTCTGTGATCATTGGGCATTTGGTCAGAAAGCATTGTTTGGTGGTTTTCTTTATCCAGAACATCTGTTACTTCTCATAAAAACAAAAATCGACAGTTCAATACTATCAGACAAAGCCAGGTGACTCACTCTTTTTTTTATTTTTAAATGATTGTTTTCACCCAATGCCACACAATCTCTCTGAGAACAATAGAGTTCATCTGAGTGAATCCAATTAATAGCAGAAGTCATGCAGCACCGATCTTCAGAGGAAGTGGTCCGCGGGATTTTTATCGTTATGTGAGACAGTCAGCTGCCCCTGGCTCACGTTAATTATTTTGAGGATGAAGTAACAAAATCTATTATGACTCTGACTTCCTTCTGAGACAGAAGTCATGGATGCGAACATACTTGAGAAACGAGGGGGGGGGGGGGGTTCTCCAAAGATGTATGTTTATTTTCTGTGTTGATGCGTCCGTGGCTGTGCAAGCTGCACATGCATTATTACAACTTTTTAACATAGTTGACAGATGCTTTTATCTGAATCAATTTGCATAGTTCACTGACACTGCAAATTCACCCATTAAGAGGTCTCAGGAAGCAATTCAGGTACTCCCCCTCTCATTAAGACAACTGTAGATCCCTACTTGTACTTGGGTGAGTCAACTTCCAACTATGCTGCATTCGCTAAAGATATGGAGCCTAACACATGCACAATACACACTCTCAACCTCTATTGCTGCAACCAAGAGGACACAGCTTCAGTAAGAGAACGCTCAATTCCTGAAAGCAAAAGGGGTGGTAAAATAGGAATTGACGGAACTGATGATCCAAGTTTAGGAGAAGTGGAGTTTGGAATCTGCTAGTGGTCCTGGAAGCTTTTTCGTTCTCTTCCAGCAGACTCCTCCGCTGTCCTACGGGATGTCCATGTTAGTGTGTGTCTGAGAAACACACCCGCTGAAGAGAATTCTTCACAGGCTCAGCAGGCGAAACAAAAGCTTATTCCAATTCTGGCCCGGAAACTAACCAGGGAGGAGTTGATTGGCTGGATTTTAGAGTGTCCACTGAGCCGGGGACAGACCTCAAGTCGGAGCGAGGGTGGTTGGGAGAGAGGGGCTGTGGTAATACAGCGGAACTGTGAGACTCTCCTGGGTGAAAACAAACAGTCCATGGGCGGGGGGAGCGAGGTGCCTAACGATCTGTCACTGAACGTCTAATTTGCCCCTGGTCTCAATGGCACAAATCAAACGCCCCAGCACTCCACTTAATGCCACTTGTTACTGAATTCAGGAGGCTTTAATGTACACGGGGGGAGGGGAGGATTTACAAAATGCCCAAACCAAATATAATTAAAGTATGCTCAGTAATCCGCCCTTATGCTGGTTCAGATGAGCCTGCAGTCTATACCAAGAAGAACGGGGCAGTAGTCTAAGACAGTCCTGCATGGGGTACTAGCCCACTGCAGAGGACTAGTACACTATGAGCAATTTAGAGCTACCAATTCACAAACACAGGGAAACATATAAACTACATACACAGAGCCAGAGGTAGGATCCAAAGCTCCATCCCTGGAGGTGTGGGACCACAGTACTAACTTCAAAGCTATCATGGTTCAATATTGACTGAATTTACTGGGAGCATTTGGCAATATGTCTGTAACAGAAGCAGTCTATAGTCTGATTGGAGTCTCTGTGATTGATAGATGGCATACACCAAACAAAAACCAAAGAAATAACCAAGCTCTCTCATTGGTGAGGGCAGGGCAAGTGCAAGACTCTGGGATGTGCTCATTTAACAAGTCACCAGGGTCAATCCGGTAGCGGAAATATTCTTAGACTAAAAGGAGGGTGTCTTAGATTGAACGGAATGCCTCAAATGCTGTTTTTTTGTGCTTTGGCCTGCAGAAGCGGACTGAAAGAAGCGAGGGGCTGTTTGAAATGTAATTTCCTCACTAATGGGTTCCAGCTTTCTGATTGAATTGGGAGCTTTCACTCAAAAGGCTTCCATTTACAGAGGCCCCTCAAAGGTTGTAACTGCCAGGCTAGCAGATAGCTTTAACTTATGTGGAACATTAAAACATTTTTCTCAGCAATGTTCCTGGAGATCCTCTGTAATTTTTGAAAAGTTAACATGTTTTTTTGTAGAAACAATTGGGCAAATGTGGGATAAGATCCAAAAATAGGACATTTACCTCTATTACCTCTATAGTTCAAAATGAAAGATGTTTTCTTTGTCATCTCCTTATATCAACCTTTATCTGGCCATAAAATGTAGTTGCACAGACACAACCCCTTCTGGGGTATTAAGATCCACTTAATTCAGTCAATGCACCACCTGAAGGTTTGTCTGGGCTCTTTTTCTAGGTGATACTGGAAATCTCTTTGCCCAAGGATGCAACCCACAATTCTGCCCCTTACCCTGAAATGCTCCTTTTTTGTCTCTTGGACTCTGTCACCTTCTTCCACTCACTCTGCATCACATATTCGCTTTTACTCAAGGCCTTTCTGACTCTCACTCCTCTCTCCTCTCTCTCCCGTTTCTCCCTCCTACTATGAAACCAGGTCTTTCGACTCCAACAGTTGTGTGTGGGGTGTGCGCTCTTCTTCCTCCCTGACCACACCTGATTTATAGCAATTTATAAAGCTCACCCAAATTTGCGACAGCATATTTAGCAAGCTGAAATCAGCTACACTCTGATAATCACTTCCTGTGCTGGGTGGAACTTGATTATAAGATCAGGGGTGCAGAGAGATCGCAATCATTTAATCCTCTCATAACCTAGAACTGCTTTTGACATCTGAAGCTCTCCAGTACTTCAGGCCTAGAACTTGCTATAAAAAGAGACCAACATAGATACCACCATTTGACCTCAGAAGGGAATTTGATTGTCTTCACACCTCCTTGGTAGTTTCTGGGAGGTTAATTAAATGGGGGGGGGTGGGGGGCGCAATTCAGTGAGGTACCCTGAGGATAAAAATATGACACAGAGGTTGCAGGGTCAACCGAGTTATTTTGGGAGGCTGAGAGAGAGAAAGAAAGCAACAGATCTCTTTATAACCGGGCTGTGTCATTGCTTCGCTGTGACTCGTGACGATGGCTGGGGAATCTTCCTATGGAGAGTCCATCTGCCTTGGTATAAAGTAACACAGGAGGGGACCATGGGGTGTCACGGAAAAACACACACAGCAACCAATGCTGTGTCAGAAAGACAGATGGAGTGTTGAAAATACCCCGTGGGTGCCTCGGCGCGGCTCACTTTTTCACATGGGGGCTAATTTATCGGCTGCCGCCGTGAGAGTACTTGACGTCCCCTCTGAACTTTCAGCCTTCTCGAGGCAGAGAACCTCTTTTTCCACATTCTGTAGTTCTTTATTCCGGTCTCAGGCATGGCAAGGCACTGGATGAGGTCTCTCAGGAGTCTGATATAGGGGGGGGGGGAGGGCTTTTGCTACTAGATCACCCTGTCCCAACTCCTCAAGCTTACCTTTAGAACACAGGACTCTCATTCTGGTCCTCCAACTGGTCATTTATTGCTGGAAGCAGGGAACTACAGTATTCATAGTAATTTAAGGTTAGATAAATGTTTAACCATCGTTTAATGTAGAGGAGTTTACCTACTTCCCAATCATAGTAGACTATCACTCATGGGCCACAAAGTTTGACTAATTAGTGGAATACAATGTACAGAAATACAGCCAATGGCATTAATGTTCAACTTGCTGCCCACCAGTAGATGCTGAATTATTGAAGATGACTTTCTCTACATTTAGGATTCTCCTGCTCCACCATTCTACTGTCACGTCATCTGCTTACTTTCTTATTGCTCTTCCCTGGAAATAAAGTTCTCATGGAGAACTCTTGCCTATCCATTGGTAGCATCACCTTCATTGTTACATTCTGAACCTTAAGGACGCCTGGGATCGATTTCCCACCCCAGCCTGATTCCTTCAAGTGCTCCACAGGCAGATCTCCTGAGCTGCTCTCTGTTGCAGGGTAACCCTATCCCTTGCTCACATGTATTTGCAGCAAAGGTCACGCTCTGCAAGCTGACACTCCCACAGAGCACCATCATCCAAGAAGCAGGCCAAGAGGCGGTTTGCGTGATGCGTCAATGCCGGTTTCCTGTTTGTGGACCCATCTGGGTGACTGGGAGCTACTGGGCTGTGGACGTGGGCCAGTTCTTTTCAAAGACTGAAGGGTTAGAGTGATATGGTGTATGCCAGTGTGTTCTGCGACATCCCTGCAGCGCACCCTGGTGACAAAAGCCGGAAGAGGCGTGGCTGATCACAGTTGGCTGGACCCTTCCTCCTGCCAGGTCCCTCATCCCCCATGGGGGCGGGGTCTGCAGGCATTATTGCATACCGCAGTAGCCTGAAAAAGCAGCCAAGTTCCGGCAGCCATGATGGGAAATTGGAAGGAGCTCGACTGTGGCGACAGCTTGGATGAGATTATTGTCGATGTCCCCGCGGCCTTTTCTGCATGGTGCAGTCTGATTATTCCGTAGGGGCCAACACGTGTGAAATCCAGGTACCCATATGGGCCATGTATGTAGAAAGGAAAACGTCCTAGATTCCTGAGCACAGGTGAACCCTGGGGGGGGGGTTCCAAGCTCATCCACTGGATTGGCAGTTGACGAGCCCACAAGGGACTGAGCGAGTCCATATAACCCCCCCCACTCTAGGGACACTCCAAGACCAGCTGGCATGACGAAAGCCCAAGGACTCAGCTGGGGGACTCTGCCCTACTGGCTTGTGTGTACCCGCCCCCAGCCAACCCGCCCCCAGCCAACCCGCCCCGCAAGCCTCACGGTCTCAGCGGCCTTGCTAAAGAGATGGATTAATTATGTGCGTTCATCCCCGTGTTCAAGCAGTGGAACAACAGCCTCACAAGATAAGAGTAAGAAGAACGGTGGCCCAGCTACGGGGCTCTTTTATGCCATTTAACCGCCGTGAGAGAGCTTTTCGATAGACTGCCGAAGGGGCCTGCTCTCTCTACATTACCTTAATTAGCTGTCAAGCTGGGTGACATTTAATTTTACACTGTTCGTACGGATAGATATTTTCTGAAGCAATTCCGGCTTTCTTGTGCTGAATAACCTCACGTAACATCTTACCCAGGCATTCCATCTGTGACGACAGCCTGGAACCATTTAACACGGAGTCCTTCTCCTCCAGGAAAAAGTTGCCCGCCTGCTAACAGTAGTGTCGATGCAGGCGGCCCCCATTTCTACTGTCCTCACCCCTCAGCTGTCTCTGGCTTCGGCAATCTGCGTCCCGGGTGGAGGGTGAGGCTCAGCTTCTCTATTCTTCTGAAGAGCTTCTCCGCTTTCAGTTCTGGGCGCCTTCGACAGAGCATCACGAGTCGGCCATGAATGAAAAGTAGCGTCTTCTCTCGGCACGGGTGACATGTATTCCCGCCCCACCCCTCCCCCTTCCCAGCGGGGGTAGCAAGCCTCTGGAAAGACCCGGCGGACGTGACACCGACGACTCGCCATCAGCTCCCCATCAAAATTCATCTGTCAGGGGTTTGCTTCCAAAAAATTAAATAAATAAATACGGGGGGGAAAACAGTACATGTTTGCGGCTCCTTTTTTCCAGCTCAGGGGACCGCGAACAAAGTGCGGATCGCTATGAGAGCAAAATGCGATGCTTCGCTTTCATAGGGTTATATTTAGAGGCAGCACTGGTGTGAATGCAGAGCCAGGAAGCAGCACCCCTCACACAGAAACAGCTCCCAGTCTGACCTTAAGGTTGTTTTACTCTCTTACCGCTGCTTGTGTGTTTTTTAAACGGCCCTGGAAGCCAGATGTTTCTCCACATTATAGTGATCAAAGCCTTCTTTACATTAAGAAAGAAACATTTTTGTTAATTAAGAGGAAAAGGGAATATAAAATGCATGAAAACATAGATAAAAAATACATAACTCTACAAATGAATATATAACACATTTTACTGTTTTATTAGAGCACTGCACTATATTGTACCATGTATTATAACAGAATATTTTGTGCTCTGATGACATGATAACCACATTTGATCCTAGTGCACTAACCTGTGGGTTGTGACTCGTACATGTCCTGTATGATGCTTTTGTGACCTTGCCGCTTCAACAACAGGGGGTGGTCCATTCGGATCTGCTAGTCACAGTTCTCAACCCCCCCATGCTACCTCAGACACTCAAAGACCTTAAGTAACCTATCAAACACCTTATTTATCTTTCCATGTTTCAGTTTATTAATTTTCTAGCAAAAATCATGTACTGTATATGCCTTTCTTTCTGTATGTCATTGTCTTGTCTGTTATTTTGTGTTTGTTGTTTTCAAAGCTTAACCAAGAGAACTGCAAGAATTCCAATCTACTTGTACATGTGCAAATGGCAAAAAAAATCAGTTCAAATTCAACTTTTTTCTTCTTCCCATATCTAGGCAGAAATGACCGAGAACATGGGTCCCAAAATGGTGAACCCTGCCTGACAGCGTATGACTGCTGGGACTGATTCCCAGTCATCCAATCATAGTAGCTGAATATAGTCATCAAAAAGGACAGATGTGCTCATCAATAATCCTAATCTGCCATGAATGATATTTGTCTGCAACTGTAAGAACTGATGTAATAATCCGAAATGTATTGAAAAAAGCCTCTTATAAAAGTTCTGATGCACCAACCTTAAAGCAGATATTAGTCGCAGGTGTGAAAACCTGGGAGACCGGGGTTTTCTGAAGCTTCTGTTTTCCTAAAAAAAATTGGACTACATTTCTTGCCAAGTTTCAGCCTCATTTCCTCCAAAGGTGCAGAGTTTCCCCAACTTTGTTTTTAAAAAACCTCCGCTGATACTCTTTTGAGCAGTGCACAGCAAGGATGAGTGGCTTCATGTTGACACCTTCAGGACATCGCTGAGATTTCACTGTTCAGATCACCGAGTCGGAAGTGGGCCTGACTGACAGGTGACAGGTGTGCTGACACCTCCAGTAGATGTTTTGGTGAGGATCTCCTTTGAAATGTCCCACGTTTAACAGACATCGGAGGGTTTAGGGGAGCAGAGAATATCTTAAACAGACCCTGCAACTGCAGCAGGGCTCCTTCCAAAAATAGGTGAATAACGCCTGACTTTCAGATCTTTGGTTCTAAATCAACACTTAGAGAGATCTCTGTGAGCTAAGCATGCATCTGAAGGCCTTGTCTCTGTTGGACAGCAGCCGTGAGATAAATCATGTCATAGGAAGGACAACAGAGCCCTAAATAATAAGATTAAATGAAGCTGCGGCTCCCCGCCAGTTTCCGTTGGTGGGTACTGTACATAGCTGCAAACCACTATGCTTCCTGACGCCAAGGGCTGAAGAACACTCAGTGCAGTCAGTCACGTACAGCCTCTTGCACTGTGCCTCGTTTCCGCTGAAGATTCTCTCTGCAGGGCCTTTCTAAGGGAAGGAGACAGAGGTTGCGATGATGATGTAGCCCATACTGAGAAGCTGACCTCATCTGCACTAAGTAATGGCCATCATTGGTCATGAAATATCAATCTCTTAATAGAACTTTTATATATAATGTGTATATATGTATATATAAGTAAATTATGTATATGCTATTAATATGTTAATGTATAAATAAGCATTTTAATATAAGTATGTTCATACTGTGACATATAAGTATGTTAATATAGTCAAATTACTTTGTTTGCTGTTAATCCATTGTTACTCCACAAATGGTAATAATCTAGCGATGGTAATTCATTTTACGCAATTAATTATTCAAATTATTGAAACGCTCCAAGTAGATTACCCACTGCACTTTGGCAAAGAGTTTAAGGGAGGTTAATCATGATTGGATAATTTATCGCTTTGTTCAGTCAGATGGGCAAAAGGCCTCCTGCCAGGTTTTTGGAAGGTTCAGTCGAGTTCAGCGTTCACTCGAGTTAGTGACCATAAACAGGCGTGACGCGAGCTCCCCCTGGGCACACCTGAGCGGCACATGCTCTCAGAGGCTGGGCCACGGGCCAGTGTTTCTACAGGAAGCACTCTGACGGGGGGAGACGCCGGGCCGCCATTCACACCGCTGAGGAAAGGTAGCGTCGCACGCCTGACCTACTCAGCTTCTATTAAGCTCCAGGTCATTCAAAAGCACCTGTGCTGCTTGTTAATTTGAATTATTAAACCGAAGCATAAAGATCAAAGGAGTATGAGGGCTCCTCAAAGTGGAGCAACACGCAACCTGAAAAAAAGAGTTATTAGGGCATATTCCTCTCTGCTTTGTTTTTAAAAGGCACTTACACGCAGCCTGTAATCCTACGGAAATAAGGAGGGCTATTGGGCGCTTTGAACAAGCATACAGACAGGAGCCCTCCTCATCACCAGAGGCATGTTCCACCAAGGGCCCATTACGAATGACTTCCGGGACCTTCCGTAACTCATGCAGAGTGGCTCTATCCCATCCACCAATGAGCCGCGAGCAGGCCTGGCGCTGGCTGCCAAGGCCTCAACCCCGTGCCAGGTGTCACGTTCTGTTCCTACAGTCAATGTGCCTTTTGTTGTTGTCAGTTAAAGCCATTAAGGAGGAGCCCTTCAGCACGGGCAGCCGTCAGATTAATGAGGCAGCTGACCAACGTGCCTCATACCTTCAGATGGAGGGAAAATGGAGAAGGGCTGCCGTCACACAGCATCCCACTAGGGAGGGCCGTCCATGTCACAGCTCCGGGTTCCCGAGAGCCGGCGTAATTCCATCGGGAAGCAAGATCTTCAAGCTGAAATTGCAGGCTGAGCATGTGAATGGTGTCCTCCCTCCATCTGCGCTGAACACTCCGCTCATTTTGGATTTGCTGGCTCCAGCTGAGGTTCAGCCACCATAAGGTGGACAACAAACATGGCATGTCTCAGGACAGTCTTAGACGCTATTCCCGAGGTTTAACAATTCATGGCACACTTACATTGGGGAGTCAGGAAGAGCTGTGTGAGATTGCATTCAGAGAGGTTAGCCGAGATGGCAGGCGTCCGCAATCCGTCCAGCGTGGAGGGTGCGTGGGGGGCTTTTTTTTTTTACTGAGGGGAGCCTGCAAGAGAGACGCGAGGTGCCGACTCCTGGTGGCTGACCAGCTGTCGCCTCCTGTCAGCACCACACCGCCCTCGGCCCGCACGCTCGGCTTCATTCCTCGCCATACGCTGGCCCCCTCGCCACCGTGTATTGTTTACACATTTCCAAATGGAGTTTGTGTAGCAGGGGGGGCTGGTTTGGGTGCCGGTTTTTGGGGAATGCTCCATCTTGGTTGATTGTCTGGCACGCTGGTGGTACCATCCCACACGACACGGTGCTGCCCTGAAGCTGCCACTCAGGGCTCCACAGATCCTTTAACCAGACCCAGGGGGAGGACAGTGGTCTGGGCCGGTGTGGGAAATGTGTGGGAGGATCTTTTCGGAAATGAACCTGGAGATATTTTCTTTCACGTGCACTGTTATAGAACTGAATCGATTGCATTAACTGCTTTACCTGATAGTCTGTATGGGTTATACAGGCCTTTCTGCTTTAAAGAAAAATGCCTCAAACTCCAAAGATACGAATTCCACAGTTTCAGGTGACAGTACTGCTCAAAGTGGCCACTCCATTTTTGCGTAGTGGGGGTGGCTTCTTTTCAGTCTTTCCCCTAATATTGTAGTATCGCCCCCTACAGTGGGACACGGGTTATTGCAAGATGTGTCTGGCTCTCCCCATTCTCTTTAACTGGCGCTTAATAACACATGAAATGTAATTATACGATGTGTTTGTTAATATGCATATTCATCTAATTAGGCTGCCTTTATTGAAACACATCAGTGGCGTGGCTGCGTCGCCGCCCGCCTGACATCAGAATAAATTGCCATTATTCAAATCAGATCACACTTACTTGGCTGAAGTCCTCGCTTTTGTTCAGGCAGCTTAAGCGATTACAAACAAGTCAATGGCAGCTCGCTCCGGCGCTCCTCTTTGGTGTGGCGGAACAGACGGCAGTAAGTGGTGAAAACAGAGCGGCTAACTGCATTAGCCCACCTTTTATCCTCACAAGAGCCTGTCTCCCATCTCCTCAGAGACCCACTATTGTTTCTCACGCCTCAGCTAACGAGGCGCCCAGAAAGGGGGGGGATCGTTGTTCCTGGAGACATTTATCGCTTTTACCGGATCTCTGATGGTGAGGAAAGACCACCCCCCCTTTCTGGTCAGTGGGGGGGGGGGGGGGGGCAA
>JAODUD010000039.1:12671494-12685966 GCA_026784285.1 Stomatorhinus walkeri | reverse complement strand
CCCCCCCCCCCCCCCCAAATATGCTATGAGACTCTACAGGCAGGTTTTTATGGAGAAGTGATGACAGATAGTTGCTTTGGAAACTGAAAACAACAAAAGAGCAAAACCGCCATGGGCCTCGCTCAAGGTATCGGGGGCGCCAACTCGGGTGTACCTTGTCGCCATGGCAACAGGCAGCCGTGAGACGGTCTCGCAAAAGCTTGTTTTCAGCACGGCGGGAGCGTGCGCCCGCGAGGAGCCTTGCCCATCGGCTGGCTTGCTCACAGGGCACAATTAGCAACATGAAAAAGGGGGGAAACGGCGGGCTCATTTTTGGGAGGCTGTGTGAAAGGGGGCGGGGCTGCCCACAAGGCAGGGGGGTGTTCCTCATCACTCACCTGGCAGATTTTAGCCCAGACTGGTACCATAACTTATTTATCACTTTGTTGTGACAATCAGTCCTAAATAGCGCCCCAGGCCTGCACATAAACACCCCACACATCACTCAAGTGCCCCCCCCGCCCCCCCACCTCAACACTGTCAATGATCTGCTGTTTGTTGTGCATATGCCACACAGCAGACTGAGTATAGAGGTAGGGGGTGTGGCTGTCAGCACCTGTCACACCCTAGGCGAGTGATTGGCCATATCTTCATCTCCCACATACCCGTCGCACTAATTATCACTCACCAGCTGAGCTGATGGTAAAGTTGGACTGACCCTAACTCTCATTCCTATTTTGCATGTACAGTGGGATGTTGGGTGACTCATAGCTTGTGCCTGACAGAGGACATCCCTGAGATGGGGATTCAAAAAAAGCTTTATTAGGTACATCAAGCTAGTACCAGATAGGACCTGCTTTATTAGGGACACCTAGCTAGTACCGGACTGAACCCACAGTATTAGCTACAACTAGCTAGTACCAGTTAGGACCAACTTTATTAGGTATACCTAGCTAGACCCAGGTTGGACCCATTTTTTCCTCCGGAACTGCTTCATGCATTGCTGAGATGTGTGTTCAGAAAAGCCTCTTTGAACGCCACTGTTGTACTGAGCTGTTATTTTTGTGCTTTTCTAACCTTCCTGTTAGCTTTAATGAGTCTAGCCATTCTCCTCTGACCTCTCTCATTACCCAGATGTTTTCAATCACAGAAATACTACAGAATGGACGTTTTTCTTTTATCACACCATTCTCGATAAACTCTGGACACTACAGTGTGTGAAAATCCCAGGAGGGTGGCTGTTTCTTCGATGCTGGAACCGCCATGTCTGGCACCAACCATCACACCACATTTAAAATCACTTAGATCGGCTGTCTGAGCTGTTATAATGCATAACTGAGCACTAACTGAACCTCCTGACCTTGTCTGTATTGACTCATTATTAGGAAAAGCAGGCTGCTTGTGTGAACAAGTAGCCGTACTTAATAAAGTGGCCACTGAGTGCGTGTGTTACACATACACAGATATAAATTATATAATCTGATACTGTGGAGGTTCAGTGGGCAGCACTCTTGCCTCATATTTTCAGGGATAGGAGTCTATATGTGAATGGGCATCCTTTAAGTACTCCAGTTTACTCCTGTGGTCCAAAGACATTTAGGTATAATGGTATCTCTGAATTGCCATAGTGTGCATGAGTGTGTGCCCTGTCATTGACTGTCATACTGAGTACCGCAGTGTTGTGCTCTGTACTTCTCAGGAAAGGGTCCTGAACACCCCACTGACCCAGTCCTGGAAATGCTTGGAAGATGGATGTAATAATGTGATATGAATAACATTGACTGTATTTGGTAAATTAAATGGGTTCCAAAGGCATGCAACAAAACAAGCTAAATGGCCTTTTGACTTAGCAAGTAATTTATGGTATATTTACATAAACAGACATGCAACGCACCACTCCAGTAAAAACATAAGAGTGCATTCACTTGCTGCGGGTGTGAAAGAGAAAAAAAAAGTGAAACCCTATCTGGAAAGTTCCGTGTAGTATTGTTTTCGTCAACTAAATTTTTGACAAAATATCTTCGTCAACGAACCTTTTTGACGTGACGGAGACTTGACGTAATGTAAATGCTGGTCATGTGACGATAACTATAACAAAATATATCGTGTAATATTGCTGACGAATAAAAGCGAGACTAAATTTGGTATAAAAAATAAAAACTATACTAAAATGTCTCTTCATTTTCATTGACGAAAATAAGATGAGACGTTATTTCCTCTCGTTTAATCGCATTATTATTATTATTATTATTATTATTATTATTATTATGCAGTATTTCTGTTTCCTGTGTCTCCTATTCAGGCGCACAGATGGCGGAGAAATGCGGCCACAAAATATTGGGAAAAAACACCACAAACCTTAAAAGACATCTCAAGGCATTCCACAATGACACTGAGGTAAGTAAAGACATTAATGTAACGTTACTTTCAATTTTAGAAAGCTCATGCCAACTGTGGTTAACGTGTTATTGTTAGCAATAGATGTTAGCCTGCTAGCTTTAGACGTTTTGGAGAAAATTATATTTCATAAGCACGGACACTTGGCGATTTGCACAAAACATCCTTTCTGATAAGATGTTTGATAAGAATACGTGGGTAAAGGGAACACTTTGAAGCTATGTAGGCATTTTAGCAAGTTAAAGCTAAGTAGCAAACTGAAAAAGACAGCTGAGTTGTCTTGAATCCTGGCGATCTAAACTTTGAAGCTTTTATTACTGTGTGACTAGATATATGTCGAAAGGGGTAGCGTTTGAAACACTGAAAGATCGTTTTTCAGAACATCGTGCGTGGGTCTGGCTTGCCAGGATAGGTACCATCCACGTAGAGGTTTACACTCTGACTACAGGTCATGTAAATACCTGCTAACTGTGAAATAATGTTCTTGTGGAAAGGATGTTCGTGAATGATTCAGAGCGTGATGCATTTTGATTGGCATCCCTTATCGTCTTGTGAGGCCTATTTTTTCTGCTAAATAATAGTAGCTGATAATAGCCAAATTACAACCAATAGTTTCAGTCATTGAGGGCAAAATAGACCTAATAGCAAGGATTTATGCTACAGTTAGACAACAGTTAGCTTTTCCAGAGGCTGCATCTATCCTAACATTGTATCTATTCCTGTGCTACATTCCAGAAACAGCTTCAATGAAGCAAGTCCCGTGCAAGAAGATGGACATTATTTTATTTATTTATTTTATTTAAATGTGTGTGTACTTCTAAGCGTAAACATGTTTGGTTGTCAAAATAAATGTTATAAATTCAAATCAGAGCATCTTCTATGTCTGGAATGCAAGTATTCTTGAGTCTATAAGGTAACAATAAGAACCTTGTTTTAATTGTGAAATGTGTTTGACTAAAATAATTTTTTTTTGTCTATTCTACTAGGTACTTGTACTATATTCACTAGGTAAAATAGAATTGCATCACTAAAATAAAGAGACTAAAATACAATTTTCATTGACTAAAACTAGACTAAAATGTCATCAGTTTTCCTTGACTAAAACTAGACTAAAATGTCATCAGTTTTCCTTGACTAAAACTAGACTAAAATGTAATCAGTTTTCCTTGACTAAAACTAGACTAAAATGTCATCAGTTTTTGTTGACTAAAACTAGACTAAAAGAGTCATGGATAATTCTGATTAAAATATGACGAAAACGCTCAGGCTTTTAGTCGACTGAAACTTGACTAGACTAAAATGTGACTAAGACTAATAATAATTAAAATGACAGCTTGACACAAAGACTAGACTAAAACTAAAATTAAGACAGGCTGCCAAAAACAAATATAGTTTCGTCGTCATGCAGTAACTGGTTTCTGCTCAAAAGTAAAAAAAAAAAAAAAAAGAAAAAAGAAAGAAACTCAATTAGTGAGGGTTGACCGGCTCTATCGCAATTTATATTTCCTTAATGCAGCTGTTCATTAACGGGTGGCAGACCCTGGGTTTCTCCTCCTCCCGGTTTGACCTTGATGGGGGTCTCAGGGGACCGGTGTGTCCATAAGGTCTGAGCAGCTGGCGACGTCATTCAAGAAGCTGAACCTGGCAAACTTAAAGCTGCGGTTTTGGATCCCAGGAGGTCATAACCCTTGAGCAGAGTGGTTCACCTGAACCGCTTCATTAATTACACAGCTGTAGGCCGTTAACGACCGTTAACTGCTAGGCAGCTACAAGAGCACTGCGGCGGCCCGGCAACGATCTCGCCGACCTCTGGATTCCTCTCATATCCATACGCAACTAAACCCCACCCCTCATCCTCCATCCCTCCCCCTGCCCCCTCCATAGCCACCTTTTGTGCAACCGCAGGCAGTGACTCACCGGCGCCTCCACGCGCGATGAATAATGGGGAGATATACATCTCCTGCCATACAACGCCTGCTAAAAATGGAACAAGCACTACTGTGTGATGTCCCCGTACTGTCGAGCATAGAACCAGTAGCAATATGGTACTATGGTGCGTCCTGCTGATGGAGTCAAATCTGCACCATCTCCAGGTGAAAAAAAAAACATGTGTGATACATTCATGCATGCATGCATGCAAAAAAAAAAGCAGAAGCTCAGTAACTCCTCCGTCTAGAACCAAAAGCATTGGCCCAAAGGTTTGTGAGCTATGCCACAGGTTCACATCTACCACAAACATATGGGCTTGACCAGCAAGGGAGGGTCACATGGTACGACTCAGCTGACTACAAACATTCATGTGGAACCCTAAAGTCACCTGATTCTCTCCCATTAAAACTCCTGGCTCTGACAAAATAAATACTGCAAATTAAGTAATTAGCTAATCAAGGACTGGTATCTAGAAAATATCTTATGGGAAGGTCCTTCCCCACTAAATACGCAAGCAGGAAGGGTGAGGCTTCTCAGAATGCTGGAGATGTAGTCTTTACTTAGGGCGTCGGTGGCAGGTGTGGATTGTGCTTGGACAGCAGGTGCTGGTGATGAGCTAAGGTGATGTTCAGTTTACCTGCTCGTACAAGGGAACTCACTAATCAATCTAATGGAGGGAAGAATCTTTTCCTCTGAAGGAGACCTGGCCTTGGGGACCAGGATGTTATGGATGAGCTGTAGCACCGCTGGACAGACCCCCAAGTCACATCCCATTACCCAAAAACAATTAAAAAGCTGTTAAAAGCCTCTCTTTGTCTCCCAGGACATGATTTATGCCTTGCCTGGGCCTGAAAGAGAGACCCCTGTGAAGCTGTCCTTGGAGTGGTACCGGAGCAAGGAGAGAAATGCTGTTCTGTGTGATGGTGCAGGCAGGCTGAGAGCTAAGACTTGTAGTGCCCTCTAGTGTCATTCCTGTAATACTGCGCTGTTCAAAAGAACACGTCTTTCCTCTTTGCGCTGGAATAGCGTTCTTATTTAGGATGAGTTGCAATGATTATAATTCACAACAGACTGAGCAGTCCATTACTTCCCGTGTAAAAGTCTGTCCAACATGCAAACAGACGATGAAAGTAATGGAGATGATGGAGAAAGGGTGGAGGTGGTCCAGGAGATCTGGGCAGGTCTCTGAGGGCAATGAAGGTTGAAGAGAATAGACTGTGCTCAAAATTCACATATTCATCAGCTACAGAATTCATCCCGCTTCCGTTCCTAACTGCTCCTCAACTGTGATCCATAATCAAGATGAGCCTCCGTGTCTGGGAGTTCGGAACCCTTGCCGTTGCAGCACATAGACAACCTCTTAGTGACCTCTTAGTAAATCTAAGGTCATCACTCTTGCCTTGCAGGGATACTCACAGTAACGATGAGAGTATATGAAATATGTATATTGAGACATAGGCACCTACTGAAAAAACTGAGATACACTGAAGACTTTTTAATTACGGCATCTATCCATCCAGCTGCTTCTACAGTAAGGGCTTGCAGTGTGTCTAGTCCAGCAAACTGAGGGCAAGAAGCAGTGGATGGGATGCCAGTCCATTACAGGGCTAATCTTACATTTCGTTACTAGAACGAACAAGACATGTACACCACCTTCTAAGGTACCACAGCAGTGACACTTGTCCCTCAAAAACTGCTGTTGTCCTTTAACCATAGTACAAGGTTTAAAGGGTGTTGCCATCCTTTCCCGCCTTTTTTATGGTGCCTGCCGTAGGTCATATTGATCCAAAGCATCCTCAGAGAACCTTTATGGGAATAGGTGATATTGATAGAGAATCTAATTCCTGCTGCGATCACACTGTGCAGACACTTGTTTTTACCTGAATGATTTATCCCTCTGGTTTCCATACAAAGGCAAGGAATTTAAACGTGCTGCCTTCTGACAAGAACTGGCTGATGTATTGCTCCTTTAAACGATTGGCGTCTGTCCTAGTTTTAGTCTTCAGGCAGTGCCTTATGAATATTCCCGCCCCTCACCCAGCCCTGCTGTGAAGTCATTCCATGTAAAGAGCGATTCCTCCCTCGAGCGTCCTGAGGTTTCTGAGAGCGCCTTCGCTAGGGACAAAAGCCGGGCCAGACTGGCGGGGCCCGGGGGCACCGAACACGTCAAAGGAGGCTTTGGGGAAAGTTCTAGGTTCTATTTCTAAAGGACTAGCCCAGGCGATGGTAGGATGCTAATTTTATTTTTGAGGGCTAATCCATGAATCTGATCCGCGGTCATTTCCTGGGGGTAGGTGTTCTCCTCAGTCTTTCATGTAAAGCAACTTCAGCCTCTTGCTCATTTATTCATGCAGCTGGATGTACCCCTGACGGATCTCACGAAAGCCTCGGACCTGCAATAATTCGCTGATCTTCTCATGCCGACTGCATTTGGCTAGCAGAATGGACAGTGGCCTTCGTGGGTAAGTTGCAAAGAACTCAGTCACCACTGAGTACCTTGGGGACTCTTCAGACATGAATGGGGACCGGGGGGGGGGGGATGGGGTACATTTCTAGATATGCAACACAAAAGCAAACAGAGGAAGAGGAGCATGAAAGATCTTTACATGTTTTACAGGACCTGAGGATCACCAGCTCACACAAACGGTATATCCATAGATTCCCGCCTGGTGTTTAAATTGGACTTGGTAAGCAAATGGAATAATGAAGATTACCCCCGACAATAAGGCCAAAAAAGAGCTGTGTCACACCCATTGTGAGAATAGATCATCTGGCCCTGCCCATGGCGCGGCCACACACAGGCTGGTTTTCCCGCTGCTGTTTCTAATGCTGTAATCACACCAAAAACAGAAGAGGAGCAGTTTAATTTGCCATTCACTCCCAGCAAGATGTAATGGTGGGAAATTTCATTGCAGCCGCCAGTTTAACCGGATTATTTTGCATTTTCCTGTGGGGCACAGAACAAAAGCAATTTGCTGGTGGTGGAAAGGAAAAAAAATAATTTGTTCGCCCATTTAGGTCTTCTACTGTTAAACATCTGTGATTCAAAATTTGTCTTTCCAGCCTTTCTTCGCATCCTGTTGGCCATATAAATATATTCTAAGGATTTGGGAGAGTAATTCACAACCTGCTAAAAATACAATGACACTTTCTCTGCATGGAAATAAGTACAGTATTAATAATGTCATTGTTGCTTTCTAACCTAGTAAAAATATTTCTTGTCATGGATCGTGCTGTAAAGTGTAGATCAGCAATGAGGAGCCCAATTTCTATTATATCCAGAATGATACTGCTTTTTTATTCCACTAAATACCTCCGACTGGATCAATTACTACACTCGATTACATAGGCAATTAAGCGACCGAAGTACTCATTATTTGGATATTAACAGAAAAAGAGTGCAATTGGTTTAAGGCTGCGGAAGAGTGTATTTGGGCAGCCTTTGTACATATTAATACTATAGTTTTAATAATTTTATGAACGGCGAGCAGATACTGGAGCTTCTGGAGCTTGTGTTAGTCATGTCAACCGATGGCTAACTGCACTTTTGAATTACCAAAAAGTTTCTCCTATGTCGTTTGAGCAGAGGTTTCGGTGCAGTGTGTTGGCTGTGTAATTAGGAAGCATGCGGTACATGACCACAAGCTTCATAGCCGGCTTCAGTCTTTGACAGCAAATGCTGTGAGAACCTCTTAGGTAGAACATAGGCATCCCTCTAATCCTTTCCTAAAATGTGCTGGATAATGAATTTAAAAGGGGGAAAATATTATTATTATTATTATTATTATTATTATTATTAGAGTTGTTCCCTGCCTTGTGCTCGTAGCTTCTGGGATAGTCTCCAGACCCCCGTGACCCAGAAGGATAAGCAGTTTGAAAAATGATGGATGAATGGATGGATAATAATAATAAAATGCTCCTAGTTCATCCAAAAACCACAACCAACCTCCCGAAATATCATTTAAACTATTAAATACACCGATAACAGTATTTTAAAGGTATATGCAAAACATAAAGCACTTAAAACAGCCATTACCTAATTATGATCTCATTATGGCACAATGACCTCATTAGTGGGCATGTTAGCCTACAGTGAGGATGGGTTATACTACTTTTAAATCAGTACAATAATCATATTTTACTATCAATATTACATTTTAATTACAATAACATTTCCAAATATGGTAATTGTAGCATTTTAAAAATTATACTTATGCATCTATTATGCATATATACTACGTTTTAGAAAGTTATTAGCTAATAGAATGAAATTGAAAAATAAACAAAAAGAGCTTTGTGGAATATTTAATTCTGTTCATAGAATAAAAAAATGAAAATGTCAAACTATAAAAGGAAATAAATTTTACATATTTATAAATATCGTGGGTGTTGGGGATTATTGCATTAGAGGGTCTGTTATTGTCGATATGCGATGTGTAGGAGCAGCAAGCGCCTAAGTGAACTGTGAAGAATATTAAAACTTTAATGTTTCTTCAAATTGAAAACCAAATTCTTGAATGCTATTTCTTGACAGGCGGAGGAAGGCATTGCCGATGTTCTGGAGAACCTATCGAGACGCATTATCGAGCCTTTCTGCGAACGTGCAGTTCCACCGTCTTCGGATTAGGGTTACGTTTTAGGAGTAATGGTTATGGTAAGGGTTTGGGGGGGTTGGGGGTTAGGGCTATCGATTAGCCTAACCCGACAAAGTAGCTCAATTCATGACGACTCCATGCTCTCGCAGGTGCGGCTATGGTCAGTAGTCCAGGAAATTCCGGCCACGAACTATTAACTTTTCAGTTCTTCAACCTGCCACGAGAATACACCGGCTTTGATGTGATTGGCTACCTAAAATTGACAGTCCAATTGCAACTGACGAAGTCAACAGAAAGGCAAAACGTGAGCCAATAAAATCAGTACGCTAAAATAGGGAAGTAGCAAATACACTTGGTGGTACATTGCGGAGTCTGGAATAAAAATGCATTCTGGAAGAAAAAAAATGGATTAGCATGCGTTAGTCTTTACACTGTTGGTAATGGTGCATATTTGGATAGTGAATTATGGGTACTAATTTTTGCATTTTCTATTAATTACACAGTCCCATGCAGTGTTTTGATATCATCTCAGGGTTGCCAGCTCTCACGCATATGGTGTGACACTCACGCTTTTTGACGCTCACCAAGAAATCTTACGGGAAATCTCCATTACAAAACTAAAATTAGCTAAATCAAAAACGCTGGGGTAATTTGCAAACCCTACGGACTATTTACAAGATTTCTTATATACATGTAAGTGAGTGTGCAGACTTGTCTCGAATTGAATCTCATGCCAGCCAACTAACCACAGCAGACAACACTGTGATCAATTGTTTTCACTTTTGTTGGATAGTCTTCTGTAACCTTGCTGTATTTTAAAGACATGTTTAAATAGTACGGCTTATTTATGCTTTTTTAAAAACTCAATCTTCAGTTAAAGTCCGGATTTTTGGTAGCTTGGACCTTTGTTCCTTCTGCTATGACCAACAGAATTTAAGATTTACCATATCGCCCTCTCGTGGCACTTATTTGCAATTAGTTCAAACTTTTTAGTGCTTGTAAAATTTCATGCTTTGCAACATCTGTTGTACATACACGATTACATATTTAACGGCTTTATCACAGGATATTCTGCAAGTAAGAATTGCCCAAAATCCATTCGATGTATGAATTTTGATATGGTACAAATGTGGGTGATACAGACTGAAAGAGACACATTATTTATTTGTTTGTTTGTTTGGGAATCGTTCTAGCTCATCAATCTGAATTGAACTTATGCTACTCTTTCAAGAAAGATAAAGTATTTTAAGAATAAAAGTCTATTTCACTGTCTATATCACCAAACTAATTACATGTCCCATTTTCAAGTTTTATTATAACTACAATTAAAGTTTAAAGATATGAGTCAGTGACCTGGCTGGACTATACTGCACTATTCTGATGAAAACAAGGCATACTAGCAAATGTGGCATTTCATACGAATGAAACATTATCCAGAAGGAAGTCTGTTCATAACCTTGATGTCTCTCCCTGTACACTGTTTGCAGAATTATTAGGCAGGTATTCTATTGTGGGAAATACTTTTAGCAAAAGTTGGGCGGACTTGGAAAAGGGAATTCAGAATTTTTTTATTTTTTTTTGCTCAAAGTAAATTTATTTCGAGAGAAAATGTTACAATAGACTTTCACAAACGAAAATTTAAAAAGCACTTTATCAGTTTACAGAATTATTAGGCAATGAGAAACAAAGTGGATTTTCTCTCTTCGCCATTAACAGAAAAAAATAATAGAAAACAGTTTCAGATAATTAGTCTACATAAAGAATAACAAACTATCAGCTGTTCTATACAATCCATGGGATGCAGGGGAAGCGATATTGTCCTGCATGAATATTATGATCTTTTTGAAAGCCACTGACTAATTCTTGCACCAAGGTATCTTATAGGTATTGGTAGTAGATCCTTTAGTTAATTTTTACACTATCAGCAAGCCTGAAAGGTCCAACAAGTACATCACTGATAATTGCAGCCCACACCATCACTCCCCCACCACCCTGTTGGCACTGTAATCCACCCATCCGTCTGCTCGATTAAGAGTCTCTCTCATCTCTTCTGCCCACATAACCTTTGTGGCATCAGTCTTGAGACGTTTCTGTGCCCATTTTTTATGTTTTAGCTGGTGTGCCTTATTGAGTGGAGGTGATGTTTCAGCCTTTGTGACTTTGGCAATGTCACACAGCACACTGCACTTAGTATTTCCCTAGATTCTATTCAGATTGCTGTTTCGGAAAATGGTGGCACTTAATTCTAAAGAGTTTCTATACGTTTCTCCTTTAATTTGCCACAATCATTGCCAGTTAATCTGTGTATTTTTCTCTCTACATGCTTCTTCCATCTTCTTTGGCTTTTGGCCATGAAACACTAAACTGTACAGTGATCACATTTTAAAAGTTTGGGAATTTCGATTGTTTTGCATCCCTCTGACTGGCACTTTCCTCTTTTTATCCCTATATATAAGGGCACTTTTCAGCCATTCAAATAGTAATAATTTGCTTAATAATTCTGCACAAGGGATTATCTACAGTTTCTTAATTTACTCAGATAAGGAAGTACTCAGACCAAATGCTGCAAATTATCTATTTTTAAACAGTTCTTTTTCCTTTTTCTCTTTTTTCTTTTTCCTTTCCCCCTTTTCCCATGTTTTTATTTTTCCTCCTTTTATCTTTTTTTAATAAACAGTGTGTTCTTATTTGGAGATTAATCTGGACTGAAACTACTGGTTAGAAAAGACACAAGCGAAATGCACACTTGTCTAATAATTCCGCATGTAGTGTAGAATTGTTGTCCTTAGGTGCCGACAGCATCTGCTTCAGCAATATAATGGACTTAATGAATGACACTACACTAATAGCAGGTAGAAGCATTATTATAGGAATAAGAGGAATATCTAACAGAAGAACAGTTTAACTATGTTCTAGGTAGGTGGGTATCAATAGATGAACGGTTGTTTTCTTTCGCGAGACTTTTTTGCAGTTCTCAATTGTGTCCACCTGAGGGAGACATACAGCTGCAGGTGATTTTCCCCGTTTTTTTTTTGGTATGTAACGGAAAAAACCCCAGAAAATTATTGCCAATGCAAAAATGTTAATATGATTATCCAAAAAAATGTATAATCTGTACGGATAATAATTACAATGTAACAACTCCCATTACAATCTCGCCAGATAATCTACAGCTATTAGGTTATTATAACGATTGATTATAATTGTATCTCCAAATTAGATCACTCTGCTAAATTAGGTCTGCTGCTGTATTACGTGTTGTAATGCACCATAGCTCGCGCCTATGGTGTATTTGTATATGGATGCAGTTTTTGTCTCACGTAACAGGTGTGGAAATGGATACCAGGAACGTTTCATTCATTTTTTGAGCAAAATCCATTACTCATACAAGATCGCATGAATTCACCGTGGCAAAAACTTGTTGCCATCACGAGCACCAAACTCAAAAAATTCACGGCATGCTCTTGCTGAATATATGCTAATCAAAGTCTTGCAATGTATGGTATATAACTGAAAGTAACAAAAGGACCTGTGGTTAATGTACTGGGGATAAAGGATTGAGGCGAAAAAGATTATAGGTTATTCTAATATATACAACATATAGACTTACCGTATATTGTCAGGTATTATCAGCCCGTGATTACAATAAATAGGCTTAGCATTAATATGGATTGCGTCGTGAAAATATCATTCGTAATCAGAGCAGGTCCCTGCCTCAGTGCTATTCTCTACCGTTAGTCTCCTCACTGTAAGTGCGGCGGAGCAACAGGTAAACGGTATAGGTGGTGTCGAGTCTCCCCGCAGCAGAAGAGCGGCAGCCGCTTAATGCCTTGTTGATTACGCGGTCTCATTTTGCGTCGCTTTTTTCCTCCTGTATGGCACTTGAGATTTTTTCGTTAGTGTGGCATGTGTAATTGATTCACACGTTTATTCTTTCAAGTTCTGAAGAAAAAAAAACACATTTAGCTATCTTAACTGAACAGCGCATTGAAAATCACAATTTATCTGCAAATTTCTTTTTTTTTAAATGTTAGGTGCGGGTTATAAAAATAAACAGTGACGAATTTCGATTATATTATTCTTAGATATTATTAAATACGCACATAAGCCTCCTTAAAACTTTTTAAAAACTTAATTACAAATTTTAAAAACATATAATAGAATGTATAGTGTAGGCTATACATCAACACATATTTGGCGTTTTAATAAAGGCCTATAGATCAATTCATGTCAATTCATATAATGTGTACATCAGTGCAATCCTTTTAATCTAACAATCGAAATATTAATATGAGTTTAATATATTCATCTACACACATTTGTCTCTTGGATATATATACACCGCATATTAGTTTTACTTGCTGGCCATGCTCAAAAATGTTTTTCCTACCAATACCTTTCTAGAAAAAAATATTTCCACAGAGCTATCTGTTCTAGGGCTAGGATGTGGTGAGCTGGTGTGGGAATTGGGGATTCTAGGAGATTTACGGTCACGACGGTCACAGCTGGTGTAGCATACGTGATGACGTCAGGACTTTTCAGTATGACATTTAAAAGGCCGTCCCGTGTGGACGGTCACCTGATGTTCATGATGCAGTTTGTAATGACGCCATAACAATCTCCAGTCTAACGTGTTCTCAGAATTGGGGAATGTCCAAGAGTCCCTGCATTGGGATGTGCCCTGTCTGGGATTACGCACATAATGGTGTTTAGCAGGGAAATTGTTTTACAGATGCCACAGATTTGTGAGGAAAGGGATTCCCAAACTAGGAATTTAGTCAGCATTAAACTATTTACATCAAATCCAGAGTCAATGTTCAGATGAATCCAATCTAATCCAGAGGAGTTTAACCAATAAATGTTCCTCATTTAAAATCCTAGTGAGAATATAATTTTCATCCATTATTTAGTTTGCTCAGTTAATCTTTTACATATTTCTTTAAACACATGATTCAATAGCTGCAAGACAACAACATGCATGATGGCTTTAATTTAACAATGCAGTTCTGCTTGTTGCTACGGAAACATTCTAAGCAGTTTGAAAGGTTGAAATAAGAAACAAAGCTTGTCAAAAGGTGTGATGAAACCATTTCCCGTGGCCCTTACCTTCTGATATTTAAAAATTGAACACAGCTAAATTACCATGAATAGTTTATCGCTAAAACATTTTTCGTTCTTGCATTATTAGTTTACCAGTCAAGAAATTTTTTGCATCGCTATGTGTACTGCGTATCATATACATACATGGAAACCTGACTAGTGAAGTGATTAACATTGATTATCTCGTTACAGTGGCACAATTCAAGGGTGCTATTTTATAGTCAGCCAGTTCTTGAAGTAGCTGTGCTGGAAGCAGGAAAAATACGTGGAGGAGAAGATCTAAGCAACTGGGGATAAGGGCCAAATTGTGCTGGCTTGATGTCAGAGTATCTCCAACCCAGCAGGTCTTGTGGGGTGTTCCCAGTATCCAGTGGTCAGTACCTACCAAAAGGGGTCCAGTGAATTGACAAAGGGGTCATGGGTGCCCAAGGCTCGTTGATGTGGGTGAGGAGCGATGGCTGCCTCGTCTGCT
>JAODUD010000039.1:12625985-12670991 GCA_026784285.1 Stomatorhinus walkeri | reverse complement strand
TGTTACTTGCTCCATATATGGCACTCAAGGGTTCTGTTACTTGCTCCATATATGGCACTCAAGGGTTCTGTTACTTGCTCCATATATGGCACTCAAGGGTTCTGTTACTTGTTCCATATATGGCACTCAAGATGGTCCCAATTGGACCCTTTTTTGTGAGGCACCTTTAAAGAACCATATCAGTTCTGTCGCTAACATACTGATAAGGTTCCATATAGCCTCCATTCATTTATGTCCATTGTAGTGGACATTTTGTTTTTGTTTTGCTTTTCACTGATGTAAGGAAACATATTTATTCCCGTTGTATTCTGAAGAGGACATGCTGTGAAATTAAAAATAAAAATAAATTAGAAAAAATCAAAATTGTAAGATGTCATTTCCTCCAAAGACAAATAACCTAAAATTGAAGGACACTTTTTTCCTTGGGTCTCAGGAGGATAGTAGCTCAAGGTGCAATTTTTATAAAGTAAGCAAAATATGTTATTACATTTATTGATTCAAAATGTAATAAACCCAGTCATCCTTTAGTGTCACATATATTTTTGTATAATGAAGATTTAACATTGAAAATAAGTTTCAGCTACGAATTAGAAAAAGATGAGAAAAAAAAGATTTATTTTAGGTTTTTCAGTTTTTTTTAAAGCATTTTATTAATAGACAAATTCAGCATAGAAAGTAAACATTTAGTTAATAACTATATATGAACACTTTCAGTATTGTGATAAATGTGTATGAACATATACAGGTAATTTGATATACATAAAAGCAATTTCATAAATGGACTGTAAAAGCAACAAGCTAATTTTGAACAATAGTAAGATTGTAATTTATACATATTACATGAAATTACACACCATGGCACTTGTCAGGTATTGATGAAATGAAAGCTAACGCATACCATTGACTGCAACTTCGTAATGCATTCATTATGCACTCATAGAACATTCACTGTACCCTCTTAATGCATACATAGTACATTCATATGCAGAATGGAAGAATTCCTTAACATCCAAACATACTTTACCAGTTTTAATTAACATTAATAACAAACATTATAATCATATAGTGCTTTGTTATTAGTTTATATTAAAGCTGTTAAGGTATATTAGGATGTTAAGGTATATTTCCATGCTGCTTGTGAATGTTCTAAGAATGCATTATGAATCCATTATGAAGGTGCTATGAATGTTCTGTGCATGCATTATAAAGACATGATGAAAGTGCAGTCAATGTGAAGTATTCTCAAATAATTACAACACAGCTATCATAAATCCAGAATGTGTGAAATGCCATGTGTAAAATCCGAAGGCCCATTCTGAACCTGAGATGCCTAATATACTGCAGTGTCTGTCTGCTCTGCGAGACTGAACACCAAACATGAAGCAAACAGCAAACATGACAGAGTTAACGCTGAATTTTTGTGTCCTTTGCCTCCACTGTGTTTTTTCCATCCATCTGAATCGTGACTCATTTTTGAAAAGACGTGCTGGGATGGGAACAACCAGCACCTGTAAAACAAACATAACCATTTTCCTGGCATCATCTCACATTTAGTTGTGGCATCTGCAACATTTAGTTAATAAAATACTTTGGTTTCGTTGGGTATCTGCCAATAACTCCTCGATCATCCCTGAGTGTAAAATTTATAGAGATACTGAACATATTGGCCTGTGTTATACAACAGAGCATATATAAATATAACCTGCATACTTTAGTGTGATGATCAAACATATTTTTTCACAATAGTTCTATAAAACACAATGAAACCCCCAACAGACCTAACATGGCATAGTGTACCTCTTAGGGGGAGGAATGAGCTTCTAAGCTGCTCAGTGCAGCAGATATGTGAGATGCTCTCTTTGAACAGCTGAGTGAGCAAGAGAAGGACAGAAAACTGAAAGAAAATCACTTAAATATATATGTTATATAACGTAACCTCCCGAGACCCCACCCATTCATTTATGTCCTTAGTGGACATTTTGTTTTTGCATCTTCACTGATGTATGGAAATGTATTTATTACTGTTGTACACTAATGAGGACATGCTGTGAAATTAAAAAATAAATAAATTTGAAAATATTTAAACTGTAAGGTGTCTTATTTCCTCCAGAGACAAATAACCTAAAATTGAAGGACATTTTTTTCCTTGGGTCTCAGGAGGATATTTGGTCACAAATAATGTAGTAGTACACTCTTAGTTAATGTATTAACTAACCAGAAAATAAGTGTTAGTTACATACTGATATCATGTTTGTTCATCATTAATTGATCATGCAGTTACAGTATTTGTTCATGTTTTGTACTTGAGTAGTAACTGAGTTACTAAGTTACTTGTGCCCCCTCAAGTAAGGCCAGAAAAGGCCAGATTTGGTACATGGTGGGTAGTCCTCCTCTGCTGCACATCTCTCTTTATGTGTTTGGAGAAGGCGAGCAGTCAGACCTGGTGGTCTGTGGTCACCTATTTAGAAAATAAAGGTGCCCTGTGAAACACCGCAAGGACACGTCTGCTATTTTTTAATTGGGCGATGTATTCGCTACAAAGTGAAGATCACTGGAAGCGTTAAAACAAGCTTTCAAGCTGACAAGTGGCAGAAAGGTTGACGGGCTAATATCATCAGTCAGCTACAAAGTTAGCTGCAGATACTAGTTAGCATTATCCATCTAGCTGGTGACAAAGTTTACACACTGTATCTGTTAAGTTCTCCTGACTGGCTTGGTGATACCAAGAATGGTTGGCTGCCAGCTTATGACTTGTATGTTTTTGATAACTTTGCTTTCAGCTTGAGACATATTTTAACATTTCCGTTCACATTTTAGAAGCGTACTCTCACCTCTTAGTGTGGCCTATATCCAGGATGTATAAACCAAACACCTGCGTGGCGTTTGTGTCAACCATTACGGGGAAGGTTGTTTGAAAGATTCCTCTCATTTGCTGGAGTGTTTATTGAAACTTTTTGACTGAAATAGTTTAAAATTAAACACATTTCGAACTCAAAGGTGTAAATAACATCAAAGGGTGTTATAAGGCTCCTTAAAATGCTACGAGGAGCCCATAACTATTAAAACAGAACCATTAAAATTTTCTTATTTTTAAAAATGTGCCCCCCGCCCCACCCCCAGGGGTGTGGGTACATGTAACTTGTCCTGTGTTATTCTGTTGACCCCCCCGGCATTTCAGACAAGCTCCTCTGCCTCCTTTCTCTCTGGGTCACTGTCCGACCCCCTCTCTCCCGCATGCATGACTCCGGTCCAGCCACATCACTTAATTGCTCATTCCCTCTCCATGGCTGGCCCCCCAATGAGAGCAGTGATCAAACAGCACCGTGTCTTTTCATTACGTATTTACCCAGCACAGTGACTCATGCAGAGGCAGCTAAGCAAACATCCAGGGTACGTATATACACCGCGACGGGAGCACAGTCCTCCACCTTTTCTCATTGGTAGGACGTGCCACAGGTATGATGATGTGTGTTTTAATAGATAGTGTAGCAGTGGTATCTCCAACCTTTGCTTTTACACTGACATCAGTAGAACGTAATAATTTCTATATAATAAGTTATATGGGCTGCTCATTGACTCCATGTGGACTACCATTGGCTTCTAAGTGGTATGTTGGCAACTACTAGCCTAATAAGTTTCTTGGGGTGAAAGTGTCTTCTAAATATCCATCCATCCATCCATTCATACATTTTCCAAAACTGGATGAAGGTTGTGGTTAGCCCAAAACATCATCATGAGAATTATAAGAAGGGGACACCCCAGACAGGATTGTAATCGTTTACAGAGCAGATATTTAAAAAAATTCATCCATCCATCCACCCATCCATGCTCTAATTCGAGCTTATCCCATGAAACTTTCAGCATGTAAGGTTGCGTTACTTATTGCTGAGTGTAATCATTGCTGTACGTCACGCCAGAGGATAAAGAAGGAAAGGCTGTTCTCTCCCTTCTCCACCATGAAGCTTGGCCTTCCTTCAGGTCCGTGTCTTGCTCTGTGCCCAGGGCAGGCTTTCTCCTGCTTCATTTCACAGTCTGCCCCTCGCTGGGCATCTTTGAACTCCCACAAGAAACTAGAACACCTTTTAGGCCAGCAAAAATATTACTTTGCTGCAGGCTCAGTGATATACTGTCTACTTTCTGTGAAACAGCATGTCTAGCTATAATGTGTTCTTGTCATATTTCGCTGTCATTTTAAAAATCACAGCCATAAATATATATATATATATATATATATATGTTCCTCATACTATCCAGGGTGTACATCACCCATACCCCCACTTACTCTGACCAGGATAAGATTCTAGAGGATGGATGGAAAGATGGATGGATGGATGGATAGGTGGCTGAGCCAATCTACACCAATCGAGTAGGAACAAATCCATCCATTCCTCCATCCATCCATCCATCCATCCATCCATCCATCCACACATCCTGTCCCAAGCAACACAGACCACACAGTAGAGGTATTCCCTGGACAGGATGCCAGTTGCAGAAGCCTTGTTCAGCCTTCTTTAATTGAGATTGAATTGTTTCTGATATGTGACCATCACACGTGTTCCCCTATTAAAGACTGATCTTATACATTTTTAAAATATAAATTTTAAATCTGTATAAGGCAGCAATTCCATGTACTAAAACAGAAATACTTTCAATTTGAACCTCAGCTAGCAAATGGAAGAGCGGAGCACGTGAACAGAAATGGTTTTTATCTCATGAGAAACACTGTCCCATTTTTCAGTTTGCAGTGTGAACAATAAGTGCAGATGTAAGACGCTCCATCCTGGGTTCTTTTCTGACAGCTAGTGGTGGGAACGGTACTTACTTAAGGTTTAATACTTAAGTAAAAATGCAGAAACCACATCAAAATGTTAATCAAGGAAATGTAAAAGTTATTCAGTGAAATATTACCCAAGTTAAGGTTAGCGGGTTTTAAAAGTACTGAAGTATCAAAAGTAAAAAGTACTACACATTCAAATCTACTGCTGTTGCAAAAAAGCAACCTATCATTTCAATTCCACTCAAGACAGGACTTGATACAGTAACAGTGCATCACAAAAAGGAAAACTGAGTCACAAGTCACAAAATAGGATGTTTGTAAGTAACTTGGTCACAGTTGAAGGACTGTACAGTGCCAGTCTTAGTGTCTGGCTGACAGTAGGCCTGTGCAACATGACAATATTATCGGTAATTGACGATATCCGACTAGTAACTCGGTTTCTGTATCTGATAGTGACTAACCAGTGATTATTGCCTTTGTCCAGGAAGTAGGTTGAAGCTGCACAAAACAAAATAAGAGAAAGATTTGGAAGAGATTTAATTTGACACAGATACCCCAAACAATTTCTTTGTGAGCACAATACTTCCTGAAGCCAATAGCTTCAGTGGTCCATGGTATAAAAAGTTTGTAAACCACTACTTTTGACAGCCTGCGACATGTATTAAAATGAAAATTTTGTCAGCCTGCCAAATGATAATTTTCCAGCGAGGCCAAACAAACGATGATTAGCACCGCTAATCAGCACCATCCGCTGCTGACCCCTTTTGCCTTGAAAAGAAAAAGTTCCCTTAAGTGCAGCCAGGGAATGTTTTGTGGTGCATCTTCCGACCACCAGTCTGAAGTGCCAAGTGGTTTTACTGTAAGTCTGACTCTGTAGGTCTGCTAGCTACACCCTCCACGGTTCTGCTAGCTACACCCTCCACGGTTCTGCTAGCTACACCCTCCACGGTTCTGCTAGCTACACCCTCCACGGTTCTGTTAGCTACACCCTCCACGGTTCTGCTAGCTACACCCTCCACGGTTGCCACCTATCTTGACTGGTGGGCAGTGACTTGTGTCCACACTCTCATTCACACTCTGTCACATAATCCTTTGACTTTTTCGCCAATTTTTTTTTAACTATGTAATGGGCTTAGATTAGAAAGTACCAAAGTGCAATTTCTGCAATCAATAAGTAAAAGTACAAACAAAAAATTACTCTGTTACAGTAAAAGTAAATTTACTCCATTACTTTCACCCCTGCGGACATCTCCTGGGTCTAAAGGACAGATGTGCTGCAGACACCCCTTCCGATGTTTTGGTTATGGATTTTGTTGTTTTCTTTTACCAAATTTGTTTCCCCCTTTCTTGGTTCTCTCTGCTGACATCACCGTGTTGGACTCCGCCTCAGGTTCTTTGCTGTGTTCCGTGTCGATCCTCTTCTGCACTGCACGCCCCGTCCTCTCCACCATGTGCCAGACCCTGCCTGCTCATAGCTTCTCATATCCACGCTGTTTTCAACATAAAGCATGTCCACGTCACACTCAGCCCAGCATCTCAGAGATGCAGCTAAACAGAAAGACATAATGGTGCTGGAGCATTCATTACAGCGTCCACCCCCCCACCCCAAAGCGTGGCCCAAGGTCACCGAAACACGTCTCTCGACATCAGTGATTTTCCTTCTGGCTCTTGAGGGAACGAGGCAGAGGACAGATGGACCTGCGTCACGATATCGGACTTCAACACTTTGATGGCTGATAATGGGCGTTTCCTGATAGATTTTGTTTAAATGTCATCTCAAAAGTCAAGGAGTCACTTAGCGCCCTGGGCACATCGCCTGCGTCCTGATTTAGGCACAGACCAACCCACTGGGATGTCTACATATGGTCCTCTCTGGCTGCACTTCAACATAAAACTGTATTGTTTCTAGCGTTGCTCTCTAACCTTTAAAATCACATGTGAGTTTTGTAGGCAGGTTTACGACCACGTACGCACACACGTACTGAATTGTTGTGCTGTCACATTGATGTTCTGCAATTAAAAGTCCACATTTGATTTCAAGAAGTCAATTAATGCTTCAATTTTCTGCATGTGCTTTCATGCACTTTTGCATTGCAGACGGTTGTGCGTGCAACAGCTTGTGTTCACACTACCTTTGGCTAGGGAGGTCATGATCAGTGCACGCATACAGCAGTGATATTCCACCAGACCAGGAGAGGGCAGATGTATTGCAAAAAGCACCAATACAAGCAGCGTAGTGAAAAGTGAGACTTTTATGAACAGTTATTAATCTAGGCTTTGGGGGATTTACGGTAATAAGGCTTACCGTGATATTTTGAAATCCTTATGACAAAATTAGCCAGGACACACTTCTGTTCAGTGAATTTTATTGCCAATATTTTAAAATCCTGGAATAGTGCTGCTTTTAAAATATTGTATCTAATGAATTATCTTGCACATGTGTGGTCAATGTGCTCAGATGTGCATGGTTTCTGTGAGACGTAAAAAGTCTGGGCTACACGCACACCAACTGCAGCCAGCCACAGCCAATCACAGCCAACCGCAGCCATCCGCAGCCAATCCCAGCCACCCGTAGCCATCCGCAGCCAATCCCAGCCACCCGCAGCCATCTGCAGCTAACCCCTGATGTCTTCTACAAGATGGCAGCACTTGCAATTGCAGCAGCCGCTCGGCTCTCTTGGTCCCGAACACCACAAAAACAAAAGAGATGATCGTAGACTTCAGAAGAACAGGAGACTCCCACCTCTCCACATACATGGGGGGGGGGGTATGGGTTCCTCAAAGTAACCTGGACTACAAACACCTCATTACAGGTTTTAAAAAAAAAGCACAACAAAGACTTTTTCTTTTTATTCCTCAGAAAACTGAAATACGCCAGACTCAAAACTGCTGGAGCTGCCCAGACAAGCTGGCGATGCTCTGTTTGAGGAGCTGCTGTCTGGCTAACGGTTCAGGGCAATTAAAACCCAAAGAAACAGACTGAAAACTCTGACCAGAGAGTAGCAAAACAATGTTTCATTTTACTGAATGTATAATGATAACAAAGTTTCACTCTTTCATTCATGACAAAATTGACATCACTTTCCCTTGTCCGAAATCGTAAGCACATGTGGAAAACTGAAGTGTGAATTGGTCTTCATTATGTTCAAGTAGAGATCTTTTAGAAGTGAATAGCACCCCATTGGTGTATGACAGACCTACTATATCTCAAACTTTATTCTATCCAGGGTCAAGCAAATGAAATGCTTGTTTAGCGAGATGCGTTAGTAGTTACTAAAATGTACTTTGTCATATCCATAGTCTGACAAAATCAGTGAGTCACTTGAGGGCCTCAAAATCAGCGAGTCACTTCAGCAAAATAAGCTAATTGAAAGCAAACCCACTGATAAACAATGCAGTTGCAGATGTCCAATGCTCTGCCTCTGAAACAGTGGCGCTCAATGAAAACTGGCATGATTCAAAGCCTTCATTGTAATCCATGCATCAGGAACTGAAGCAGTTTGCAAAATAATGAGCTATTCGAAGTGCGTGCAGGCACTTCCCTGCTCTTAAGGGGACAAATTAGAAGAGAAGGCCCTTGTGAAGACAGTACCCCCGTGAAAATATGAATAAGTCTCCACATAATCGGTTTGGTGTTTAATGGCATCGGCTTGCTTATGTTTTGTTGCTAAGAAATAATCAATTTCTCTCTGCTTCAGAGATATTCTGGGATGGGGATTGGGATTCACCACCGCTGTTAATATGACACTCAGTGGGACATCGCTCTGAGGACGACAATGATGATATTGCATTAGTGAGTGTGTGGATGCTCACTTGTCGCGACAGGCTCGTCCATCCTCAAAGGTGCCGCACCTTACAGCGCCCCCTACAGTGTGGGATAATAATGCCACCTTTCTTTCAGCAGGCACTCGGCTGTCCGTCATGTGTGTCTGGCAAATTTAGAAAAAGACATAACGGGTGGTGGCTTGTTATTGCAACCTGAAAAAAGACTGCCAAATGTAACTTAATATTTGCGATAATTGTCTGCAGCTGCCAGAAACCCACGTGTAAAAGGTGTTTTTCTTTTTTTCCCACTGGGGAAAAAAAACGCAAAGCACAAGGTTACTCCTTTCAGGAGGCAGAGGAACTGAATCCAGTCCCTTTTATCAAAAACATCAAACAGCAAGTGGCTCTTAATCTTAACAAGCACTGAGTGCCTAGGAAAGTGTACCCAGGGGATGAGAGAGAGGGAGCACTGACTGTCTTTAAGTGTCAGCTGGAAAATTAATGCCAGAATGTCATTTTTATGTTTTGTAAAGGGATCTGGTGTTGACGGTGTAAAGAAGATCAAAAACATGCTGGTTGGTCAAGGAAACACCTACCACTGGATAACAAGAGAATGGGAGGATTTTACCACTATTTTCATGACACACGTGATGCAGCTGCAGTTTTTACCTCTCATTCATATACAAGCACAATGCAATATATACATATACTACTGTCCAGCAGCCCTGCTTTTGCAAAAGAGATGCACAGCAACATCTGATTCTGTTTAACCAGCAAAATTGTCTGTCTCTGGGTGTTTCTCAGTACCAAGAACGTAAATATCGTATTCATGGTTTTGGCAAGGGCAGTCTTGCTAACGTGCCTTCCAAGAACAAACTTGGGATGCAGTGAATCTTGGGATTGGTCTGATTTGGAGAGGAAGCAACCACTGCATCTTTGATATTTGCGGCGGGGCAAGAACAGTATCAAGTGATTTGTACTGCCTCCAATTATGCTCAAATATGCATATCGAGGAACACCGGGTGTTACTCAATATCAAGAAATGAAAATGCTAACTTGCTCCCCCAAGAACAAAGTTGGGACCCAGTGAATTATGGGAATGGTCTTGTTTGGCAAAGATGCAACCGATGTATCATTGGCTGCTAAGAGGAGAAAAAGATCCAGGGATTTTTACTGTTCTTGTGTATTGGAAATGGTCTTTAGAAATGGACGATGATGGAAAACAGGTGTGTGAGAACACAAGTACAAAATATTTAGTTTTTTTATCTTTCTTTTCTGCAATATTTTGACCGTTTTTTTAATGGAAGGAATTAATACATACACAAGTGCTGTATAGGTTTAGGGGTTCGGGATTGTATAGGGGTTTGAAACATGGGTGTCCATAGGTCCAATCACCTATAGCCACGAGGACCTAAAGCCTACCCCCCAGCATTTAGCATACTGCATGTTCGCCAGTGTCGCTCACCCCCAGGGACCCAGTTATTCCCCCGTGAAGCCAATCAGCTGTGTCAGATGACGGTGTGCCCCACCCACATCAGGTGGTCTTGAGGGGACATTCTACCTCTCATTCTGTGACTATACACGACTGGATATCCATTAACTCTGCCGTTGCCTAGAAACACTCTCTCATTGTAGTGGGGTGCTTGCTGTGTGTTAGGGATGGCGGTGGAGCTGGTAACAGATCTAATTTTGAAAAACTTTGGATTATGGGAAATTGGCCCTTCTTACACATTTTCCCTTTGTGTGGTCATTGATGTGTCTCCATCAGAACTGGACTAAATAAACTTCCTATAAAAGTTACTGGACCCTCTTATTAAGCCGTAAAAAGGTTCTCCCAATCCTCCACATGCCATCTGCACCCATTTTTAGGATGCGAAGATAGACTATGTTGATCATTGTGCAAATGTACAGCTCAGGCATTGTGCCATAATCCTGTACCTGTGAAAGACCAATATGGAAAAGTTTTTTTTTTCTAGTAACATATGACTTTTATGTGTTTTACCCAAATCATATGCATTTTTAATATGATACTCAAGTCAATTACAATCAATGTTAACTTAATCCGTCATTAGACATTATGTCTTTTATTGATGTAATTAATGTACCATCAAACATGCATGAAGTCCTACATTCATGTACAATCAATATCAAATGTCTATCATTAGTCATATACTGTATGTCCTTTATTCATATAAAATACTTATTACTTTAAGTTCTACGTTGTATATACAATACATATCATGTGAATGTTTTGTCAGTATTCATGAATCATGGACAGCGATTCCACACAACTAGAATGAGTATTTTGAAAAAGAAACATCCTTTTTCAACTGATAAATTCACTTTGTGTTCTGAGAACATAAGTTGAATTTTCTCATATCTAATTAAAGAAACTGAATGTAGAGAGGTCATACATGTCTTTTATTAGAATAATATAAAATAGCTTTTTATTAGAATAATATAAAATAGCTTAAAATATAAATTTTTATTAAGAAACAACAAGCAATAATCATGCATTTCCTACTAAAGCCATATGTTATCATGTACAGAAAAATGTAAAGTTTATGTAAAGTTTTACATTTTTCCTACAGGCTTTTCCCTTGAGTGGTTCACATGACAAGCGCTTTTTAGTATGATTGTGGCCATAATCATACAAAGAAAAACATTGACTTAATTTCTTAAAAAACCACGAGTTGTCATATATATGTAATTATACATCAAAAAAATACTTGAGAGCCATATATGAAAGATGCATGTTTTTCACATGGGGACAGAAGACCATCCACCCATGCTAAGGAAGAAACTCAAACCTTGGCCCCAGCAGTGGGAGGTGACAACGCTAATCATTCTGCCACCACGTCCCCCCCCACAGACAAGGGAGGACATGGCAAATAAACACTAAGCTGGTGCCAAAAGTATTTTCATCGTGCCACTCATGCACGAGCAGAAATGGTGCAGGGTCTGGATGCTTTTGACGTCTGGATGTTTTTAACATCTGTACTGAGACAGAATGCCAGACAGACTCAATCAGACATGGCAGAGGGATGCCTGACCAAGCATCTGTGGTTCGCTGACGCCTTTAGCGGGTCTCCCCCTGTGATAAAACTGAGCAGATACATGGCAAACTAAAATGAGGATTTCATGTACTGTAAATGTGTCTGGCAACTACATATTTCTGCCAAAAGATATAAAACCTTTACACCTTTGTTGATTTAAAACACATATTTTGTGACATTATACTGTCCTATACTTCACCAGAAATCAAGAAAGATGGATGGAAAATACTACACAATACACAAAATGTGATTTCCTTTTAATGACTATATATATATTTATCATAACTGTACATGTATTGCAAAAATGTAGTTTTTAATACATATATATATATATATATATGTATTAAAAACTACATTTTTGCAATACATGTACAGTTATGATAAATTAAGAGCTGGCATCACTTGCTTATCAAAAAATCTTTTTTAAGATTTTAATTTAACTTTTCCAGTGGTTGAATGATGTTCCAATTTGTATTCTAGGCTGAGGTTTGAGAGTCTGGAGGCTGATGATAATCATCTCATTTCTTTGGTGGAAAAGCTGAGAGTAGCATGAGCAAAGACCTCAGGAAATAAAGAGCATGACAGGACAATTTATCCCATGTGATTAAGGTGTCCAGTCTGGAGTCACAAGAAAACCCAGGTGAAGGACCTCACTTAGAGCTGGGGCAGGCTAGTCCTGTGCCTGTCAAGAGTGGGTTAGATAAAGGGGTGCTGGAGTGAATGTGAACATACAGCAGGGCCAGTGAATCTCTGTCAACCTGAGTTAGGACTGAGTCACATGTTACATTAATGCGCAAGACCCATTTTTACTCTGCCGAGGTATTAAAGCATGTGTCACAAATCTGCTGACTGAACCACAGAACAATGAACTGAAGGATTACATGGAGGATTCCTAGGTGTTTGTGGAATTTTGAAAAATGATTGATTCAGAGAGATAACCAATTAGATTGTAGAGGAGGTGGGCCCAAGCACCTAGAAGTTGGGACCTTCTCTAGTTGCTTGGACCCACCTCCTCTATAATCTGCTTGGTTATCTCTCTGAACCAATCATTTTTCATTCTGCCCTGAGAACATTTTTGTGTAAGTAAAGCCATTCTTCATTATTGTTGTTTGTTTTTTTTTTGCTTTTTAATGTATTGATGTATTGATCTATTTGTTTGTTTGTCTGGAATTAGACAGTTGATAGTGTTACTTGTCGTCTAAGTGCAAGGACAGACCAGTTAACTTTCCTTTGGTGTTAGGGTCGGCACCGACCTGTTTGTAAGTTTAAAATGCATAAAAGCAACACATAAAATTGTTTACTGTATCAGGAACTTCTATTTAAACAAAATAAATTTTTAAAAAATCACTAGGCTGTAAGGCAAGATCAGTTCAGTATATTTATATAATTGTCTTGAGGTTTATTTTCCCATTATTTTTTATTGAAAACGAAAGGTATGATGTCAAAAGAAAGGTCCAGAAAGCCACACCAAAAATATTAAAACCAATCTTTTCATGGATAAGGAAGCTTAACAAGGTAACCAAGAGGTAAGAAACAAATTGGATGATAAAATGTTGCTTTGACATTTGTATAAATGACAAATAAAGGATCATTACATGCCATTTCACATCGGGGACCTACAGGTATATGACTAATGCATAAAGGTCCACTGAGATGCAGTACAAACACTTAGGAAATCTAATACATGCCAATAGAATAGAAAAACCAGTGATGAGCATGTAAAAGGCTGAGTGAAATTCTGAGAACAAATTTGGCGTCCTCTGCCCCCCCCAAACACTAGCAGAGTATTATATTAGTTTGGAGAGTTAAGTATCAAGTCTTAACTTATTGATGGTTGCCCATACAATAAATTACAATGTCATTGTAAAGACTATTTTGATTACTAAAAAGGGACTGCATTCATCAAAGTAATGATTTGATATTTTCAATGTCTTTTACAGAAACTCCATGTTTCTTTTGCATGAAAGTTTTTATCAATCTACTTAAGAAACATAGCCAGGGGGTAGTTTTCATATGTTCCAAAAATGGAGGAAAAAACAACTGGAAACGTTCAGTATGTTTTTAGTTTTCAGTAGGTTTCAGTGACCTGAAACATTGTTGAAAAGCTGTGCTGAAATAATCTGACATTTTCTTTAGTGTTTTTTTGTAATTAAATCCCAGATAAATCTAAGAGGAAGTGGTATATGGTCTGTCTATGATATCACTGGACTGCTGTCAGCATCATTTGAAACTGACCTCTTATAACTGGACTCCTTATCGATTTTCTTTTTCACTTTTCCATTTTAGTCTCATTCACCATCAAGGCTTATCCGGGAATTGGCGGGCGCAGCCTGGGAGGGGAATAGAAGGTATGACCCAGACCTCACCATTCTCACAGACGCCCCTGAAAGGTGCCAGTGCCGCAATTGGAGGTCAGCCTGGGAGCACATTCTGGCACACTCAGTCACACACTGTCATATCCAGGCGTCCTCCCTGGAGAAAAGCCAATCTGTTCTCCAGTTAGGGGCTGACAGTCGATATTCCAGCTGTGATCTGAGCTGTATTATCTATTACATCACTTTTTTTTTTTTTTTTTTTTTTTTTTTTACTGTACAGCTGTAAAGCTAACCTAAGAGGAACGGTCACTTATTAGCATCATTACATTGCCATGGAAACTGGGTTTTATTTTACTCTGATGTTTTCTAGTCATCGGCATTGCATATAAGAGTGTCGCAAAAAAAAAATGCATGTTTGAAATGCCAGGAGCTGTGGTGCCCAGTGTGGGCAGAGCACTGGCAGACCCGGGGCCCAGTCGTCTGGCGGGGTGTGCACGCTCAGGGGATCCCTAATCAGTATTGACGTGTCCTGTTCTCAAGCAGAAGCGTTGTGGATTCGCCTCACGTCGCTTAGTTGACTTGCAGATGTTATTTTTTTTTTCCCTGGGTGGTAATATTCCTCACAGACAGTAAAAGTTCAGCCAGCTGCTCTTCAGGCCTGGGGAGGTGGATAATGTCCCCGCTGCTCAGCCTCCTCGTTAGCCTGTAAAACAGAGCTGTTAAGCACCACCAGCATTTCGCTCTTTTATCTGCGAGGGGGGAACAGTCTTTAGGGGTGCACTGTGGCGGGGAAGCTGTATCACCTGTGTGCCATCCCCATGCTGACGCCAGGACAATCTCTTTGTTACCGTTGCGGATACCATTCCATCAAAAGTTGCTAAGCAACGGGTTTGTTCCCTATTCATTCCGAGAATGGAGACAGGCCTGAATCAAAAAATTTTATACATATATCCTTTTTAAAGAAAATAATTTGCATGAAGTCTTTGTATCACTGGTGAGTTTTGTTATGTGAATTACTGAGAGACAGAACATTCATAAACCCACCTGTGGCTGTTTTTCTTCTAATAATTGCATGTTGCTAGAAAACCCGTTTTTAATGCTATAAAATCAATATGAATTTGAAATAAATGCTATAAATTGCATGATTAAGCAACAAATTAAGCTAATTTATCTATTCCATTTTCTATTATGTCCGATGGGTGAGGTAGATCTCTTTAGCACAGTGATTGATGTGATCAAAATGCCTATACAATGGTACCTCAATACTGAAACTTAATCTGTTCAGAATTTGGGTTCAAATCCTAAAAAGTTCAAGTTCTGATTGAATTTTCCCCATAGGAAATAATGGAAAACTAAAAAATTACACCTACATATGTTTTTTTTTACGTTTAAACACAAAATGAACAGGATAAAACAAGTGCGAGCATATACTGTACTAAACACGTCTAAGCACTTTTATCAAAACAGTAATTTGAAAGTAAGAAAATTAATGTATCCAAAGAATGTGTAAAGGTAAAATAAAACAATGTGTCCTGCCCCGATCATCCTCTCCTTTCGTGTGCCACGCCCCCTCGTTAACCTTGCGTGGAATCCCAGTGTGATCAGCTGTTTCTGGCTGTTGTCATTAGTACTCTGTATTTAGTCCGCGTTTCAGTTTGTTTTCCTGGCCCGGTCATTGTATTATCCATTTGCGTTTTGTCTGCCTTATCTGTAATTAAACACAGTATTCTCCAATGACCTGATGTCTGCACCTTTGTCTCTGTTTCATCCTCGCTCGTCACAACAATATTATTATAATTAAATGTACTAATGTTAATTATTAACTATTAATTATTAAAATAATTAATAAGAAATCTTTATTTTAAAATGTATTTTATTACATAATAACTACTGTTACTGTCTATCATTGTCTAAATCTATTTTTCATGTCTAAATATATGTATTCACCTAGCGTAAACCTGCATGATGCTATCACAGTGAATGAGAGGCTGAGACTGAAGCGTTATCCTTTGTTTCCGCTGAGACATGTGCCGTGTGACTCATTTCCCTGAGCATACAAGTTATCTTAGGTCGGTGTTTACGGTTTGACTTCTAAGATTCAGATCGAGCTCTAGGTCATTTTTTTTTTCAAACTGGTTGGTTTGACTTTTAAGAAATTCTAGTTATAATGAGTTTGAGTACTGAGGTACCACTGTATTTGATTGGTTAAGATATAGGAGACTAATCCTCAATGCACATTGTCTTTGCTTCAGTATTGTGTCATACAGAGTAAAATTGGGTCTTAAGGGTCCATTTTCTGATGACTGTGTTAATCATTATTATTCTTGTGTCAAATGGGACTACCTTATGTGCAGAGGTGGAGATTTCAGGTCCAGAGAGTACAAATCCTCACCAAGATTTTGTTTCAACCAAGCAGTTGAGTTCTCTGTGACCGTGACTCTTTATACTCAACTGGCTGGTTAAAACTAAATCTTGGTCTGGATTTATTCTCTCAGGACATGAATTGTACACCTCTGCAAATGTGTTTTCTCAATTTTCTCAGCAATTTATGGGAGATGTTTTTTATATCCAGTTCCAGTTCTACATTGCGTCCTTAATCAGATACGTTCCAGTGAGAGTACTCTTGAGCTACATGGTGTTGGGATTGAACAGAGAAGATTAATTGGCTTATTGAGTTTTCCTTTAACAAAGCAATAAAGCCTGTCCAGGGACTGGGTCAACACAATACAAACTGTAACCACAACATATAAAGGAAGTTTCTGTAGGTCATAAAATACTGGAATTCAAACTCATATTTGTACCTCAGATAGACTTGGAAATGAGCAGAACAATACAACTAATATGACTAATTCTGCCAGGCAAAAAAAACAGTAAAGCGAGAGACAAATGAAAATAATTAGCATGTAAAGCCCCTGTCCCCTGACCCCCTCACCATGTTAATAATCTAATGACCCAATTATGGATCTGCACATATAGCACAGCAGAAGCATTTGTACAAAGTGACTAAGCGTCAAGTAAGCGCTAAGGGCTAATGGCATATATGCTATCAAAACGGCTTACTGGGGAATGATGTCATCAATCTTCAGCTAACTTAGAAACAGAAGCGGAAGTCCTTTGTAATAACTATAAAGATCAAGACGGAGAGTAACCATATGGCTTGGCTTATATCACCAAAGGACAGTTACAGTTGGGCAGATGATTATCTCCATGATACTTGTACTTCAACACAACGTCATCTGACTGATAGCATGTAACTTGCCCCTTCTCTCACAGATGTCCCAGTATCCAACCTAATTGTCATGTATCTATGGTTACAACATCAATCAGATATGTTCATATGGTTAACCCTTAACACACACCATCTATGAATATCATCCATGTGGATAAATCACAAATTAACTGTGAAATTTTGAAACCTAATTACTGTTACAGTTATTGGAGAGCAAACTTGTATAGCGAAAGTCTCAGTCCTTAAATAATTCAGTCAAGCTCAAGACATATTGATTGCTTGATTCATAATAAACAAATTGGCGCTGGATGTGTTAATAGGTCACTGGAAGCATATAGAATTTTATAATTACCGAACAAAAGTTCTGAAATAGTCCAGTGAAAAAAGAAATCCTTGCATTGAGGATTAGCAGATACAGAAACAACCACACAATATGAAACCAGGAGCAACAAGAAAGAACGACTCAGAGAGCTGTGCCGAACCAAGAACTGCTTGTACCAAATGAACGATTAAACCATTCAGTATAGACACAGGCAAACAATAATTCAATTAAGAAGCACATCATAACAAGCGTGCCTTTGATGTGGCAGTTCCACTTAGTTCACAATGACAGATGGACCAAGGCTCTGAAGTTCACGCATGGGGATTATAGTGTGCCGTCAATCATGTTTAACCCAAAAGGGGCTCGAAGACATCACCAGTGGGAGGCAGTTTAATGGAACCTGGATAACAATGTATGGTAGCTGCTTATTAATCCAATCAGAATCCTTAGAGCTCATTGTCCTACAGCAGGCATATAGGAAGAGTGTTCTTCATTTACATTTGCAGCTCATTAACACAACCTGGTCTTAATACAAACTGCCTGTGCTTATGACCAGAATACAAACAAAAAACAAGATAGAATATATAAACAAAATACACAAAGAAGTCCTACTGTTGTACACTTAACAGAGTGTAAAAAACATCCAAATGTGATTTGTAAATGGGAGATTTTTACTCTGAAGTCTATGTAAGTGTCAACAGGATTTAAGTCTGCCTGCTTTGCTGACTATCAGAACCAACGCGAGCATAAAAATGCTGCTCAGACTGTGTCCAGGTTACATCTAAATCCTTGTTCATATTTCACTGATGCCATTATGATACATGCATGATCACACATACGGCCTTCTGCACGTATACTACGTCTGTCCGTGTCCGCAGATGGTCATGGTCGGCACATGCTTGCATGATATTCCTCCAGACCTGCTGCCTAACAATTACTTGCTCATTCGCAGTCGATAGATGCCGATGCACAAAAAGTCAGCTGAGCCCAAAATCTGAGCTGCGTGTGTGCAGTCCGCACAGACACCCCAGAGGATGACATTTGCGTCACTCACAGTGTGCGTGGATCAAAACAGCATGCAGAAAGTGAAGTATGAATAGGGTTTTAGCAGCCAAATACATACATTTGGATACAGAGAAGATATACAGAGACAAGCCACCACAATCACCACCCTGATAACTGGCCATTACTGCAGAGCAGATGGTCTGTCTCCTGGAGGCTGTTCAGCTGAGTCACGCTCTCCCTAAACAGTTCCCACACCCTCAGGGATCCCGTGCCCGTCCAAAGCAGAGGCAATAAAGAGCTACCCTCCGTCTGGCGCCCAGTGCCGCCTCGAGCCTCGCCACTCAATTCTCGGGCGAAACCTCCTGCTGGGCCGTCGAGCCTGGCTAGGCAGGGAGATAGAGAGGCGCTGGCGCTTTTGAGCGGATCCTGCCACTCCTTGGCTTTCACAGAGCCTTCCTTTGCCCTGAAAAATCTTCCTTTTTTGTTAAAGTCTCAAGATGGCCGCAGAGCACTGGTGAAGTGTTCTTCGTGGTGCGTGGCTGGGCCTTAAACCTCTCACAGCAGATGAAGTCCGTTGTTTAATATAACACACTGCCCATATTCATGGGTCTGGTCAAACACGAACAGTGCCAGGGGTCCCAGCTCTGTGAGGGGTGGAATCCAAGAGGAATACGGTAGGGCCGAGACAATGGAGAAGGGACCACATGACTGATTGACTGTCTCATGCACTGTTTGTCAATGAACATCCAAGGTAAAATGTACCTTAGGGTCAGATCCACTTCACTGACCTATAATGACCTATAATGAACTGCCTAATGCCGTAAAGTGGAAGTCAAGCCAGTTCACAGCAAAGTTGCCTAGCAACCGAGGAAGTTCTGAACAAAATCACACTGCAGTTCCTGCATGCGTGCACACAATGTCCGCATTACCGGTTACCTCTCAGGCTGTGTAAGGCGCCTCATCCTACTGCCTCCACCCCCCTCCTTCCACTTCTCATCTCCCATCTAAAGGAACTCACCTTGCTTTTGTATAAAAGCTACTCTATTCTTGTAAAGAAGGACCATGAGTTTATAACTGCTAAAAAATGTCAGGAAGGATTCTAGTCTGGTACTGAGCAACAACATCTATGGGCTGACCAGTACAAGAATGTGAGGGAATCATATGTAAAGGCTTGGTTTCTTTGCTTCTGTGTTATAAGGCTGGCCAGAACTGAATACTGGGTCAGACCAAAAGCCACCTGTAAATGAAAGTTGTCAGAAACAATTCATTTAGAGTTAAACTGGTGATGTAGTGATGTAGTCAAGACCACCTAAACCGAGACCAAGCCATTACCAAGACCAGAGTGTATCAAGACAAGACAAGACCAAGACCAGAGTGTATCAAGACCAAGACAAGACCAAGACCAGAGTGTATCAAGACCAAGACAAGACCAAGACCACTACAAATAATATCTTATAAATGTTGAAATCAGAGTGTCTGTGATGCGGAAAAGCAGAGGTTTCATTGGGAACCTTTCTATGGCTTAGTATTGTGAAGGAAGACGTGGTTAGTACGAGGTGGAAAAATTATCTTTGATTTTTCATCCATTTGGTTATATATTTGGTTATATATATTCTGTATTTATTAATTCAGAACATCTGAAAAAAATGATATAGAAAAGCATTGATTAGTTTATGATTCACTAAATCAACACGAACATGACACATGGTTTTAAAGTCTAATGCTGAATGTTTATGGCTATCAATGCTACCCGCAGTGTGAGGGCGAGACTGTCGCACGCTGTCCACTCATCAAGAATCCAGGGTTACAGCACTATGATTGGTAACGTGAAATTTGAGAATGAAACTTTCAGTCCGAAATTTAACCTCAAACAATAAACCATGTCATTGTGTTCCAATTATGGTTCTGTTTCGACTGTTTTGATGGTGATCAACATCAAACATAAATATACAAACTCTTATGAATAAATATTGGGAAAATATCAAGTAATTGTCTCCCTAATAAAGAGAATGCTGCGTTTTGCTGTTACTTCTAGTGAAACTAAAGCCATTTTTGAGTGTCTTTCTATCCTTTTATTTACAGGTTTATAAAAAAAAATACTTTGAATGAAGCCCATATACATACAGCCTAATAACAGTTCTTATAATTCATTTTAACATTCATAAAGTATTATAGATGGCTATAAATATTTATAAAAAGGCACAACATTATAGCCATGTTTCTCATGCATTAATAATAATAAGAATACTAGCAATGTATACTTTTTTGACGCCTCCCTCAACTTGCTCTTTGTAGTGATAGAGAAGCCTTCTGTTAGGATATGTTAAGGCTGGGTTTAAACTGGTGACCTTCTGATAACAAGCACACAGGCGTAGCCCACTGAGCCACACTAAGGTCTCATCTGTAATGTTCAATGAATACCTTCATAATGCATTATAATGGTCAGTATAAGAATTAAGGATGCTGCATTGTAAAGATATTTATAATGTATTATAGATGAGACCTTCATAGAGGTCTCATCAAATAACTTGTTTGGAAATACTCCCTTTTGCTGATTTACAGGTAACACTTTACTTGAGGGGCACAAGTAATATTATACTATTACTTATGTATTAAACTAAGTTACATATTGATCTCATGTTAATGAATTGAGACCCATGTTTTATCTCAAAGTTACTATATTTTTGACTATATCTGTAATCCTTTGTGAACAACTGAAGGAACAAGTACTGAATAACAGAAGTGAAATACTGTTATGTTTGTTCATCATTAATGAATCGTGATGCATATTTTATCTCAAGTAGCAAATATATTTGTTCATGATTTGTTGATAATTTGTACTTCAGTTCAAATATATATTATAGATGAGACCTTCATAGAGCATTCATAGTTCATATTACACATGACTTTAATGTGTTATACCTTATGAATAGTTATAGCCGTGTTTGTAATACTTTATCAATGTAGTATAATGCATTATGAAGGTGTGTATAATGCAATATAAAGACTGCTTTAAATAAAGAGTTACCAATATTTTTTTAAACCAGCCTGCTACGTCTTCCACATCATTGCGGAAGTGAATATGCTCTTTATTTTCCGTCTATTGTGAATAATATCGATGTTTTATGGATTGTTAGGGGTGCATTTTCATGGAAAATGTTGTAAATATATACCTCATTACACAAGAAGATTACTCCGGAATATTTTAGCACACTATGCTGTAACTTAGATGACCGGATTGAGTAAGTTCTCTTGATTGCAAAGATTTATACCTACCCACAGTTACGAGCCCGAGATTAATTGGTGCGAAAATCAACACATTTTGTGTTTGTCGGCTAAAAGAAGCTAAAAGGCCTCGGCACGGCTGGCTGAAGTGGATACGCAACGTTACGCACCGGTAATGAAAAATTCATGACATTTTAGCAGAAGGTTCCTGCAGCCCGTGACATTTCTCCCCTGCCCCTATGGCTCCAGGGGGCAAATGGAGTCCTGAGAGACACCCACTCATGAGTGCTGAGGCTTTGAAGAGGCTCCCAAAGGCAGCTCCTCTGCCGGATCACTGACCCCTGGTGTCGGCTCTCCCGATGGGCACACCCCCATTTCACACTTCGTCCCTGGCGGATGCGGCGCTGGCCGAAGGGCGACCACTAGGCTTGCAAAATCAGCATTAAGGAACTTTAAGGCACCACACGTAATGCATCTTCTCACAAGCTACATGCCAGCAGAGGTGGAAAGTTCAGGTCCAGAAAGTAAAAATCCAGACCAAGATTTTGTTTCAACCAGCCAGTTGATTCCTCCGTGACTGTGACTCTTTGTGCTCATCTGGATAGTTGAAGCAAAATCTTGGTCTGGATTTTTTACTTTCTGGCTCAGAATAATCCGCCTTTGCATGCCATTTTTTTGCCCTTTTAAGCAGCTGCCTTGACACAGATCTTCATCCCAGCTTGCAGGTACGCCTCCTCCTCGTGTCTGTGAGTTCATCGCCGGACTCGTCCCCAGTGATTTCTCACTCTCTCCATTTCCCCTTTCCTCCCTCGTGTTCTGACTGAACTCCCTCTCTGTGAGCTGAATTCTAATGGAAGACTTTTGATCTTTACCATTACTCAGAGCACTCCCAGCATCATGGCTAGGCGTCTTATCTTTGCTTTGACAAATCCTTCACAGTATCCTTTGAATTAAGTTAAAAATAAGACACAATACCAAATGAAAACAGGACTTTCCTATTTTTCATTATTTCTATGACGCAGGACATACATAGCATATAGGAATGTTAATTCTTTATTAAAAAGAACTGAAATTGGCTTTAGATGGTTAGTAATCAAAGGAGAGGAGCTTTGCACTGTCTGCTGCCTTTTCCTGAAAATGCGGCTTTGATAGCCGGTACTGTGGATGCTCCTATTGGTCCGTTTCATTATTCTTTAAAAGGAGAAGCTCCAGAAAGCTGTGGAAAAAACTGAAACGTGGAAAGAAGAGATAATCTCGGAATACTGCCGGGGATGTGAGTTTCCGCAACCGGCGTGCAGCTGGAGATGTGAGTCGCTGGGACTTGGCTAGCAGAAGACGTGTGTGTGTTCACTCTTCAGCTCCTTGTGTCACAGTACGCGTTTTCCTGTCCGAAGCGGTCACTGCCCTTAGCGGGCATGGCTCCGGTGATCGATCCTGCACTGAGCTGTCCTGGTCATGATGACCCGCTCACGGTGCCCGGGGAATCGCGGCGAGCCTGTGGGCACCCTGCTGTACACACACTCATTTAGCAGATATAACACTGTCACGTACTCCCCATCGCACTGCTTGTCAATGAATATCTGGAGGCTTCCATCTCTTTTGGCCTCAGCAAATAACTTGTTTGGAAATACTCCCTTTTGCTGATTTACAGGTAACACTTTACTTGAGGGGCACAAGTAATATTATACTATTACTTATGTATTAAACTAAGTTACATATTGATCTCATGTTAATGAATTGAGACCCATGTTTTATCTCAAAGTTACTATATTTTTGACTATATCTGTAATCCTTTGTGAACAACTGAAGGAACAAGTACTGAATAACAGAAGTGAAATACTGTTATGTTTGTTCATCATTAATGAGTCGTGATGCATATTTTATCTCAAGGAGCAAATATATTTGTTCATGATTTGTTGATAATTTGTACTTCAGTTCAAATTGCACTCAGTTAAGTAAAGTGTTAAAGATTTACATCAAAGTGCTGGCACGTACTTTGGTGTGAGTGACTGGACTGGCCTTTGCTTCCAGAAGTGCTTCACTGAGGTTAAACATAAAACGAACGTCCAATGGGAAGCCAGAGAAGAAAAACAATATCACAAAGCAAAATTAATGAGTCCCTTTTTTGGCCATAGTGGACATCATCATCGTCCTATTATTTTTTCTACACCCCAAATTACAGGTGCTTCTTAATTTTTACTAATACAGTTCAAAGGCCTAGCACAGCTTTGATCCAGGATGGTCCATAGGAAACAGCTTACAGTTTGACAGTTCACCTATTGCTATGGCTGATATTGATTCAGAAGCAGCCCAGGTGAAGTTCTTCTGAAGAGTTTTAGGTTGCCTGCACAAACAGCTCCCTACCACGCCACACTCTGATGGTGCTTAGCACTGGCTTAGCAAGGTGATCTTTCAGCACGACCTCATTGTCATGCTGCCCTAAATCCTGCCTTAAATTAAACATTGATTTATTGTACAATAATACTATCCACCCATCATGTACATTGATCCTGAAGTCCCAGGAAACAGAGTGATACCCTGGATGGGAAGCCAGTCCATTTGTGTAAAATGCGTTCACACAGCCACACATACTATGACCATTTTAAAGACACCAATTCACCAAAATGCGCATAAATGAGACTGAGGAGTTCCCAGAAGAGATTCATGCCAACTCCACACATACTCACAAACCCTGGGGGTAATAATGCTATAAAGTTATCAAAGAACTCTTACAACATCAACCATCCATCCATCCATCCATCCATTCATCTTTTAAATGTTTTTCCTGGTTAGGGCTGCAGTGTCAACATCATCCATCCATCCATCCATCTATCTTCTAACTGTTTGTCTTGGTCAGGGCTGCAGTGACAACATCATACCAAACAAAAACTTGTCCTGATTATTACACCATGGAACAGAGCCCTACGTCTCTCTTAGGCCACAAGACCAGTGGCTTTTTTTGCTGACCCTCATAACCAAGAATCAATTAGACTTCATGAAGCAAATGATTATTTCACTCTAATTCTGAAAGGTGAAACTGCAGCTGTGACAGATGTGGAGATGCATCGGGAACGGAATCGGCATGACTCTCTGGGCAAAGGGACCCTTGTCTGTTTGCCTAACAATGCAAGCACCTTATTCAGGGAACTGATCAACCTGAAGCCATAGCATAGTGCTAGACATCACTGCCAGCAACTTCAATACACAACCACTGCAGGTCATATGTGGAAGACGTAGCAGGCTGGTTTATAGCCAGCTCAAGATTCTGCACCCCAAGGAAGCTGATTTCGGCAATGTGTGGCTCTGTGGGTTAGGACTGAAGTTAGGATGGTGCTTGTGCTCACAAGGCCACTGGTTCAAATCCCATGGCTGGCACTGATTTCGTAGTTAGGTCCTTGAGCAAGGCCCTTAATCTAAATTTCTCCAGGGACTGTCTGACCCTGTGACTCAATTATATGTCAGTTTGAATAAAAGCATCTGTTAAATATGCAGATGCTATTTGCACAGCAATATTGGCTAAGATTGCCCAAGAGGTACATATCCTCTCATACGGGTAAGAGCTAAGTAGGAATATGATAGATAATATACCTTACCTCACTGAGGGGTCTCATATGGTGGCCCTGAAGGTCAAAACACAACGACATTACAGAAAACACAACATTAAAAAAAAACATTTAAAAAAATACAACAACATTACAGAAAACACTCACTGAACTGTCGTGAGTGACATGGGTACTGTCCAATCGCAATCAGGAAAAGGGTAGGGCCACACTTCTTGTTTGTGATTGGACAATACCCATGTCACTCCAAGGATATTACCCATGTCCGATCACAAAGAAGAAGTGTGGTCCTACCCCTTCCATTTTCTGAAATGTTTTGTTTTCTGTAATATTGTTGTGTTTTTTGAAATCTTGTGTTGTTGAAATGTCGCTGTGTTTTTTGTAATGTTGTGTTTTTTTTAATGTCGCTGTGTTTTTGAAATGTCGTTGTGTTTTCTGTAATGTCGTTGTGTTTTGACCTTCAGGGCCACCGTAGTCTCATGTAGCCGATAAGCTTGTCTCCTCACCTGTCAATTAAAACTGTACCTCAGATTTGAAAGGAAGGGATTCTTCAGGAGGAAAGTTTCAGGAGCTGAAGGCTAGTTTGGAAACACATGATTTCAGCACTGCACACTTGTCAACAGCAAGAACCCGTGACTGAGTATAAACAAAGCAGATGGTGCCAAGGACGCCTGGAGAATCCGCACTTAGGCTGGAAGTCATCTCTAGCTTCTCACTTGGCAGGATTTTCGAAAGAAACACAACTCCCAGATTGACTTGTGGAACTGAGCGTGACGTGACTCAGCGTGGTATTGAAGTGACAGCCATCTGACTAGAACTCATGCCACTCCCCAGGGATTCACCAAACATTTGTGAGACATGAATAGCATGGGGATTCCCTCAGAGGGCCTCGAGGTCTCCACAAGCACTTAACAGCTGTTGGAGAACACGGCAAGGGAGCCTTTTGTCTTCCTCCTTGATGAAGCTGAGGTATGTATGCACTGTTGCTTTGGCCCATCATCCAGACAGGAAAGTCGTTGAAGTGTGTCAGCCTTAATGCAGCAGGACAATCTAACAAAACAAAGCCAAAAATATTTCAGATAGTCACAATGGCATCGATAACATCCTGTGCCTGGCAATGTTTTACCAAGAGGCCACTGAGCAAGGTCTTCAACCTTTTGCTCCAATTTCATTGTCTGTCCTTGCTCTCTGATCCTCACTTGTATGTGGCTTTGGTCAAAAACCATCTGTCATATAAATAAAATGTAATATGCTTTGCAAAATATTTGTGAAAAGGGAAGATTAAGCTTAATAAAGCCAGAAATGTAGCAACTGTATGATGAATCAGGGAGTATGGCTATTGCAGGCTGGGCCATCGGCCTTATTCATTTACGTCGCATGTGCCACGTTATATAACACTGAGTTTTTAGTTATCTGCCTGCAGCTCAGCATCTGTTTTGTTTTGTGTATTTTCTCTTCAGGGTTGCTGCGCTTTCTTTCACCTGTCTCCGTTTCCATCTCTAGCCCGCTCACTTCCTCCCATGTCTGCGTAACCTGCCTCAGTTCTGCATCCTCGTTCCCAACTTTCGGGGCACTCAGTCATCCTCGGGCCTTCCCACACTGACCTTATCACATCCAAGAAGTCTAAATAAAACATGCGAACTGCCATTTTGGAGGAAATTAGTTCTTTGAGATGAATGGCGGGGCACAGTATGCGAATCAAAGTGTGCTGAGGCAGCCTGGGTGAGCGGCGCTGAATCTGTGCTGGGCCAGAGTAAAAAACACGAGTCCTGTGTTCTCACAGATAATCCTTCCCTGACAGCCACAGAAGCTCCATGAAAGGATGGAACAAGCACAAACATACTGATCCCCATCAAATGCACTGGAATAGCTCCCCCGACTTCCATCTCAGCCCCAAGAGCCAGCTGATTTGTAAGAATGCTGCTCCATAATTCAGCCATGGAAATGTACTACTTCAGGGTCCCATTATCAAAAAGATTCCTCCAGAAGAGCCGTCTTTTTCAGATCTGCCTATTTATGATTGCCAGCCACACGGGTCTGAGTCTGAGAGATCAATCATCTCCACAAAGGAGTGAAAGAGAATATTACATTATTCATGTGGTCACACGATGTGTGCAGAAACACCTGTTATTAACATGATGATAATATAAAATGCAACATTCGAAATGTTTTAAAATGTATCACTTTACCATGCAGTATTAACAAAGATGCTCACACAGCCTTCAGCAAAACACAATGCATTTGGTATCCACATGAGTTACTGGCATATTAATTAATACAACTCACCCACATGGCAGGACACACTCACACGATCGGACACACGATCACACACACCATGAGAGATTTAATGATGCCAGTTCACTAGTTGCATGTTTTGGGGGAAATATGTGCAACACAAGAGAATATGCAAATTCCACACATGAAGAGTCGGCGGTGGGATTAAGGCCCCTTATACTATCCAAGCTTCACTTCCTCAAAAACAGGGACATACTGCAGATATGAACCAAACTCTTCCAGCAAGGAAACATAATACTTTCATAGCTCCAACTTTCTTTGTTAAAACATGAAATACATTTATTATCTTTGTCCCACTGAATTCTGAATCTATTTGGCAATGTTCCAATCAGAGTTGGGTAACTCGGGTCCAGAGAGTAAGAGCCCAGACTAGGATTTTGTTTCAACCAACCATCTGAATACTCTGTGACTGTAACTCTTTATGCTCAACTGGTTGGTTGAAACAAAATCCTGGTCTGGATTTTTACTCTCTGGACCTGAATGACCCAACACTGATTCCAACAATGAATTCTCGGACTCAAAATACATCTCCAGCAAAGGTCTCTGCTCATAGCATTGTCTAAACCATATCCCTCAGACTGCTGCAGCTTCTGCACCCAGGATAGTCGAGACCGAGAGGGATGTAATAAAATAACTGGGCACTGAGCTCATAATGAGGGCTATATTCAAAGTGTCACAATGGGCTTCTGGAGCAATGGGGTCAACTGTGACCCCTACACATTCCGAATCCATCTCGCATAAGTAACTAAGGCTATATCAATGTGGAAATGTGAATTCATTTAAAACAATAAAGAACTGCAATATAAAAGTGCCATTTTTTAAGTCTGGGGGGAAAAAGGAAGTTGATGTTCATTAAAATCTCAGAATGTCTGGGGTCTGGAACTACTTTTGACATGTTTAAAGACTTAGTCGTCAGTTTAATTATCTTCAAAAAATTACCCCTGCCAGGTTCCTCCAAGAGTGATATGAGTCCTCTTCTATCTTCTGACCGCTCAGGCAGCCTGTACCAGAAGCTGTCGCCATGACAGCAGCACTTAGTCCTTGAGCTCAATGTCAGTAGCATCACTACGCGATTTCCTTTGTGCCCTATGCGTCAAACTCATGAACAAGGACTGCCTCGCCTCTTCACCTTAGTGGGACACCCACGGGGCACAGAAACCTTTTGGGGGGTTTGGTTACAGTCAGTCACTCAGTTATTTAGCTCACTTCTGATTGGTTATTGTTTAAACCAGGCTGTGATTGGCAGGGCACTGCAACTCCCACCCAACCCAGACTTTAGCTTAATGTATGGCTGGATTTTTAAAGGTGAAGTACTGTTGTGGTATTGCACTGTTGCTTTGTTCAGCTGTTCATTTCTGTAGAACATTATAATCCTCAAAAGCATCTTATACCCGAGTACTAATAAAAAAAACAAGGGTGTCTGTTCTTCTGTGAGTAATATGTTATCAATATTCACAAAGATAAATAACATTGGTATACAGTGATTTTGGTGCCAACAATGTATAAATGGTTATATATTATGTTTATGGTGCTGATTAAGAATATGACTTGTTGACAAGAATATGACGGTTTTGCCAGATTTTGGCTCTAGTTTCTGGGATATTTATTACTTAATTAATTAATGCAACACATTCAGAATTGTAGGAATATTTAAATTTTAGTTACAACTAGTAAGTAAACAGTCTTATATCATACAAAAAAAAATCAAAATATGTAACAATGACAGGAAAAAGTTATGTATGATTTGATTAAATAATAAAATATTGATTAGTTATTAATTGTTATTATTGTCAATGCTTCAAAAAGAAAATGGTTGAAAAAGACGACTAATGTCTACGAAGCGTGATGCGACCTTTGTAAAAAAGCCATCAAACTGGCAACAATGGGCTCTAAAGCCATCGACTCACATATCAGGGGAGAGAAGCACAAGTGTTTTGTCGAAACTCAGACAACGACGCGATTCAGTAGTTTACCAGTCCTGCAAGTACAACCTCTACTGACAGGCTTACACCTGCATTGGCAGTGTCTCCGGATCCCATGACAAGCAATGCCTTCAGTACATTCTCCTCAACCGACACACTGAAAGCAGAAGTGCTATGGGCTGTGCAAACGGTTAGCCGACATCACTCCTACACGTCCAACGATAACATTCACACTGTGGTGAGCAATTTGCTGGGACACAGTTAGTAATTGTAGTAAGTTGTGGTCTACATACCCTTCACAGCTCATTTAATACTGGTTTTGAAGTGTGGATGGTGGATAAAGTGCTCAAAGCACTGCATTTTATTTTCCACTCTGCACCAGCCAGAAGTGAGGACATCACAGCTGCAACATCATCCTCAATATTCCCTCTACCTTTCTGTGGCCATCGGTGGCTCGTAAATTTGCCAGCTGTCGATTGAACACTGCAAGTCTGGTCCTGTATTGTGAAATATGTGGACCTGGTGAAGTCAAAATAGGTGAGAAACCCAGGAACGTCTTCTTTTGACTGCATTTGTGAAGCCTGAATGGAACATCTTCTTCTGGCCAAACTACATTTTTTCATGGCCCTATCATGAATATTTCAACCATTTCTGGCTAAATACCAGACAGGTGTTCCCATGATGCCCTTGCTTTGGAAGGACTTGGCAGATTTGATCTGGGTAAATATTCACCACCACAGTAACAACAGCAATAAATGAACATGCAAACACACACATGTGAACTTTACTCTAACTTTATTTTCAGACTCTCCTTCAGTGCTTTATTATTCATTTCATTACCTAAGACAATGTTAAAGAGTCAAAAGACAAACCAAAAGCTATTGCATTTGTTATCACACACAAGTCGCATTGGGGGAATGCATTGTTTCCATGGATGTCCATTATCTCAAAAACTATAACTAATTCAGCAAAAGTAATGTGATTTTTGCATTCAGAATCCTAAAAATACCCTAAATCCATTCAATAAGCCTTAGCACCTGATTTTTTGTCGACCTGTGTAATCATTGACTCTTGACATATTTCTTCTGCTTGTAGATTATTACATTGATCAATCTTTCCAAATCCACTCCTCATTGACCCCCAAGACATCCCACATCCCCAAGGACTGGGTTGGATTATAGCTGAACGGATAGCTAATAAATTAGCTGAAACTTATCTATGCTCTTTGATTTTCCGCTGCTTCTCCTGTCCATTTAATGTCCTTATCAGCCCTGGTGTACCAAGTGATCCACGCTAGGAACAGCCGAACTGCTGGACACCAGCACCACTGACACATGCATGGATTGGATGTACCCAGGGCAGAAGGGCACATGGGCAAACCTCCACAGCCAACAGGGCCATGCTGATATTCTAGCCCCGGGTGCTGTGTGACCCCGAATCCTAACCAGGAGGTGCTGGGCACACTCCCCTCCGGAGCTGTAATTATGTCTCAGGGCAGTCGGTCACCTCCCATCGGTCACACAGTGACTGGCCACCAGCTCCTCACTGCCATTTCTCCACTATCTTGCCTTCTATGCTTCCTCAGGGGAGCAGCACTTAATGAACTTACAAAGAATTCGGGGGACCAGAGCAAGACGTTGCCTCCAAATGCAGACCCCTGACTGTGAAGCTGACAAGTCTGCCTGACTAAACTCTATTGCAGTGTAGAAAAACTATTTACTGTGAAATACAATCTATGGAGCGATAAATTTGACTCAAGAAGAATCAAAGAATCATTTGAGCAATGTAAATGAGAACTTAGAGATTCACTTTTGGTAACAGTAGAGTATTAGACATTTCTACAGAATGGAGTTAATGATTAAGCATATGCACCCCGTGTGTGGGCCATGCGAGATTGTGAGCAACGCAGAGTACCAGTGTGAATGGACTATGAGATGCATGTTGTAAGCCAAGCACACTACCCAGTGCATGGGTTAAGGAATAGTTTGAATTGCTGTGTATTCTGTGTGAATAGGCTATAAGATAGAAATAATAAGAAATGAAGAATACGTTGATGCCATGAAGCCCTTAAGGAATATTTCATTTGATCATATACTTGCTCATAAAATCTCCAGAATCAAAAATTTGCATCCATTACCCTCCAACTTCGCTTAAACCATCAGGGAGTTGTTAAAACTAGTTGCTTGCAGAAAAACAAAATATATGCAAATCAGTCCCATCCTTATCCACAGGTTTCTTTTGGTTTTCAGAAGTATTATATTCCAAATGTTTTTCTTAGCTACATTTAGGGTTAAGGACAGTGTATTTCTGTTTCTGATTAGAATTAAATGTTGTAAATCGATTGACAAATTAGAGAAAACAAGATAGAGGAAATTAAAAGATCAGTGGAAGCAGGATATGAGAAGTAATTAAAACGTCAAAGAAGAGAATATTAAAAACATCAGTTGAGTAATGAGGGAAATAAAAGGTGGCATTTTGCAGTTACTTACCAGAGTAACTTAGAGTAACATTTCCTGTTTCATTTGTTTGAGAATCAGTTATAGTGCCAAGGGAGACATGGAAATATGGCGACATGAGATGCATTAAGTGTTTCACATTCAGGAAAACTTCACTTAGATCCATGACAATGTTTGTTTGAGAAAATGGAAAATTAAAGAGGAAGGTAATTCAGAGCCGGTTTGAGAATTGTCACGTTTCATGTGTCCATTGGTGAACAAGACAAACTCTGATCCCCTATAAAAGGCATGAAGAAAAATGTAATGTGTGGGCTAGGGATTCACTTAGGAGCCAGACTCAGGGACAGTGCCTCCTGGTAGATGGCTGGTAGCCTAGTCATCCAGCTTACCTGGCCGGGTTCAGCTCAAAATGGCTTTGTGTAGCCATCTTGTGGGTTCAGCACCCACGAAATGAAAGGAGGGGGTCAGGTGTGGTGTCCCTTAGGCGGCAGACACGAAGAAGAAGGATTCAAGCAATAAGCACCACTACTGGGAACATGGACCTAGTGGTGGACTATATGATGATAATTTATTGTGACGGGCTGCAACTGAGTCTGTGATAAGAGCTTCAGAGTCATTGCAAGAATTGCGACACAGCACTACTTAACACTATTATTATAACAAAATAACAAACCGGTGAGAGCCCATTACATGATGCCTATGTGTTCAGAGACTGCAGCAGCATTGCAACAAAAACAGACCGAAATGAAAAAAGTAACTACAGTCTGCATAACATCTAGGCATTGCCTGTATGTCTCACTTCTGTATTAATTATCTGTCTCAGTGGATCTCAACATAATCACTAGATCTTGAACTAAAAACTTAATTGATGTCTTCTAACCAGTTAGCTAAATGAAAGTGAATACGAAAGTTCAAACAAGGAGACCTAATGAATGCAAGCGTGTCCAATCACATCGATCCAGGTTTTATATAAAGAGTTTTTGCTATGGACTGCCTGACAGTGACAGTAAATATATGGAAGTTTAATGATTAATGAACATTACTACAAAAATGAAAGTTTGGTTGGGCTGAGTTGGTTTGTTTGGAAACAAAAAAAATATTATGTATATTGTCAATTGTGATTCTAACCAAAAGTATTGTGCGTACCAGGAGTACGAATCCGTACCTTTACTTGTCACTGGGGCTGCACCCTCAAGGGTCTGCCAATTATATCCTTAGTTGTATGTAAATTGACCATTTAGTCTAATTTAAGGTACAGAAATCCCCAAGAGCATCCAAAAGATACAAACAACATTAATCTACTCCCAATGGATCAAAAATGTTCCTCATAGTCCATTTATGTACCTTAAAAGATACAATTACCTACAGCTAAGGGTACAATTGGTAGACTACTGAGGGTACTATCCCAGTGACAACTAATTCTACCCTCAAAGGTACAAATTAATATCCTTTTTTTCTGACAGTGTATGGGGAAAGATGGTAGGCAGTAGTGGGGATACTTACAAGTCACAGGCTTAGTGTGGCACAGCTGGAGTTTAATCTGGTGAACAAGGGGGTTGGTCCTACAAGACTGCTGCCGAATGGAATGCTCTGATTGCTGTTTGTGCATATTCATTGAATAGCGATCCCGAGTACCCAGTCTTCTTAAATAAAACAAGTGAAGCACTTCAATTAATTAAACTACCACCTCCTGAGAAATGTCTCTCGTTGTCAGGTGAGTTTAGGGACATTAAGTCTGAATACAGTAAGAGTTGCGTCCACATCCTTTACACAATGTTGAAGCTATTTAGAGTGGGCAGCAGTGGAAGAGTGACCTCATTCATCAAGAACCTCCAGCATGTACTGGAATGATTGGATTGATTCAGAATATATGGTGGTGGTGAAATCAACACCTCCAAATCTGACGATTGTGCTTTGTCCAGAAATAGCAGGTTGTGCCTTTGAGATGAGTGGGAAAAGTCTACCTTTGGTTCAATAGTTTAAGTGCCTTGGGAGCGTGTTCCAGGTTATGTTAAGATGGAACATGAGATTGTCAGGTGAATTGGTTTGCTGGCTGCAGTTTTATGCAGTGGTGAACTGACAGTTAAATCATTAAAATGAGGCTCAGCTTTCCAGTCAATCTACAGGTTCCTCTCAATAACAAGACAAAGATTATACTAGTGGTCATAGCAAGAGTGGTCTTGGTAACTTGTCTCCCATGAATGAACTTGAGGTGCAATGAATCATGGGATTGTTCTCGCGTGGATTCTCCACAAAGTTTCTGGATTCCATGACAGGGTGAGTAGTTTGGAGATCTGGAGGGAGGTTGACATTTAACCACTGCTCTTTCAGACCAAGAGGAGCTGGCTGAGGCGGTTCGGGCATCTTGTAAGGATACCACCTGGGTGGCACCCTAGCCGGCTGATCTGGGCATACCCCACTGGGGGGAGGACCATGGCAGGACCCAGGACATGTTCAAGGGATTATATCTTCCAGCTGGCTTGTGAATGTTTAGGGCAGTGTTTCTCATCCTGGGCCTTGGAGAACCCCCCCCCCCCCGACGGTCCCCGTTTTTGCTCCCTTCCAGCTCCAAACTAAACAATCCACATCTTTGAATTGGACTGTCTGGCAGTGACAGTAAATATATGGACTGTCTGGAGGTCCCCGAGAAATCACCGGTCCAGAGATAAGGATATGGAAGAACAAATCTGCTCTAAACTGCTCTGCATAATACAGCCCTTAACAGGGGAAGCAGAGAGAAAATGATGATTATCAGGTACTAAAGAGGGAGGAATTACATCATCCTGGACTGGGACTAATAATTTAGTAATATTTTGCTGTCTTATGATGTAAGGTAGCAATTTGCAGGGAACAGAGTGAAAATGAGGTTGCCCATGAATTAATTATTAGCTTCATTATAAATACATACTTTTCAAACGGAGCAATGGTAAAAATTATATCGTCACTGCAGACTTGTTCCATGTATGTATTATATGGGTATAGCACATCATTTTATCAGGTGCCTCTAATGAGAGTGTGCTTCATGAATGTATTTACACGGTTCTGATTGACTCCATGTCCCAGAATCCCTTGGCCTGTCACTTGTAAAAAGCCAGCTAAGTGTCACACGAACCCTGCAGCAGACACACAGGGAACTTCCTCTCTTAGGCTGTTCTTCAGGCAGGTTTCGTCTCTCTCCTAACGAGCTCTGTCTCATGGCTCAAGCTTCTGGCCGAGCCCACGCTTCCGCGAAAGTCCATATCATGTCGGTACCACGCCCGTTTTTGGGGGGGTATGGGTCTGTAGACTTTGCTGATCAGGGGACGTCTCCCTCTGTGGATTTTGTTATAGGGCTGAACCAAATTTTGAAGGTGGGATTCTTTCCCAACATGACTATCTGCCGTCTGCCTTATCGGTAACAGAAAAAAAAAAATCAGTATGTGGTTACAAGTCTAATCTCCACATAGAGAACGTCCTACTTCTTGTTTATATGACTTATTACATTTTACTTTTTATTTATCATGAACAGTACATATCATATACCCATCTGTCCTATCTAGAGTGATGGGGTTCTGAAGCTAACAGGAACAAGACAGGGACAACCCATGATGGGCCACTCACCCACCTCAGGGCACACACACACACACACACAGACACAGGTTTGTAATTATATCTTTGTGGTGTCTCTCCATTCATTTCCATTAGGAAAACCCTAATCCCAACATAATCTTAACCCGTACCCAGCCCTGACCTTAACCATAAGTAACCAAACAAACTACGAGACTTTTGGCTTTTTTAGTTTTTGATTGGACTCACAGATCTTTGTGGGGACCTGAAAAATAGTTCCCACAACAACAAAATAACAGGTTTTTTTTATCACACTGTGAGGGACATTTGGTTCCCACAATGTAATATAAACCTAATCCACACACACACACAATTAAGTAAGAACCACTATAGCCTGACACTGTTCCATAGGTTTCCTGCAGGTAAAACTGGTTTTAAAAAATGCAGTTAGGTCAACAGACGTTACTAAGTTACCCATAGTGTGTGTGTGTGACTGTGTCTATGTGTGTCTGTCTCGTCAGTCTCTGTGTGACTGTCTGTGTCACTGTGACTGTCAGTCCCTGTGTGACTGTGTCTGTCAGTCTCTGTGTGTCTGTGTGACTGTGTCTGTAAGTCTCTGTGTGTCTGTGTGACAGTGTCTGTCAGTCTCTGTGTGACTGTGTCTGTCAGTCTCTGTGTGTCTGCGTGACTGTCTGTAAGTCTCAGTGTGCGTGTTTGACTGTGTCTGTCAGTCTCTGTGTGTCTGTGTGACTGTGTCTGTCAGTCTGTGTGTGTCTGCGTGACTGTCTGTAAGTCTCAGTGTGCGTGTTTGACTGTGTCTGTCAGTCTCTGTGTGTCTGTGTGACTGAGTCTGTCAGTCTGTGTGTGTCTGCGTGACTGTCTGTAAGTCTCAGTGTGTGTGTTTGACTGTGTCTGTCAGTCTCTGTGTGTCTGTGTGACTGTGTCTGTCAGTCTGTGTGTGTGTGTGTGTGACTGTGTCTGTCAGTCTCTGTGTGTCTGTGCGACTGTGTATGTATGTGTGTGTGTGCCCTGTGATGGCCTCACCTTGCATTGGCTGTTCTGCCCCTCCTGGTATGGGCTGCAGGCAGCAGTAACCCCATACTGCACAAGTGCTTATGTAAGATCTGTGGATGGATTTACTTTATACACACTAGCCGTGTTTGCATAACCATCAATCTCTGGTACACAGCTATTATATTGAAAACACATGCAGGATATTTTTCATTTTTTGTATTTGAAACCTTTTAACACTGAAAGATGTGGTTACCCGGCTTTGTGCTCTTCATATTAGCATAAAACAGACAAAGAATCCCTAAACATATGCTGTTAGATAGCACACTTTGATATTTCCTGCTAAAACTGGTTTATATTTTGCTTGAATGATTACATACTGGATTTAAGATGTGTCAGAAATGTGCCTCTTCCATGGTTTTGTCAAAAACATGCAACTTGCTGTCTGAAGGGATGAGTACAAACAGTTGAAGGTCTACTGGATAAGCAGCAGATAAAATATAAACAGCTACCGAACAAAGGGGAAAAAAACTATATATCAAGACAGTCAAAGGAGACCAGACAGACCGTTCAGATTCAGACAAAGTGTGTAAGACTTCGCAAACAAACCTGGAGAAACACAATACAGTAAATGGTCTGAGTTGATTATGTGAAAAGGGAAGCAGATGAGATTAATACTCTGGGGAAGCAGAATGGGATAGAACTGGCAAACCGCTGAATGTAGGTGCGACTGGTTTTAGCTGTTTTTAAATAATTTAACTGGTTTCAGTATTTCAAGATTCAAGAGGTTTATTCATCACGTACACAGTCGTACCCTGGTCACTCCAAGCAGCTGCTCATGATTAACAAAATATAGAGGAAAAATAAGGAAAAATAATAATATAACATGAAACAATATATATGAAATATTCAGCAGTACATAATCTATACATAAGTGATAGGTAAGAGGTATTGTGCTGTGCAATATAAGTGCAAGGTGTGAGGTTTGCTGTGCTGCACAGCACAAGTGTGCTACTATAGCTTTGAATGCTTATTGGGCTACAATCAGAAAGGCAGCAAATTCCTATGACTGCTTGGAATCTGCCAGCTTGATTGTCTCCAGTTCTTCCATAAATAAGGAGCCGAGCTTCAATATGATAAAAATGATGGTTCCGTAATTGTAGTGATCAGTCGACTGTGGAGGCGGAATTAAATTATTTGCTGCATTTTCTACTTTAAATGGCCCATAGTGATTTTATCACTTGTGTGTGTGTGTGCATGTGTGTATAAATATCTCACTTTGACTGTTTCACCTCATTCTTTTGGTGTTGATGTGAAAGGCATGCAAGATAACAGTGCTGGAGAAAGTGGCTGATGTCACTGAATGGGGAAGACAAGGCCATCAGCTACGGGGCCGCATCCAGGTCTGAGGCTGAGAAGCTCCTTGTCTTAGGCAGTAATAACGAGGTGATTTTGTCATTAGAGGTTCTTAGATTTAATGACTAAAGCCTTAACGACTTAATGATTATACATCAATATTTTATAAGCCATATATGTCACCTAGAGCAGTCTCGTATTTTTACACACTTTTGCATAGTTGAGGCACTAAAACTCAGAGTTAGTCTATCAGTCAAACCAACACCTGGTGAATTTTGTTGTGTCATAACTAGGGCAGTGTTTCCCAACCCAGTCCCCAGTGAACCCCCGGACAGTCTCTGTTGACTTGATGCTTTAGTGCAGTGTTTCGCAACCCAGTCCTCGGGGAACCCCGGACAGTCCACGTTTTTGCTCCCTCCCAGCTCCCAGCCAATGAGGAACAATGAATACCTGGTACAGGTGCGCTGGGAGCTGAGAGGAAGCAAAAACGTGGACTGTCCGGGGTTCCCCCGAGGACTGGGTTGCGAAACACTGCACTAAAGCATCAAGTCAACATCCATCCATCTTGTAACTGTCTTTCCTGGTCTGGTTCACAGCGCATCCTGAGCCTGTCCCAGGCTTCATTGGACACGTGGCTGGGGTCCCCCCTGGATGGGCTGTCAAATTAAAATGTGCCATAGAAATAAGACTTGCCATTGTGAATTGCAGGGGGAAAAAACTGTTTACTTATGTTTGCAGTGAATGTTTACCGATGTCCACCATGAATGACTGTTTACTGATGTCCGCCATAAAGAACAGGATTGTATATGTCCTGAGTGGACTGAGCAAATGCACCCACCTCAAAGAACTCTGCAGAGTGGATTGTGGCTGAGTTGTCAGGTAAACACAACGGCACGATTGTTCCCCAGTGCCATAGCAATCAAGCATAATGGAATTTAATGATAAACAGTCAAGACGGTGTTTTTTTGTCTGTTGAATTTTTTTTTCTCTCTGCTGGGGATTTTAGTTAATCAGTGAAAAGGCGCTTCTGCAGCCCTGCATGGGTGAATGCAATCTCAGTTAACACATCTGCCAAACATAGTAGGTGCATTGACGTTTATTGCTCTTGGGGGTAGTCAAGGTTCTGGGTACCCGGGCTGGTGGTAACAAGAACAACAGGGTAACCAATGGCTTACAGAAATGGCCAGAGACAAACGAATCTGCTTAAGACTTGAGATGCATCCTTTCCTGTGAGATTTTCCACTGCATTTTACCACTAAACACACAGCTGGAAATGATGAGCTGAAAAGGATGCGCAGTACTTGTCAACAGCATCAAATTGATTACTATTCTCAAAATGTACTTTTTTTTTTGTTTTAACAATTATGTGAAGAGTCTTTTCTAAGTGCTACCTGCTATCACCAAGCATAATAGAGCAGGTGCATATTGGTAAAACAGGCCTGGAGAACAACATTATGGTTGCATTTTACGGCTCTGTTAACCATTCCCTGATTTTCGGTTTCATGAGTCTCTTTCTCGAACAAGAGGGAGATGCCAGACTGTCAGGCTCAAAGATTATTACTCAAAGAGTCATAATTTGCCCAGCAAACTAGAGGTGGAATTACGTAAATCGAGACTGAAATGGCAGATTAGCCTGAAACTAAAAATTTTACTGACACAGATACCACTATTGTGATTTATTTACTTGTTTGCTCATTCATTTATTTGTTTTTTTATTTGTTTGTATATTTTGAAAGCATATGACTTTAGTCTAAATTGAAAGTATTGGATTGTATGATTCTTTCAAAACACAGATCCTTTCTTCAATTAACCACATAACTCTAACCCGCCCACCCATCCATTTTCTGTACTGCTTATCCTATTGAGGGTCACGGGGGGTACAGAGCCTATCCCAGAAACAAGGCCAGGATCAGCCCAGGAGGGGGCGCCAACCCGTGGCAGGACTCACTCCATAATCATACTCTAACGGTACGTACATATGTATGTATTTATGTGGGTGGGGGGGTGGGGCAGTCTCACATTAGGCAACTAATTCACACTAACATTTTCTTACCTGCAATTTTAAGATGCTACTTGAATGTTGCATAAGATTATATGTGAATGTTGCATAAGTATATTATATAAGCACGGAAAACTATTATTAATTTTTATTCTTATTTGAAACGTGAAAAAATGTAACATGTTCACTGCAATGTTTTGTACTGTCTATTATTTTTGCAGAACTTCTTGTAACTTTACATGCTCTACTGTATATATATAAAATGGAAGTAGCTTCATATCCCAGATTTCCTGAGGACAGCGTCACCACAGCACTGCAGCAGCACTTATTACTGGGTTATATGCACTTGCTGTTAACACCAAGTCTAAAATAATCTTGACCAAACAATATAAATAATGTATTTGGCACCCCTGACAAACATGGTGACATTTGCTGAAGTGAATTCTGCATGTCCCCAACAAGACAGAAATACTCCAACCGGATCCTGAAAGGTCACCGGGTATTGATCTGCCCCTAGAGGAGGCTTGGATTCCGCTCCGTACACTCAGCACAGGAGCAGGACAAATGCTAGAATCGTGACACGCATCGGGGAAGTTCAAACGGAGGCTGGGGGGGTTCTCTTTTTGGGACTGTGCGTGTTCCGCCTCACAAGCGTCAGCAAGAGGCAAGTGTGGGATTCAGGTGCCATCCCAGGACAGGTTGGATGTAAACTGACAATGTCTCCATGAAGCAGCGGTGGAGTGACCTTCTATGACAATCAAGGTCAAATGGCCCATTTGTCAGCCTTCAGCATCTCCTACATGCCACAACATGACTGCCAGTTCTAACTGCGCATGGATCTCCTCACCATGTAGTTTATTTTGAGTCTGATCTGATTTTGTTATTAAAGAACATAAAGAATAAGTGGTTCTAAATCATTTTTATAGCCCCTTTATAATTGGACGAAGGTGATGACGATGATGATGATGATGATGATGAGTATTATTTGTATATAGGTTGGAACAACCATAGTAATACAACTTGAATTTCATCTACTTGAAACCACAAAATGTATATTTATAATTTGTACCATACTTTTTATGGTTTTCCCCTCAAAAATAATATAGATAATTTTTTACTACATCAATGATTTTTTTTTCTTTTTTCCCCAATGATGCCTTTCTGAGATGCATAAGCTGTCCAGACTTGGGGCTCCAGCACTTTGGACAGCGATCTTCTGGGCCCAGGCGATCGCGGGACATGAGGGAGACTCTGCGGTTAATCAGGCCCTCGCAACAGCTGGTCCGGCTGCTAGTGAACCTCTGCCCTCTTCAGCAAAAGCAAACTAATATTTATCTGCAAGATGACCAGAGCCCAGCTCTGCACTCCACCCTGTGCTAATGCAGCATTGTTCTGGGGCTAGGAACACTGGCTTTCACTATATTCACCAGAGACGTCAATGAAGCCGACTAAACTGTCTGGTATTCTCCATGAATATTGGGCCCTTTGGCCTCCAGCAGCCCATGTGTGCTTCTCATACGGACCTGTGTGTGCTCCCTGTGCTGTCCTGTGTGTGTTCCCTGTGCTGTCCTGTGTGTGTTCCCTGTCCCATCCTGTTTGTGTTCCCTGTGCCGTCCTGTGTGTGTTCCCTGTGCTGTCCTGGGTGTGTTCCCTGTGCTGTCCTGTGTGTGTTCCCTGTGCCGTCCTGTGTGTGTCCCAGTGCTATCCTGTGTGTGTTCCCTGTGCTGTCCTGTGTGTGCTCCCTGTGCTGTCCTGTGTGTGCTCCCTGTGCTGTCCTGTGTGTGTTTCCTGTGCTGGCAAGTAATGCAGTGACTGATTACATTTATAACCCTAAAGGCAGCCAAATTACTGTAACATAATATCTTGCTCTGACAATGGCTAAAAATGCAAGTTATTTTGGACTGAAAAAATGTCAGCCAACCAATGTGAATATAAACTGTGCAATATTTAAGGAGGTGCAGTGTTTAGCTTTAAGTATAGACTGGTATGATACAGATCAAGTGTGTGTTGGTTATTTATGGCAGCCAATTCTGGAAAGACAAAAAACAAGATTTGTTTCATAATAATCTTATTGCATATAGTTTTGAAAGCGTCAGGGCCACCATTTTTGGGAACTTTAACACCCCCGAAAAAAAGAAATATGCATTTATTGGCTTACATCACAAACAGTCTTTTATATAGGTATGCCAATACCCCCCTCCCATCCATGCGTCTCTAATTACGCCCTGGCTCCTAAATATTCTCTTCTTAATTACACACGTCTTTCTTTCTTTGTTTAAGAAGGGAAGTTTACGTACCTTATGATGTTTGGTTGGACTGATTTTAAGTAGGCTAAATGGGAAAAAATACCATTGATTGATTTAAAATAGCGCCAACTAGAGTAAATGACATTTACAGAAACAAATTATTTGTTCCGAAAACACGAAAAAAATATGGCCAGTTGAGTATTTTTTCAATTTAGATTCTTCATCTTTTCTCTAGTCTGGAATATTTTGTTCTTTTTTTCAGGTATGCGATGCGTGATACATGGCATCAAGGCCACTGCAAACATTTAACAAAGAAAAATCAGAGCATCCTGCTTTTTCCAAAAAGCCCACGTCTGGGGGATTAGCACCTGACCGGCTGCAGAAGATTTCCCGAGTGTTTGCATTTGATTATCTTATTTTGCAATCAGATTCGAACAGCATCAGGGTTAGTGCTGCTCTCTGTCGGCTAGAATCCGATCTCAATCCACTTAAAGGGGTCGACGCGACAAGTGGTTGATGTCTTGCTTTCAGGTGTCAAAACGTGATATGCGGGAGAAAGTAGAGAGAGGCAGGACTTTACGGAACGGTGCGGAGCGCTGGCAGTTTTAACAAGTAAACAGACAACCTGTGCAAGAAATGGAAATCGTAAGCAAATTACCGGCGATCACCGTGCTTCTGCTTCCTATTCCTGCAACAAGGATGACAGATAAACAAACGCCGTTTTTAGATAGTTATACCAGGAGCTTTTGGAGATTTTTACTGGACGCACGGAGGAAACGAGGTTGTCATTACTGACAGCAATCGGAGCAAATCTGTTCTACGTCGTTAAAGTTTGTCTGCTGTAGCCTATGGGTGGGACTGAATATTCTTTTTATTTATGGTTTATTACCAGCTAACGTGATGGACCGGAAAACAGCGTTGTATTTGCATCTTTTTGGTGTTGAAATATGAAAAAAATTCGCTGACTAAGCTTAATTGCTTCCCACGGTATTGATTTTATTATTACTGTAATTCTTTACACTTTCATATCACAATACGTAAGAATGTGGCGCATTAGCATAAAACATTAAAAGACAATTGTAGCATATATCATTTAAACATTAGAATCTAGACTTTTATGGCAAAGGAGAGCTATAAATGCTTTTCGATAAATAAACAAAGCGAAAACGCAACAATTGGATTTAGTGTTGCTAATCGCTTACAGCGACGCACGTTGCAGTCACGGCAAAGAACAACATGATATCAGACCAAAGTTATTGTCTGTCTCCCCCTCTGTGTATTGCCACATTTTAATTCTCCCCCTGGAGTGGACACGGTCTGGGACAGAGCTGTTACTTGGTTGACAGCGACATAAAGCAAAAAAGAGAAAGAAATACAGGTGTCATTTCGACTGGCGAATTCAGGAATGGACTGTGGAGGCTTAGTGTTCAACTTGAGATAATGTGGAGCCACGATCGGATCAGCCCAACAAAATAATGGCTTGTCGTGGCTGCTGCTGTGGGCTCGGTCCATTAAACGAGGATAATGCGAGGTTCCTGATGCTGGCACTTCTCATCATCATCTACCTCCTGTGCGGAGCCGCCGTCTTCTCGGCGCTCGAGTACCCCAGAGAGAAGCAGGCGAAGGAGAGGTGGGCGCAGAGATTCGATCATTTCACCCAGAAACACAACTTGAGCAAAAAAGACCTGGAAAACTTTCTGAGATACTACGAGGAGGCCAATGTCGCGGGCATTCGCGTGGACAGCACCAGACTCCGCTGGGATTTCACCGGGGCTTTTTATTTCGTGGGAACTGTGGTTTCCACCATAGGTAAGCGATGATCCACTTGATGACAGAGAAAATTGTTGTTTTTACTACCAGAAAGTGCAACACAGGCAGTATCATGCCCAGTCGTCATAGTTACACGCTCATTAGCAGGAAAATGGAGATTGCGCTGGATATTAACATTATTGGATGCTTCACTTAAAGGCGGGCTGGGATTAGGCTACTTAAATGGTTTTGTACAAAATACATAGTTGCTTCTTTTAAAATGTTTATTTCATTCATATGGTTGAGAAGAGATGAAAACGTTTCAAATTTGATTGTAAGATTTCACTTTAATCCTGTAATTGATGTATTCTAAATTCACACCGCCAGAATAAAATTAGACTATTAAGTAAAACGCTTTCCAGTTCGCTTTACATTTAGGCCTACTTTCAGTTACAATTAACGGAAATATCAACACAGATCAGATGTTTACATTTTTACTTCTTGGTTGATGAATAACCTGCCTTTTCACCCAGAGTGTTGCCTTAAGAATCTATTTAAGAATCTATTATACAAAACGCAAATATTTGCATAATGTCTTTAAATATAAAGTAACTTATAGACATAATAATCACACATGAAATACAATCACTAGTTTAACGACATTAAATAGCCACTTTCAATGTATGGATATATGTTTATATTTTGTGAAATGTTGGTTTATGTTTGCCATTTTTATTTGGAAAGCCAGTGCAGGGTGATGATTTAACATGACAGTCATGTAAAAGCTGTATAAAGGACTGTAAGTAATAATATAATATGGGATACAAAACACACACACATATATATATATATAAATCTGTATTTTATTGTACACACACAGTACACTATGTACTGTTAGGACAGTTCATATCAGGCTCCTAGAATTAGGACTGAAGCCCTTCATTAATGAGAAACTGGTAAAAGCCAGGCTGGAGTTTGCAAAAAAAAGAGACATTATTCACACACACACTCATAAACTGAGAAATAAGTAAAACAAAAAATTGTGATATGGTCTGTTATTTTTTCCACAGCTGCACACACACAAAAACAAACAAACACACACACACACGCACATGTAGGGTAAACATATCCTTATGGGGACCGCTCATTCATTTCAAAGGGAAAAATGCTAA
>JAODUD010000039.1:12607339-12625588 GCA_026784285.1 Stomatorhinus walkeri | reverse complement strand
TTATCACATTATGGGGACATTGTGTCCCCATAAGGATAGGTATACCCGCTCGCACACACGCACACACACACACACACGCAAATCAAAGAGAGTGAAAATGTATGTATCCCAGCCAAGCCTCAATCATGGGGTGGTGCAACAAGGTCACCTCAGGTCAGGCCACGTGTTCCAGTCTCACCTTGTGGAGATTCGCCTTATTCTAGCGGAACACAAAATTCTCTCATCTAAAGAGGAATGGCTGTCTGTCCTGAAATTATTATGAAAATTATAAGCTAGCTGTGACACCTCTGTTATGTGGCAATCAGTTTGTGATATTGCTCTCAGACAGTGGTATCTGGCTCTGAATCCTCTTTAAGCCGAGCACTGAACATTGCTCTTTGATTGTGAGGCTCATAACTTACTTTGGTTAGGAGTCTAGTTTTTGGATTTGTGATTTATTAACAGGTGTCCATCAGGGCTGCCTGACATATGGAATTTTGCTACTGAGCTGACGGGATTTTTTTAATTAGCCAGCATCTTGCTCGGTTAATCTAGGTCTTGATTAGGTGCCATGTTGAGCGACCACTACCTTGTGTTTAGGATTGTTCTGGTTATCTTGTTTTTGTGAATCAGCCCCATCCTGATTCCCACGTCCTGGTTCCTGTTCCGAGTTGGCCGGTTCTTGGCATTTGAGGCTACCTTTGGTGCCTCTCTTCCTGAAGCTGGCCATCCAGTCAGCAGCACCAAATCCTTCTGGTTACCTGCTTCCTGCAGTTTGCTCTCCAGTGGTTACAGGGACCATGGAGCATTGTGGGTGTGTAGCCCAGTGCGCCAGCTTTAGCTGTGTGGTCTCAGTCACTGTTGTGACGTCTGCCACTCTAAGATGGACGGTCTGTTCTTCTCTGGTTTTGCTTAGGATTGATTCACATTCCCAAAGCACCGCTGTTAAAAAAAAATAAACAAATGCATGAAGATCCCAGGGGTACCTGTGTATCTGAGTGCACAAAGACGCCATGCAAAAGGGAATCTTTCTCACTGTCACCAGTGGCAACATACTGCCTGTCGGTGTTGGGGGGGGGGGGGTCGTCACAGTGGTGATCGGCAGCTGTGAAAATAAACACAGATCATTCTTATTAGGAGACACAACTCTGCGATCTTAACAAGCTAGAGGCTCTCCGTTTGGTGGGGGGGATCAGCTCTCTCTGGCCGCTCCCTCCCATTGGCTCAGCCTTTACCAGTCCCAGCAGCTACAAAAGAATGCCTCTTTTCTGCTCTCCTTTGTGAGGAGTTTTCTCAAAGCACCTGACTTACCTCAAAACACCTACAGGCTTAATTCCTCCTTGGAGTCACTCTCATGCACTGATGCTAAGCCCTTGAAAGAAAAGTTAAACTTCCTGAAGGCTAGTGTAGGCTTCCTAGGCAAGATAAATGGAAAGATCTAAAATTAAAGTGTGCACATATGTATGTAATTCATAAATGTAGTGAGAAAATAAAGAATAATACGTATACGCTGCATATAGGTACATTTAATGAGTAATCTTTTAGCCCAAGATGAATTCTGACATATAAACGTGTGTGTTGACTCTGTCCAGTCAGTTTCCCAATAGCCCTAATCTTGATCTTTGACCTTCTTTTTTGTTGCCCAGGATTCGGAATGACGACCCCCACCACCGTGGGCGGGAAGGTCTTCCTGATCTTCTATGGCCTCATCGGCTGCGCCGCCACCATCCTCTTCTTCAACCTCTTCTTGGAGCGTCTCATCACCGTGCTGGCCTTCGTGCTCAAGTCGTGCCACGAAAGGCAGAGGCGGCGGAGGGGGGTGCTGCCTCACGGCAATCGGCAGGCATGCGGCGCCCCCGACGGCCGGGGCGAGAGCCTGGCGGGATGGAAGCCCTCGGTGTACTACGTCATGCTGATCCTGTGCCTGGCGGCGGTTCTGGTGTCCTGCTGTGCCTCAGCCATGTACTCGGCAGTGGAGGGCTGGGGATACTTTGACTCGCTCTACTTCTGCTTCGTGGCCTTCAGCACCATCGGCTTCGGGGACCTGGTGAGCGGCCAGCGGGCACTGTACGAGAACCAGGCAGCTTACCGGCTGGGCAACTTCCTCTTCATCCTAACGGGCGTGTGCTGTATCTACTCGCTCTTCAACGTCATCTCCATCGTCATCAAGCAGGTGCTCAACTGGATCCTGGGCAGGCTAACCCGACCCTGGTGTGCTCATGCTGCCACGTGCTGCCCGCGTATGGGGCTCCGCCCCCGCCGTAACGCAGTGGGGCCTCGCCGCGCCCGTATCCGCCACAACGTCTCCATCGAGACGGATGCTGTCAACGACAGTGAAGAGACGGACGGGCGTCGCATGTCTGGGGAGATGATCTCCATGAGGGACTTTCTGGCCGCCAACAAGGTGAACCTGGCCATCATGCAGAAGCAGCTCTCGGAAACAGCCAATGGGCACCCGCGGCAGTCTGGCTCTGGATCGCGCCACAATGGCTTCTCCGACGGGGTCGGCGCCCTGGCCATCATGAACAACCGGCTGGCGGAGACCAGTGTGGACAGATGACTCCGCACCCCCAGTGCAGTGCAGGTCTGGGCAGTGCAGTGACGGATCGGGCTAGAATTGCAGTGCATCTGTTTGCCGAGTGTCAGCATTGCACTTGTACCCTGACCCAGCAAAGTACAGCCGAAGAATCATTCGCCTTTCCTCTCTCCCCTACTCGTCCTGCGATTCAGTGCCATAGGCCGCTAGTTTTCCACATCTGAGTCGTGCAGGATGGCCGAGGTTAGGCGCTTCTGCATTGCGAGAGAGCCGCCCAAAGAACTCGTTCACCCTACCAGCACTTTGCTCATTTAAATGCAAGCCAGACCTTTTTATTTATCAGATTTAATTGTGCCAGCTTTCAAAACAATTTATACTATGCAGCATATGCAATGAAAGTCTAAAAGTGAAGAGAAATTGTACCTATACATGCAAAGCTAAGCTTACTCGTGATGGATTGTAAAAATACAGAAGTTAAACACGATATCTCAGAACTTTGTTTCTGTAGGGGGAAATGTAAGTACTTGCTTTATATTAGCCTCTTATATACTGAGGTAGCTAACAGTCCAGGGTCTGCAGTAGGCAAGCGATTAGGTGTTTAGTCTCAGTCTGTCTCACAGTGTGGTCATCACTGAGTGTAGCAGTTCAGTTCACTCTTCATTAACGGTGCCCACGGTGACATAAACGATTCTTAATCTACGGATCGCCGGAACAAACCAAGATATCTGTCAGTTGGTCGGTCAGTCGTCGCCTGTTAATTACTCTGTCCATTCAACAGAGACGACCTGTGCAAGTGTTTATTTTTCTAGCTCTCACATTATAGCAATGGGAATAAATGAAATACTCTATAAATACTGCTGGGGAGTGTGATCCACTTGGGGGCCAGTGGGCTCTGTAGTCGCAGAGGAACTCAGACACTGAATAATGCATCATCCAGGAGGAGGACGCCACTTGTATGGCCCCTTTGAAACAGCAGAACAAAGAAGCATCCATTACGCGGTGAAACGCCCACGCCAGGCGCCTCTGACATCATAAAAGCCCCGTGGACGGACGCGCGGGAAGGAGAGTGATCAGAGCGGCCCATCGAATCTTCTCCAGCCCCGCAGCCCAATCACGCGACACTTGACTTGAAAAGGCGCGAGATGAGCACACCGCAAGTGGGATGAAATGAGACATTCATGAGCAATTGTGCATGGACTCTGGTCCCTGCACAGGTTAGTGTGCTTGCGAGCGTGTGTGAAAACATAAAATCTAATTAGATATTTTTATATGAGACAGCAGGCGATGTGAGGCGTTGCACTGAAATAGCTGTATTTTTACACCTGATGGTTGGTACAGCTACTCTTGTCTGTTTAATCCTTGAGAAGCACATCACATGTTAACCGCTTACATAGGAGGTCTCAACAAGAGGTCTGCAGAAAAGGCTCCTGTATGTCACTTTAAGACGCTCCTGATGATATTTAAGAAATGATCAATTTGGTCCTGCCAGGAGAAAATGCTGGGCCACCTGCTGCTTTAAAAAATGATGGGCACCCATAACTCTGTTTTCCACCATCAGTGTTCTCATTCTGTGCATAAATGGCTTCCACAGGGACACTGAATGGAACAACTCTCCAAGAAATACACTGAAATGCCACCCTCTGCTAGCCTCGTGTCAACTTTCTTCTGCCCCCGAGCCTTGCTGACACCGTAGAGTATTCCTGGCTTATTCTCAGCATTTATTATGTGTTCACGCTCACTTTTATATTAAAAAAGTGCCTTTTACATTCCTTATGTGTCAGACACCATGAAATTACAAGTTGTTCACAATCATGTGTTATTGTGAACGGGGGACGACTTCGTATAAATGTTGCAGTCAAGTTTAAAAAGATTTGTTTGATAAAATCTGCTGCTTTTTTGCTGCTGAGTCATATACATCGACGTGATGTGATTGTTGTGGGAAGATGGTTTCAAGAAAGTATTTAATTGTGCAGATCACACTGATTGAACCCACTTTCATGTTTACAAAAAATAGTCGTCAGTGAAAACGGAGACATTAGCTCTGCTTTCAAACAGAACATGGGCTATCGACATTTTATACTGCCTTTATTAGACTTACCAAATTATTTTTCAAGGCCTCCTAAACGTCAGGGAGTAACAGGTCATTTCGAAACAGCCCAGGCCTCCACCACGATCTGCACCCACAAGTTTTCATTGTCATGACGAGATTGTTAACCATCTACCCTAGCATAGGTAAGACTGGCTGACATTGATGTTAGATGCTAGCCAGCCAATTGTACTGCTGGAGAGCAAGAACAGAGGCTTATAGATCATTCATAATAGGTATAATAGTCATGCTTTACAGGAGGTGTAAAACACAGTACCTTTCCTTTGTTCTGAGAAGTTAGAGAATTAAGTATTTAGTTCCATGCCTTCTCCCACTTTCATCTGGTGAGAATGCATCATATTAGTGAGGGTTCAGCACGCCGCTTTTATGGGAATTGATTTGCTGAGGCTGGCAGCTGTTGTGCCATTTTATTTTCGAGAGAGAAACACCTCACTTGTTGTCTCAAGATGCCGCAAAGAGCTCAGTGAGAAAAGCCACAGTGTAGCATTTCTGCACAGAAATGCACAGTCGCACAAATGCAAAATATGTCCACAAAGTGGTTTCTGTAGAAAAAGCATAGCAACGTTAATGAATTATTCCACCCTAGAATCCAGGAGAATGGATGTCTGCATACCCTGAACCTACATGTCAGATATTGCAGTGCTGAGTCCACTGGTTATAAACCCCGTGAGGTTTATTGGTTTCTCACTTCAAATATTATTCTTTGGCCTCTTCGCCAATACAGCCCTGACCAGCCTACAGTCCGCTGGCCTGGCTGCCATGTTGTCTGTTGAATAGCGATAAATGCAGGGGAGGGGCTGGGGGGCACAGCAGGGAAAGTGAGGCAGAGGCTTCTTAGCACGTCTTAGATATGTGCCTTCATAACTCAGACCAGCTTTCTCTCTCTCGCACACTCTCATTATGACACTGACAAACACACAAACATATGTACAGGAACATGTCAGTCTCAGTAATAATCATTAAATGCCAAATTATTGCTTAAATGTGGGGGCATGCAAATCAATAAAATTCTCGCACCACTGAACATCCTGCTGATATTTGGCACATTGTCTCTGATGGCTCCAGCAAGCCCAGTGGAATTCTCACTCCTATTCTCTGGTTTGTATAGCTGTTCTTTCAGCATTTTCACAGTCAGTCTCTGTTCTGTATTACAGCTATTCTTTAGACTGCATCACTCAAAGTGAAGATTGTATTGTTGTTAGGCTCTTTTGTGGACTGTTATCATCAATCTCTGGATTGTAGTGCTGTTTGTCTCGGGAAAGTGTCACTGTCAGTATCTAGAGAATGCCATCTTAGGTTTTTGGACAGTATCACCATCATTCTTTTGTCTGTGTGACTGTCAGTCTCTGGACAGCAGTGCTGTCAGACTCTGGACAGTGTTACTTTCAGTTGCTGGACAGTGTTACCGTCAGTTTCTGGACAGTGTTACTTTCAGTTGCTGGACAGTGTCAGTGTCAGTCTCTGGACAGTATTACCATCAGTCTCTGGACAGTGTTACCCTCAATATCTGGACAGTGTTACCGTCAGTCTCTGGACTGTGTTACCATCAGTTGCTGGGCAGTATTACTGTCAGTTGCTGGACAGTGTTACCGTCAGTTGCTGGGCAGTATTACTGTCAGTTGCTGGACAGTGTCAGTGTCAGTCTCTGGACAGTGTTACCCTCAGTCTCTGGACAGTGTTACCGTCAGTCTCTGGACAGTGTTACCATCAGTTGCTGGACAGTGTTACTGTCAGTTGCTGGACAGTGTTACTGTCAGTCTCTGGACAGTGTTACCATCAGTTGCTGGACAGTGTTACTGTCAGTTGCTGGGCAGTGTTACTGTCAGTCTCTGGACAGTCAGTGTTACCGTCAGTCTCTGGACAGGGTTACTGTCAGTCTCTGCACAGTCAGTGTTGGCGTCAGTTTCTGGACAGTGTTACCATCAGTCTCTGGAAAGGGTTACCATCAGTCTCTGGAAAGTCAGTGTTACTGTCAGTCTCTGGACAACAGTGCTGTCAGACTGTAGAATGCCACCCTAAGTCTCTGGACAGTGTTACTGTCAGTCTTTGTGCATTGTCAGTGTTATCTTTGGACTGCAGTGCAGTCAGTCTCTGGACAGTGTTACCATCAGTTTCTGGACTGCAGTGCAGTCAGTCTCTGGACGGTGTTATTATCAGTCTCTTGACTTTGGTGCTGTCAATCTCTAGACAGTCTCTTCATCTCTTTCTGGGCAGTCTCACTGTCAGTCTCTGGACAGTGTTACCGTCAGTCTCTGAAAAGTGTTGCCCTCAGTCTTGACAGTGTTACTGTCAGACTCTGGACTGCGGTGTTATTAGTTTCTGGATTCTTCTCATTTTCTGCATGGCATCCTTGTTATTCTGTATCACTCGGAAATGGAATCATGCTTTCCTGGTATAGAGTGTCTTTCAGGAAGTGTCTCTCATGCCTGCAGCAATGAAACGTCACTGATGGTCACCCTGATTACACACCTAAATTACGGCCTCTTCAGCTTCAGAACATGCTTGTGTAGTCGTGCCTCGGAGAATCCATTAGCATAGTGCATTGCAGATGAAGCATTCAGTTATTGTATTTTCAGGTAATTTCCCTCTTAGATTGAGTCCTGTGTCCTTGAGACTACAGTTACTCAGTTGGATAAAGCAGATGCTTAGGGTCAGGCTGTTGATTTGATTGGTTTGACTGAAATGAATGTTTTTACATTTATGGAAATCAAAACAGAAGATTTATGCATTTCACTGGTACAGAAACATATTAGCTATGTATTTTTAGATTTTTAATTCTGTGTTACACTCTCCATCCAGCTTCTGTAACTGTAACTGCTTATAGACCATTTGGTATCTCAAATTAACCTTAGCGTATTTTTGGACTGTGGGGAGAGACTAGAGAAAATCCCATGATGACATACATACATGGAACCGCAAGCAGAGACTTGAACCCTGCTCACAGAGTTGTGAGGTAATAGGGCTTGCCACTGTACCACCCCATATACCAAACCATACAAAGCAAATATCTACAATCACTACACAAACTACAATAGGATATGGATGCAAAAACAGCTACTGAAATAAACGATAGTGATGTCTGATTACTGAACTGGATCTTTTCAGTGAATCATTAGAACTGGTTTTCAGATCTAAAAATATCTTTTTGTTCACACACATATTACAGTCTTAGATTATAAAAAAATCTAAAAATATTTGCCAAATTATCATATAAAACACAGCAACACTTTTTAATTCACTTACATTTACTTTTCATAGACTGCATCCACGTTGCCTTCAGTTCCCCTCCGCATACCATAATCCATTGTATATTTGTGCTGTATGCTTGCCTAGCCAAATGCTGGCTATGGCTCACTACTCCCAACAACCTCTCTGTTTAAGAAAGCACTCAAAGCATGCCCCAAAGTAGACAAAGAGCACCATCTAATGGAGTCAGAAAATACAGCAAACGGTTCATGAAGCTTTGTGTTGGCCATCACTACCCTGGACTCCCTGCAATCGACAAGTTAGCTAGTTTGGCAAGTTTAGTTCAAGCAGTTACTAAGCAATTTTCGTAAGACTCATATCATAATTTATTAATACACTATTATGTCTTATTTAAAATGTACAACAGTTACAAAAGTTTTCAAGAGCTAGTTAAGCTATTCTGTGCTTTCTAACAATCAGCAGTTTATTACATAAACTAATAATACACTACATCAATCATGGTAGTAAAAAGTCTGTCCCTATGCTATATTAAATACAGGCCCTATTATTACCATAAAAAGGCCCCAATCAGATCATGGCCAAAATGTATCATTTAAGAGTAGAAGGAAGTCTTAGCCTTAAGCGAAGCTGATCGTGCAGCCATACAAGAAAACCTTCACTACATCTGGGGTTAAATACAGAAAACCAATTTACGGCGGCTACTGGCTGACAGGCATGAAAAAATTGTAATATAACTTTTTTTCACAGAATGCATATAGCATTTTGGATAAAGTGCTTTGAAAATGGAAGGACAGTGTTACAAAGTTACATATAAAATGAAAAAATCCATCCCATCTTTTATGAACTTCATAAAAAGTAATGTACTGGAAATGGACTTAAAATCAGAAAATAAACATGCATTTATTTTTCTGCATCTACTTATATGTAATTTCACACATATACATACAGTATACAAGCATGTACGTACGTATGTATGATTTTTCTTTTTATAGGTCTAATGAAACATATGAACAGTTCCGCAGTTTATGTCGCGTAAGAACATAAGAAATTTACAAACGAGAGGAAGCCATTCAACCCATCAAGCTCGTTTGGGGAGAACTTAACTAATAGCTCAGAGTTATTAAAATCTTATCTAGCTCTGATGTAAAGGAACCCAGGGTTTTAGCCTGCACTACACTAACAGGGAGAATATTCCATACTCTACGCTGAGAATGACAACATGCATTAGTGCACAATTATCAATACCATTACAGCTAATGCTTTAACACTCTGCAATTGGTGATATTTTATAAATAGATAATTCAAAGGACTCATGTGACTTTTTTTTCATAAGGTACATCACTTCTTTCTTTCGTGCAGAATGCATAGTTTTTCACTGTACAGAATAGGCAGAGCTTTCAAACACTATGCTGGTCAAAAAGGAAAACCCACAGGAAAATTACAGTCCAATCCCCGGTGTGTCAGCTTGTTGGCGGCGATTAAACCCAGAGACAGAAAAATGACCTTGCCAGGCCCGCCCTCTGCCTTTAATCACTGCCGTAAGCTAAAGCGACAACTGGGGTGGATGGGCAGCTCTCATCCCGTCACTTTCTATTGCTGCACCTACATCAGCTGAAACAAAGTAAGAACATGAGTTCAAGTACAGGTGCACCAACAGGTACTGTAAAGATAAAGGTAAAGTCTGACCCTTCAAATAGGGTGAGAAAATGTAAGTAAGAACAACAAAACATAACAAAATGAATCAGATATTGCACAATAGGCTACCAATTTGATATAAACGTGAATATGAACTGTAGTGTGTCCGGTGAAAGATTGTAGTGCCTGTCTGGTAAGGAGCTCTCCTAATATGACAGCAAATAAATAAATGTCCACGTATCTAATAATTATTCTGCTATGAATCCCTCCCTGGAATAGAGGGTTTGGGCTACAGATTTGACTTTTCCAACCGCAATCAATATCCCCAGGGCAAACTGCCTTCATTACTGAGTGTGATCTGACATCAGTGAGAAGTCTCAATGAACATCTTAGGCCTGCTTGATTATATACGCAAGAAAGAAGTAATGATTTCACAGCGACCTAGTTATATTCTTATTGTCACAAGATCATTATGAAGTCCATGTAAGTAATTGGATGTGGATTAATAAATCTGACTCATCCTTAACAGGATACCACCCCATTGCCAGATACATTCATACATAATTAACCACTACGGCAATTTAAAAACACAATTTCACATGAGTGCATGTTTTTGTGTTGTGCGAGGAAACCGAGGTACCCAGAGGACCCAAGGTAGAAAATTAAATGAGTTTTACTAGGAAAATGTCACATCGCAATGTAAAAAAATAAATTAAGCCTTTTTAAAAATTCGATCAAAGCCCATTGGACCATACCATTACGCACACAGTTTGCACACAGGCAGAACCTGGGTTAAAAATCATCTGACTTACGGAAACCTTGTACTTGTGAACAGACTGCCATAAAGCCCATTATATTAAAAAATTGGTTTAAATACAATCCCAGCTAATAAAATGATGTCCTTTCAACATCATCCGAATGTCGACAAATGTCATGAAAACATTTATAATTTGGACGTTATTTTGTATTGTCCTTGGTACAGGATAGACAACCTCATTTCCGACATCCTTACCACGTCTTCATGACATCCTTTCAACGTCCTCTGAACGTTGAGAAACTTCGTGAAAACGTTTCTTACTGACGTCATGTGGACGTTATTTTGAAGGTTCCTCGGTACAGGACGGACAGCGTTATTTCTGACGTCCTCACCACGTCTTCACAATGTTACCATGCTATTTCAGAAACAGCTATCCAAGATGAAAGGGGGAGTGACATGTGAACATCTCGATTGATTAACTGCATTTTGAAGTATCTACAGTAGCTTGGAAGTGCATGGAAAGAATGTCCATAAATGGACCTTCCTTGCAATAGTATAAATTAGAAATGACTATACCTTGTAAGTTGGCATCATGCACTGAAGAGATAGAAGTAGGTCTGACAACTGGTGATGAACAAACTTAACATGACATAAAATACAGTTCAATTACAACATTTGTTTATTAAAAAACACCAGACATCAAATAATTATACTGTGCTATGTGATTAAACACCTGCACTCGGGGGGAGCAGGTAGTGCTGCTCCATGCTCTTTTTCTGTGACAGTATCATCATATAAATAGAATTATATAAATGTGATTCATTTTCAATATGAAAGTACAGTGGTACCTCAGAACTCGAACTTAATCCATTCAGAACTCCGGATCGAATCCTAAAAAGTTTGAGTTGTGATCGAATTTTCCCCATAAGAAATAATGGAAAACCAATTAATTGGCCCCAAAAAATACACCTAAATATGTTGTTTTTTTAGCATTTAAATACAAAATGAGCTAGATAAAACAAGAAGAACATATACTGTATTAAGCACATCTAAGCATATTTATTCATTGCCATATCCACATTCATTTAATGAAGATAGATCATTAGGTTGCATCACAATCACTGATTTTATGGTAGTAAGTTACTTATTTAATGGAGTAATGCAACTCAATTTTGCAACTTTTTTTAAATGTCAGAAGGTAATAAAAGCTTCACTGGAGGAGTCTTTTATAAATCTTGCAGGACGCCGCACCTTCCTCACACTGCCTCTATCGGACTCAATATTAGATGCTTCAAGTCCTTTTTGTCCACTGTTCCTTGCTAATTCATAGTTGTCTGTGGATAAAGCAATTTGGCATAAACAGTAAAAATCCCTCACAGTCAACAACAGCACCTGTACATGACTAGAGAAAATCATCACTACCGTGTCCAATGAAAAAGCAGGATTGCAATAAAAATGACCTGTAAACGTGAAGACTCTGACTTGGTATTTAGGCCACAGTTGTTTCTCTGCCAAATCCAGTCCTTTCACCATTTTGGCAATAGCAATATAGCTCTTATAAATGTAAGAGACAAAAGAACACCAAAAATGAACAATATATAAAAAAAGATAATGACATTAATATGAAAAGTAAAGTAGCTAAATGGTCATCACTTGAGAATTTCCCTTTATTGAAACTGCTTGAACTAAACAGCAAATTTATAGAAAACTTAAAATGATGCATCTTCTTCATAGTTTACATTTTACTTTCCTTTTTCATGTCTTACCCTATTTACTTTTTCCAGCCAAGACGATGGTATTACATCAACTGAATTTTCCCGCAGAAAGTAAAAAACTGCAAAACATTGAACAACCTAAAATTAAAAAATAAAATGCATCTAATTTCAGTGATAGAATTGTTTGTTAAAAGCAATTAAAGCACAATTACCAAGAATCAGAGATTATGTAGAATGGCAGGCAAATCTAGATCCATGATTCTCTTCAATAATGATTGTCCTCTGTTCCAAGCAGTCTTCAGATACAGTTTTCATTTGCGCGTTTCTCACATGCACTCTGTACGCTACAATCAAACGAGAGTCACAAGGGCTGAGAAATAACAGCTCGACCTGCTCATAGACTCTACACTGGAGCATTCTTCCACTGTTCTTACTCTCAGAAACAACTGAAACCACTTCAGAAGATGTTTCTTTTAGCAAGAATGTGTTGTTGGGATACTTTAGACTAACTGCATCTTCCTTCGTTTGTCTGCTTTTGGTTTGAATTAAAACTCTGCTCTCCTCAATTCTTTTCACGACTTGAGTAAGAGGACGTCTTTCACAGAAAATTAGTTTTTTAAGGTCCTGTAGATAGTTTTCAAAACGAAAGGCACTACAACTATCCAAACATCCAAATTCTTTTGCATCTTCCGTGATGTGAATCAAAGAGTGGACATTGTACACCAAAAAACCTTCCCTTGTTCCACAAAAAACACAAATCATTCTTGCACATACGAACTGTAGTGCTGAGCGGGTTTTGGGGAGACAAGCATGCATAGAGCTACGCTAAAGGCTATGACATGCTCAAACAACTCGTCTGGAAGAATTCCTTTAAGAGTCACCTTTCCTGTGTACAAAGCGAAATCGTGAAATTCTGTTGCTTTCCGTCTTTCAAGTTCTTCCAAACCACGTGGCTTCCAGGCAAAACATCTTGGCATAGCACTCCTTAGCTGATTGAATCTATGACTGACTTCTTCTATCCTAACAGGAGTCTTAATTTAGAATGGCCTCTTATTCTCATATCCCCTAGACAACACTGATGTATGTAGTCAACAGTAAAACTCCTGATCATTTCAATTGGAAGATTACAGATAAGGGAAATCTTTTCCTCTTGATGATGTTCCGCATACGTTTGTTCTCTGAAAGTCAGATCAGTCCACAGAGTCAGATTTGTCACCTCCTGATAAGTCATTCTACCAAAGCCATCTTCCCTTTGTGTACATCTATCACAGCCATAATAACTAGAGTACTGCTTTACACATTTCACCATGGCCTTTACTGGGGCATCACAAATAATGCACCTGATGTGTACTGCTAGATTTCTCCCTTCCAACTCAATTCCAGTTTCTAATAAATTAGCCAGATCATGAACCGTATCACTAATGATGTCCATAGATGTAGGTTTTGATGAAGCCACCGCAAGTGATAATGGAAAGACAGACACTGGGTCAATAGAGCACAAAACTAGCCAGAGTGCTCGGTTGTTGCTTTTAAACAGTGGTAGCCCATCCACATTTAAAGAAATCTCCAAAGCATTCAAGGACTTTAGCATGGCTGAAGGGTAGGACTGCAAATGATCTAGGATTCTTAGACATCAAACTTAACATATTCTACCCCTGACACATTTTGTATTTGAACTGCCTGTGAGTTTCTCATTAATGTTCTTGCGGTGGTAGGCAGATCAGAATATCCATGTTTTACCAGTACTTTCAGAAGAGAGTCAACTGCATTGTGCTTGAAATTAAACAAAGCCACCTATCTGGCTAATTCTTCCCTCAGAGAACTACTACCTGAATAACGTCCTTCACTGTCTGATTCTTAATCGCTCACATCTGCAGCCTTATGAATTTGATCTTAAGAAGAAAAATCATGAAAAGAAGCAGTTTCTAAGGTACTACTGTCAGAATTTGCAGTAAGCATGCATGGGTCCTGAAACATCTCCAGCTGTCCTTCACCTAGTTCACCATCAACATCATGGTTGCTTCCACAGTCACCAAAGTCATCTCTTCCATCAGAAGTGTGCTCAAAGTGTTTTTTTTATGTCATCGAGACACTCTTGCCCAAATCAGATTACACTTTTTCATTTCTTGTGTATGGTTTCGAAGGAAACAGACCTGAATATTTGTCTCGGAAAAAAAAATAACATTACTACCACTTAAGATGCAGGTTTAGTTATACAGTAGTAGTAATTAATTAATAAGAATACAGTTTAATAAACTTTAATGTTTTAACAGCTTTGCCTTTCAAAATAACTTTTGTAAATATATAAAAAATAACGGACCTTCTCGGCACTCATTTTCTCCTGAAAATATGTCAATATGTAGAGAACTTTACAGTCTAACATAAAAGGGACAAAATAAACACATAAAAATGACCCTACATTGCAATATCCTTAAACAAGAGGTTATCTATTGCACTTCTATTGAACCACTTCCAGCATGCCTAGTATACTTTTACACGAGATGAGTCAGATTTGGTGAAGCATGCAACAAATCAAACTCAATTTGTGCCCTTTATTTATACATACATACATATAAACTAGAGATGCATTTCTGCTGTGATTCCTCAAGTTTTGTAGTGAAAACTGGCCTAAAAGAAAGTCATATTAAAATGTATTGAATGGGGAATAAACGAGAGGTGATAAAGGCAAGAAAAAGAGTGCGGGTCAAAAGAGACAGATGTGTGTTCAGGAGGTGGCCTCTATGAAGCGAGATCTGCCTGCGGCTGCAGAGGTGGAATATAAACTGACTGCAGCCAAGGCGGACAACATCTTGTCGTAGTGTGCGAGACCCGACTGCACTGAAGGTTACCTGGCGGACTAAAATCGGACGTCCGCCTAACGTTGTGACTAAAACGTTACCGGGCGGGCCAAGCTCGGACGCCCATCTAACGTTATGAATGAACTAACCCAGGCACTAGTTTGTGGTGCTCATGAAGAACATCGCTTTAAGTCATTCGTTGCCTCGAGGTACAGTACAGTCCCCTAGTACTTACTTGGGAACTTCGGAGCTCATTTTTGCTGCCTATACTGCTATATAGGCATAATATTTAATTCTAATACTAATGCAACACATTCCAACAAGACACAAAAATACATGATGACAAAAAAACACGTGCTATGCCAAATATATGGTCGTATTTATATAACACTGTAACAGGTTAAAGTAGAATATAAGATATCAAAGAAGTACATTTTCCAATTGAAAGTCCATATTATTCCAGAATATCATGCGAATGACAGAAAAAGACCGCCCTTACTGAAAATTAAAGTATCGCACGCATTTTTTTTTATCTTGGAAGAGGTTCTCGCAAGTGGCTATGTTTGTCCTACTTTACTCTCCGTAGTATGACGTATATTCAGCGAGACCAAGAACGATGGTAAGTGAGGCAGCATTTTCGGTTTTCCTGATGATTTGAAGTTATATTTACGTCTGAAGTTATTATTGGAAGAAAAAAATTATCAAAAACATTATGTTTATTAATACGATTGTTCGAAATTGGTTGTATGTTTAACAGTTTTAATCAGTCCCGTTCCCTGACCATTTTCCTAACTAACCTGAAACGTCAGTTTTTCTACATGTTTCCTGCATAGCTACATAAGTAAGGTAGCTGTGGGATTTAATGTCGTAACATAGTTCCCTAGCTACATAAATGTCATGTTCATGGCCAATCTGCTCCATATTTAATTTCTGTTTATAATTGGCTATTTGTAGACTTTTGCTCGTTGGTTATATTAGCTAGCTACGTACTGGTGTAGACAAAGCAAAGACAATTGGTTAAGCTGACTGTGACAAACTAATATTAACCGTTAATTTAAAAATGCATTGCTAATATGACGTGTAATTTGTAATAATAATAAACGTTGCATTTGACGTATGTCAAACATTTAAAGCAGGATTTTTTTATTGGTTGTTCTGCCACTAGCTAGTGTTAAGCTAACTCCTTACCCTTGATCATAAACATTACATTAAAACGTATTTTAGATATCTGCATATCCATTTTGCCTGTAATACAACCCTCTGGCGGGGTTGTGTTTATATTCAGAATCAAGTCTTTGCCTTTCCGCGTTTCATTTACCTTGTCATCAGCGGAGGGTTATTAATGTGATGGGTTAAGCTTCTGTGCGGTATATTTACAGTTTGTGTTTGATTATAGGGTCAGAGTCAGAGTGGCGGCCATGGCCCCGGGGGTGGAAAAAAGGATGATAAGGTATGGTGCCCTCTTTTCCTCCTCTGGTTTAATGACTGAATGTTTACTACAATCTATGAAGATTTTACATAAAGTGTTTACTGCATAACTGCATTTGTTTCTTATACTGATGTGAATCAGTTTCCTTCTAGAGAAATCAGGAATCATTTCCATCTTTTGCCAATATTGTCATTTTGGGTTGTGTAGTTCTTTGTATCCCTCTGAAAAAATTCTGTAAATAACTCTGCAGTGCTAACATATACTAGAGAAAACCCAATTTTCAGTTAAATGTAAATAACAAGATTATGGAGAGTTTCACTTCTTTTTGAGCAAACCCCGTTTTATGAAAGGTATCTGATGATAGTCAGTTACTCTTCAAGCATTTTTATTCTCCATCTTAAATTATGCAAATACTACGTGACTCCTTCACTGTCTTGACTTAAAGTGTGCATGTGCAAGCTCCATTGTACTGTTCAGATGCCAACCAATGACCCCCCCCCCCCTTTTTTAAAGGATAAGAAGAAAAAATATGAACCTCCGATTCCCACCAGGGTGGGAAAAAAGAAGCGAAAAACAAAGGGACCTGACGCTGCCAGCAAATTGCCTTTAGGTAGATTTCTTTCTCTTTCGCTTCCTCTCTCCTCTCTCTTACTCATCTTTAATGGTACTGCTCTGGATGTGTGTAAGATCTTATGTGTAGGCCTATGTGTATATGTATTCTCTCCTCACCTTTAACACTGTGTGTGAGAAGTGGATTCACTGTTGGGCTCTTATATTGTTTTCTTTGTGTAGTAACCCCCCATACACAGTGTAGGCTTAAGCTTTTGAAACAAGAGAGGATCAAAGATTACCTGTTGATGGAGGAAGAATTCATACGAAACCAAGAGCAGATGAAGCCTTTGGAGGAGAAGCAAGAGGTCTGTGCCCAGGATATCTGTTTTGCTTGAGAAATGTCCTTGTGAATGTAGCTGCTCTGTCAACTCCCTTGCCTGACATTTTTCACAGGAGGAGAGATCAAAGGTTGATGACCTGCGTGGAACTCCTATGTCTGTGGGGACCCTGGAAGAGATTATCGATGACAACCACGCCATCGTTTCCACATCTGTGGGCTCTGAGCACTATGTCAGCATCCTGTCCTTTGTGGACAAAGATCTGTTGGAGCCTGGCTGCTCTGTGCTGCTCAACCACAAGGTACAGAGCACCCTCCTAACCATTGACAGCAGTTTGGGGGAGTAGACTCCTGAACACCACAAGCTGAGACTCATTGAAAAAGAAGCAGAACATGCACTGAATTTAGAACCATGATGGAGGGGTAACTTATAAGTCAGAAGATCCTTTGTTTTAAGCCAAATGCTGAGTAATAGAATTTGCTAAGGTTTTTAGAAAGAAAAACTTTTGCCTCTGACCCACATGGCTGCTCTGGTCCACAGGTGCATGCCGTGATTGGGGTGCTGATGGACGACACAGACCCGCTGGTCACTGTGATGAAGGTGGAGAAGGCTCCTCAAGAGACTTATGCTGATATTGGGGGGTTGGACAGCCAGATACAGGAGATCAAGGTACAGTGTCTGTCACTCTGTGTGATACTGCAGCAGGCAGTGATCAACTCCCACTGTGTGTGGTACTGTGGCTGGCGGTGATCCACTCCCACTGTGTGTGATGCTGTGGCTGGCGGTGATCCACTTCCACTGTGTGTGATGCTGTGGCTGGCGGTGATCCACTTCCACTGTGTGTGATGCTGTGGCTGGCGGTGATCCACTCCCACTGTGTGTGATGCTGTGGCTGGCGGTGATCCACTTCCACTGTGTGCGATACTGTGGCTGGCGGTGATCCACTCCCACTGTGTGTGATGCTGTGGCTGGCGGTGATCCACTCCCACTGTGTGTGATGCTGTGGCTGGCGGTGATCCACTCCCACTGTGTGTGATGCTGTGGTGGGTGGTGATCCACTCCCACTGTGTGCGATACTGTGGCTGGCGGTGATCCACTTCCACTGTGTGTGATGCTGTGGCTGGCGGTGATCCACTCCCACTGTGTGTGATGCTGTGGCTGGCGGTGATCCACTTCCACTGTGTGTGATGCTGTGG